>JACSYO010001176.1:0-198320 GCA_016806645.1 Ophiodon elongatus | reverse complement strand
TCTGGGAGACTTTATAGAAGAATATCAAATAAACTGTGTATTTTGCAACAAAATCCACTTTTGACCTGTTCGCATACTGAAACGCCGTTTAAGACCATAAAAACTGAAAATGCAGCTGTAAGGCAGAAAAGTGATGGAAACATCATATATTCATGTAGATAACATGATACGTGAAAGTCTGCAGTTCTTGGAGACTTTATAGAGGAATATAAAGTAAACTTTGTATTTTGCAAAAACATCCACTTTTGGCATGTCCGCAGGCTGAAACGCTGTTTAAGACCATAAAAACTGAAAATGAATTTTTAAGGCAGAACAGAGATGGAAACATCATATATTCATGTAGATAATATGATACTTGAAAATCTGCTATTCTGGGAGACTTTATAGAAGAATATCAAGTAAACTGTGTATTTTGCAACAAAATCCACTTTTGACCTGTTCGCATGCTGAAACGCCGTTTAAGACCATAAAAACTGAAAATGCAGCTGTAAGGCAGAAAAGTGATGGAAACATCATATATTGATGTACATAACATGAACCTGGAAAGTCTGCTATTCTGGGAGATTTTATAGAGGAATATCAAGTAAACTGTGTATTTTGCAACAAAATCCACTTTTGGCCTGTTCGCAGGCTGAAACGCTTTTTGAGACCATAAAAACTGAAAATTAATTTTTAAGGCAGAAAAGTGATGGAAACATCATATATTCATGTAGATAACATGTACTTGAAAGTCTGCTGTTCTGGGAGACTTTATAGAGGAATATCAAGTAAACTGTGTATTTTGCAACAAAATCCACTTTTGGCATGTTCGCATGCTGAAACGCTTTTTAAGACCATAAAAACTGAAAATTAATTTTTAAGGCAGAAAAGTGATGGAAACATCATATGTTCATGTACATAACATGTACCTGGAAAGTCTGCTGTTCTGGGAGATTTTATAGAGGAATATCAAGTAAACTGTGTATTTTGCAACAAAATCCACTTTTGGCATGTTCGCAGGCTGAAACGCTTTTTGAGACCATAAAAACTGAAAATCTATTTTTAAGACAGAAAAGTGATGGAAACATCATATATTCATGTACATAACATGAACCTGGAAAGTCTGCTATTCTGGGAGATTTTATAGAGGAATATCAAGTAAACTGTGTATTTTGCAATAAAATCCACTTTTGGCATGTTCGCAGGCTGAAACGCTGTTTAAGACCATAAAAACTGAAAATTAATTTTTAAGGCAGAACAGAGATGGAAACATCATATGTTCATGTAGATAATATGATACTTGAAAGTCTGCTGTTCTGGGAGACTTTATAGAAGAATATCAAGTAAACTGTGTAGTTTGCAACAAAATCCACTTTTGGCCTGTTCGCAGGCTGAAACGCTTTTTGAGACCATAAAAACTGAAAATTAATTTTTAAGAAAGAAGTGTGATGGAAACATCATATGTTCATGTACATAACATGTACCTGGAAAGTCTGCTGTTCTGGGAGATTTTATAGAGGAATATCAAGTAAACTGTGTATGTTGCAACAAAATCCACTTTTGGTATGTTCGCAGGCTGAAACGCCGTTTAAGACCATAAAAACTGAGAATGCAGCTGTAAGGCAGAAAAGTGATGGAAAAATCATATATTCATGTACATAACATGAACCTGGAAAGTCTGCTGTTCTGGGAGATTTTATAGAGGAATATCAAGTAAACTGTGTATTTGTCATCAAAATCCACTTTTGGCATGTTCGCCTTTTGAGACCTTAAAAACTGAAAATTAATTTGTAAGTCAGAAAAGTGATGGAAACATCATATGTTCTTGTGGATAATATGATACTTGAAAATCTTTTATTCTGGGAGATTTTATAGAGGAATATCAAGTAAACTGTGTATTGTAAGAATTCCAGTTTTGGCCACATCCCAGCTGAAACGTATTTAAAGAGCATACAACGTGGAAATGCAGCTTTAAGGCAGAAAAATTATGATAACATCATGTATTCATGAAATTAACATGAAACTTGTGAGTCTGCTGTTCTGCAACAGTGTATTAATGAAAATCAAGTAAACTGTGTATTTTTCAAAATATTCCACTTTTGGTCACATCCCAGCTGAAACATATTTTAAGAGCATACAACGTGGAAATGCAACTTTAAGGCAGAAAAATGATGAGAACATCATGTTTTCATGAAATTAACATGAAACTTGAACGTTTGCTGTTCTGGTACAATGTCTTGAGGAAAATCAAGTAAACTGTGTATTTTTCAAAAAGATCCACTTTTGGAATCTTCCCAGCCCAAAAGTCTTTTAAGAGCATGCAACGTGGAAATACAGCTTTAAGGCAGAAAAACTATGATAACATCATGTATTCATGAAATTAACATGAAACTTGAGAGTCTGCTGTTCTGGGGCAATGTCTTGAGGAAAATCAAGTAAACTGTGTAATTTTTCAACAAAATCAACTTTTGGAATCTTCCCAGCCCGAAAGTCTTTGATGAGCATATAAGAGTGGAAATGCAGCTTTAGGGCAGAAAAATGATGAGAACATCATGTATTCATGAAAGTAACATGAAACTTGAGAGTCTGCTGTTCTGGGACAATGTATTGAGTAAAATCAAGTAAACTGTGTACTTTTCAACAAAATCCACTTTTGGCCTCTTTCCAGCCGAAATTGCTTTTTAGAGCATACAACGTGGAAATGCAGCTTTAAGGTAGAGAAAAACTATGATAACATCATTTATTCGTGAAATTAACATGAAACTTGAGAGTCTGCTGTTCTGGTACAATGTCTTGAGGAAAATCAAGTAAACTGTGTATTTTTCAACAAAATCCACTTTTGAAATCTTCCCAGCCCAAAAGTCTTTAAAGAGCATACTACGTGGAAATGCAGCTTTAAGGTAGAAAAACTATGATAACATCATGTATTAATGAAATTAACATGAAACTTGTGAGTCTTCTATTCTGCGACAGTGTATTAATGAAAATCAAGTAAACTGTGTATTTTTCAACAAAATCCACTTTTGGAATCTTCCCAGCCCAAAAGTCTTTTAAGAGCATACAACGTGGAAATGCAGCTTTAAGGCAGAAAAACTATGATAACATCATGTATTCATGAAATTAACATGAAACTTGAACGTTTGCTGTTCTCGGAAAGTTCTTTGAAGAAAATCAAATAAACAGTGTATTTTTCAAAAAATTCCACTTTTGGCCACATCCCAGCCCAAAAGTCTTTTAAGAGCATACAAGGTGGAAATGCAGCTTTAAGGCAGAAAAATTATGATAACATCATGTATTCATGAAATTAACATGAAACTTGTGAGTCTGCTGTTCTGCGACAGTGTATTAATGAAAATCAAGTAAACTGTGTATTTTTCAAAAAATTCCACTTTTGGCCTCATTCCACGAAAGTTTTTAGAGCATACAAGGTGGAAATGCGTTAAGGCAGAAAAACTATGATAACATCATGTATTCATGAAATTAACATGAAACTTGAACGTTTGCTGTTCTCGGACAATTCTTTGAGGAAAATCAAGTAAACAGTGTATTTTTCAAAAAATTCCACTTTTGGCCACATCCCAACCCAAAAGACTTTTAAGAGCATACAACGTGGAAATGCAGCGTAAAGGCTTAAAACATCATGTATTCATGAAATTAACATGAAACTTGAACGTTTGCTGTTCTCGGACAATTCTTTGAGGAAAATCAAGTAAACAGTGTATTTTTCAAAAAATTCCACTTTTGGCCACATCCCAGCTGAAACGTATTTTAAGAGCATACAACGTGGAAATGCAGCTTTAAGGCAGAAAAATTATGATAACATCATGTATTCATGAAATTAACATGAAACATGTGAGTCTGCTGTTCTGCAACAGTGTATTAATGAAAATCAAGTAAACTGTGTATTTTTCAAAATATTCCACTTTTGGCCACATCCCAGCTGAAACATATTTTAAGAGCATACAATGTGGAAATGCAACTTTAAGGCAGAAAAATGATGAGAACATCATGTTTTCATGAAATTAACATGAAACTTGAACGTTTTGCTGTTCTGGTACAATGTCTTGAGGAAAATCAAGTAAACTGTGTATTTTTCAACAACATCCACTTTTGGAATCTTCCCAGCCCAAAAGTCTTTTAAGAGCATACAACGTGGAAATGCAGCTTTAAGGCAGAAAAACTATGATAGCATCATGTATTCATGAAATTAACATGAAACTTGAACGTTTGCTGTTCTCGGACAATTCTTTGAGGAAAATCAATTAAACAGTGTATTTTTCAAAAAATTCCACTTTTGGCCACATCCCAACTGAAACGTATTTTAAGAGCATACAAAGTGGAAATGCAGCTTTAAGGCTTAAAAACTAGGATAACATCATGTATTCATGAAATTAACATGAAACTTGAACGTTTGCTGTTCTGGTACAATGTCTTGAGGAAAATCAATTAAACAGTGTATTTTTCAAAAAATTCCACTTTTGGCCACATCCCAACTGAAACGTATTTTAAGAGCATACAAAGTGGAAATGCAGCTTTAAGGCAGAAAAATTATGACAAAATCATGTATTCATGAAATTAACATGAAACTTGTGAGTCTGCTGTTCTGCGACAGTGTATTAATGAAAATCAAGTAAACTGTGTATTTTTCAACAAAATTCAGTTTTTGAATCTTCCCATCCCAAAAGTCTTTTAAGAGCATACAACGTGGAAATGCAGCTTTAAGGCTTAAAAACTATGATAACATCATGTATTCATGAAATTAACATGAAACTTGAACGTTTGCTGTTCTGGTACAATGTCTTGAGGAAAATCAAGTAAACTGTGTATTTTTCAACAAAATCCACTTTTGGAATCTTCCCAGCCCAAAAGTCTTTTAAGAGCATACAACGTGGAAATGCAGCTTTAAGGCAGAAAAACTATGATAACATGATATATTCATGAAATTAACATGAAACTTGAACGTTTGCTGTTCTCGGACAATTCTTTGAGGAAAATCAATTAAACAGTGTATTTTTCAAAAAATTCCACTTTTGGCCACATCCCAACTGAAACGTATTTTAAGAGCATACAAAGTGGAAATTCAGCTTTAAGGCTTAAAAACTATGATAACATCATGTATTCATGAAATTAACATGAAACTTGTGAGTCTGCTATTCTGCGACAGTGTATCAATGAAAATCAAGTAAACTGTGTATTTTTCAACAAAATCCACTTTTGGAATCTTCCCAGCCCAAAAGTCTTTTAAGACCATACAAGGTGGAAATGCAGCTTTAAGGCAGAAAAACTATGATAACATCATGTATTCATGAAATTAACATGTAAATTGTGAGTCTGCTGTTCTGGGACAGTGTATTAATGAAAATCAAGTAAACTGTGTATTTTTCAACAAAATTCAGTTTTTGAATCTTCCCAGCCCAAAAGTCTTTTCAGAGCATACAACGTGGAAATGCAGCTTTAAAGCAGAAAAACTATGATAACATCATGTATTCGTGAAATTAACATGAAACTTGAGAGTCTGCTGTTCTGGTACAATGTCTTGAGGAAAATCAAGTAAACTGTGTATTTTTCAACAAAATCCACTTTTGGAATCTTCCCAGCCCAAAAGTCTTGAAAGAGCATACTACGTGGAAATGCAGCTTTAAGGTAGAAAAACTATGATAACATCATGTATTCATGAAATTAACATGAAACTTGAACGTTTGCTGTTCTCGGACAATTCTTTGAGGAAAATCAAGTAAACAGTGTATTTTTCAAAAAATTCCACTTTTGGCCACATCCCAACCCAAAAGACTTTTAAGAGCATACAACGTGGAAATGCAGCTTTAAGGCAGAAAAACTATGATAACATCATGTATTCATGAAATTAACATGAAACTTGAACGTTTGCTGTTCTCGGACAATTCTTTGAGGAAAATCAAGTAAACAGTGTATTTTTCAAAAAATTCCACTTTTGGCCACATCCCAGCTGAAACATATTTTAAGAGCATACAACGTGGAAATGCAGCTTTAAGGCAGAAAAATTATGATAACATCATGTATTCATGAAATTAACATGAAACTTGTGAGTCTGCTGTTCTGCAACAGTGTATTAATGAAAATCAAGTAAACTGTGTATTTTTCAAAATATTCCACTTTTGGCTACATCCCAGCTGAAACATATTTTAAGAGCATACAACGTGGAAATGCAACTTTAAGGCAGAAAAATGATGAGAACATCATGTTTTCATGAAATTAACATGAAACTTGAACGTTTGCTGTTCTGGGGCAATGTCTTGAGGAAAATCAAGTAAACTGTGTATTTTTCAACAAAATCCACTTTTGGAATCTTCCCAGCCCAAAAGTCTTTTAAGAGCATACAACGTGGAAATGCAGCTTTAAAGCAGAAAAACTATGATAACAACATGTATTCATGAAATTAACATGAAACTTGAACGTTTGCTGTTCTCGGACAATTCTTTGAGGAAAATCAATTTAACAGTGTATTTTTCAAAAAATTCCACTTTTGGCCACATCACAACTGAAACGTATTTTAAGAGCATACAAAGTGGAAATGCAGCTTTAAGGCAGAAAAACTATGATAACATCATGTATTCATGAAATTAACATGTAACTTGTGAGTCTGCTGTTCTGGGACAGTGTATTAATGAAAATCAAGTAAACTGTGTATTTTTCAACAAAATTCAGTTTTTGAATCTTCCCAGTCAAAAGTCTTTTAAGAGCATACAACGTGGAAATGCAGCTTTAAGGCTGAAAAACTATGATAACATCATGTATTCGTGAAATTAACATGAAACTTGAGAGTCTGCTGTTCTGGTACAATGTCTTGAGGAAAATCAAGTAAACTGTGTATTTTTCAACAAAATCCACTTTTGGAATCTTCCCAGCCCAAAAGTCTTGAAAGAGCATACTACGTGGAAATACAGCTTTAAGGCAGAAAAACTATGATAACATCATGTATTCATGAAATTAACATGAAACTTGAACGTTTGCTGTTCTAAGGACATTTCTTTGAGGAAAATCAAATAAACAGTTTATTTTTCAAAAAATTCCACTTTTAGCCACATCCCAACCCAAAAGACTTTTAAAAGCATACAACGTGGAAATGCAGCTTTAAGGCAGAAAAACTATGATAACAACATGTATTCATGAAATTAACATGAAACTTGAACGTTTGCTGTTCTCGGACAATTCTTTGAGGAAAATCAATTTAACAGTGTATTTTTCAAAAAATTCCACTTTTGGCCACATCCCAACTGAAACGTATTTTAAGAGCATACAAAGTGGAAATGCAGCTTTAAGGCAGAAAAACTATGATAACATCATGTATTCATGAAATTAACATGAAACTTGAACGTTTGCTGTTCTGGTATAATGTCTTGAGGAAAATCAAGTAAACTGTGTATTTTTCAACAAAATCCACTTTTGGAATCTTCCCAGCCCAAAAGTCTTTAAAGAGCATACAACGTGGAAATGCAGCTTTAAGTCAGAAAAACTATGATAACATCATGTATTCATGAACTTAACATGAAACTTGAACGTTTACTGTTCTAAGGACATTTCTTTGAGGAAAATCAAGTAAACAGTGTATTTTTCAAAAAATTCCACTTTTGGCCACATCCCACCTAAAACGTATTTTAAGAGCATACAACGTGGAAATGCAGCTTTAAGGCAGAAAAATTATGACGAAATAATGTATTCATGAAATTAACATGTAACTTGTGAGTCTGCTGTTCTGGGACAGTGTATTTATGAAAATCAAGTAAACTGTGTATTTTTCAACAAAATTCAGTTTTTGAATCTTCCCAGCCCAAAAGTCTTTTCAGAGCATACAACGTGGAAATGCAGCTTTAAGGCTGAAAAACTATGATAACATCATGTATTCATGAAATTAACATGAAACTTGAACGTTTGCTGTTCTCGGACAATTCTTTGAGGAAAATCAAGTAAACAGTTTATTTTTCAAAAAATTCCACTTTTGGCCACATCCCAGCTGAAACGTATTTTAAGAGCATACAACGTGGAAATGCAACTTTAAGGCAGAAAAATTATGAGAACATCATGTTTTCATGAAATTAACATGAAACTTGAACGTTTGCTGTTCTGGTACAATGTCTTGAGGAAAATCAAGTAAACTGTGTATTTTTCAAAAAGATCCACTTTTGGAATCTTCCCAGCCCAAAAGTCTTTTAAGAGCATGCAACGTGGAAATACAGCTTTAAGGCAGAAAAACTATGATAACATCATGTATTTATGAAATTAACATGAAACTTGAGAGTCTGCTGTTCTGGGGCAATGTCTTGAGGAAAATCAAGTAAACTGTGTAATTTTTCAACAAAATCAACTTTTGGAATCTTCCCAGCCCGAAAGTCTTTGAAGAGCATATAAGAGTGGAAATGCAGCTTTAGGGCAGAAAAATGATGAGAACATCATGTATTCATGAAAGTAACATGAAACTTGAGAGTCTGCTGTTCTGGGACAATGTATTGAGTAAAATCAAGTAAACTGTGTACTTTTCAACAAAATCCACTTTTGGCCTCTTCCCAGCCGAAATTGCTTTTTAGAGCATACAACGTGGAAATGCAGCTTTAAGGCAGAAAAACTATGATAACATCATTTATTCGTGAAATTAACATGAAACTTGTGAGTCTGCTGTTCTGCGACAGTGTATTAATGAAAATCAAGTAAACTGTGTATTTTTCAACAAAATCCACTTTTGGAATCTTCCCAGCCCAAAAGTCTTTTAAGAGCATACAACGTGGAAATGCAGCTTTAAGGCAGAAAAATTATGATAACATCATGTATTCATGAAATTAACATGAAACTTGAACGTTTGCTGTTCTCGGACAATTCTTTGTGGAAAATCAAGTAAACAGTGTATTTTTCAAAAAATTCCGCTTTTGGCCACATCCCAACTGAAACGTATTTTAAGAGCATACAAAGTGGAAATGCAGCTTTAAGGCAGAAAAACTATGATAACATCATGTTTTCATGAAATTAACATGAAACTTGAACGTTTGCTGTTCTGGTACAATGTCTTGAGGAAAATCAAGTAAACTGTGTATTTTTCAACAAAATCCACTTTTGGAATCTTCCCAGCTCAAAAGTCTTTAAAGAGCATACAACGTGGAAATGCAGCTTTAAGTCAGAAAAACTATGATAACATCATGTATTCATGATCTTAACATGAAACTTGAACGTTTACTGTTCTAAGGACATTTCTTTGAGGAAAATCAAATAAACAGTGTATTTTTCAAAAAATTCCACTTTTGGCCACATCCCAGCCCAAAAGTCATTTAAGAGCATACAAGGTGGAAATGCAGCTTTAAGGCAGAAAAACTATGATAACATCATGTATTCATGAAATTAACATGTAACTTGTGAGTCTGCTGTTCTGGGACAGTGTATTAATGAAAATCAAGTAAACTGTGTATTTTTCAACAAAATTCAGTTTTTGAATCTTCCCAGCCCAAAAGTCTTTTAAGAGCATACAACGTGGAAATGCAGCTTTAAGGCAGAAAAACTATGATAACATCATGTATTCGTGAAATTAACATGAAACTTGAGAGTCTGCTGTTCTGGTACAATGTCTTGAGGAAAATCAAGTACCGACTATGGGGGGGCAGGCTAACTACTGTAGCTAACGACTGAGCTTCCATGGTGCGGAGCTGTACCTCTAACTCACTGAGCCTCGCCTCCACCCTAGCAAGCAAACTACACTTATTACATGTATCATTATCATTAAGGGAGGCAGAGGACTGGCTAAGCAGGTGACACACTGAGCAAGGGGGAGAAGGAGAGGGAGAGGAAGAGAAGGCAGTCATCGCGAGCTGCTAAGCTAAAGTGCAGTGGCTAACGTTTGCAAAAACCAAACAAAGTGTAAATAAAACTGTAGGATTAAGCGAGAAGCCACTACAAGAAGGAGGGAGATATTAGGGTTTAACCTTGTGTTGTCCTGGGGTCATTATGACCCCAGTTTTTTATTCATCAAATGGTCTGAAAATAATGGGGGTTGTTGGATACTATGCTCTTCATGATTAAAATGCATTTTAAGTCATTTGATTGAATTACGGGTGATTTATTGAATTTAATAACTTCTGTTGTCCTCTGGGGTCAAAAAGACCATGCAGCACAAAGTGGTACAATGGGGCAAATTGTCACCCCATACTGCTTTCCAAAACATCTTTGATCTTGGATGTTTGATGTCTGGGGTCAAGCAATGGTTATGACAACAACAACAAAAAACAAACAGGTCTTTTCTCACAGGTGTTGGAGCATTGCATTTCACATTTTAGAGAGACAGGCAGCTCAATGAGGAGGCAGAAGCGCTATACTGCACGGGAGGCTTGTGAGCTCATTTTAAACTATGTTGGGGAAAAGAATGAGCAGGAGGACAATGCTGAACATGAGGAGGAGGAAGAATCAACTGATGAGGAGGATTCAGGATCAGAAGAGAAGGAGAATATTGATGAGGTGATAGATCCAACAATCAGACCACATGCTACTTCTTCCTCTGAAGAAGCTCCCACATCGCCCGCTGAAGAAATGGGAAGAAGGGTATGAAGTGAAGGAAAATGATGAACATGATGATGAGGAAGAATATGAGAAAAAGAC
Organism: Ophiodon elongatus; assembly: GCA_016806645.1. NCBI lineage: Eukaryota > Metazoa > Chordata > Actinopteri > Perciformes > Hexagrammidae > Ophiodon > Ophiodon elongatus. Next base: position 187,730 of record JACSYO010001176.1, on the reverse strand, counting down.
TTCTGCTCCAGCTCTACCTCTGCAGCCACTGCCCCTCGCCCAGCCGCCCCTCGCCCAGCCGCCCCTCGCCGAGCCGCCCCTCGCCGAGCCGCCCCTCGCCCAGCCGCCCCTCACCCAGCCGGTCCTCCTGGCCCAACACCCAAAAGGAGAAGTTGCAAATTCTGCCCTCGCCAAAGTGATCTCAAAACATCGAAAATGTGCCAAAAATGCAATGCATACATCTGTAAAGATCACGCCATTACTACCTGCCTCGCATGCAACTGAGGGCACATTCAGACTGTTTTTATTTGGAAAAGTTAGTTTTGAAAAGTGAAATATTATGAAAATGAATGTTGACATATTTTATGTCAGGAAATGAGTTGGAATAAAGTTGACTAAAAAGTTGAAACAGAGAGCTGGGTGATAATTTCTACTGAATGCTTTATAAACAGTCAACCATACGGGGTCATTTTTGACACGGGAGGACAACATGTGTTGCCATTAAAAAAATTGAAGCGCTTTAAAAACAGCATCCTATCTTAACTTTGACATTTACAAGTCTGTGATGATCTATCAACTCATGGGACTCGGATTGTTAACTATAGTCAGAATAATTGATGATTTTATTTATTTTTAGTCAAAAACAAGGGAAAGGTTCATGTAAATGAGGTCTTATTGGCCTTAAATTTCAAATGGAATAAATAAATAGTGTTATTGTGTTTGAATGAAGTTGGTATTAAAGGTGTAACTCAGAATTGGGTGAAGTATCCACTTTCTATTCTTTAAATAAAAGTCAAACCAGACGGGGTCAATTTTGACCCCAGAAGACAAAATTTGTGATGATGTGCTGCCATGAGAAATATGTACCATAAAAACTGAAAATTCATTTTTAAGGCAGAAAGGTGATGGAAACATAATGTATTCATGAACATAACATGAACCTGGAAAGTCTGCTGTTCTCGGAGACTTCATAGAGGAAAATCAAGTAAACTGTGTATTTTGCAACAAAATCCACTTTTGGCCTGTTCGCAGGCTGAAACGCCGTTTAAGACCATAAAAACTGAAAATGCAGCTGTAAGGCAGAAAAGTTGTGGAAACATCATATATTCATGTACATAACATGAACCTGGAAAGTCTGCTGTTCTGGGAGATTTTATAGAGGAATATCAAATAAACTGTGTATTTTGCAACAAAATCATCTTTTGGCATGTTCGCAGGATGAAACGCCTTTTGAGACCATAAAAACTGAAAATTCATTTTTAAGGCAGAAAAGCGATGGAAACATCATATGTTCATGTAGATAATATGATACTTGAAAGTCTGCTTTTCTGGGGGACTTGATAGAAGAATATCAAGTAAACTGTGTATTTTGCAAAGAAATCCACTTTTGGCATGTTCGCAGGATGAAATGCCTTTTGAGACCATAAAAACTGAAAATTCATTTTTAAGGCAGAAAAGTGATGGAAACATTATTATGTTCATGTAGATAATATGATACTTGAAAGTCTGCTGTTCTGGGAGACTTGACAGAGGAATATCAAGTAAACTGTGTATTTTGCAACAAAATCCACTTTTGGCCTGTACGCAGGCAGAAAAGCTTTTTGAGAACAATAAAAACAGAAAATTTATTTTTAAGAAAGAAAAGTGATGGAAACATCATATATTCAGGTACATAACATGAACCTGAAAAGTCTGCTGTTCTGGGAGATTTTATAGAGGAATATCAAGTAAACTGTGTATTTTGCTAATAAATCCACTTTTGGACTGTTCGCAGGCTGAAACGCCGTTTAAGACCATTAAAACTGAAAATGCTGCTGTAATGCAGAAAAGCGATGGAAACATCATATGTTCATGTAGATAATATGATACTTGAAAATCTGCTTTTCTGGGGGACTTGATAGAAGAATATCAAGTAAACTGTGTATTTTGCAAAGAAATCCACTTTTGGCATGTTCGCAGGATGAAATGCCTTTTGAGACCATAAAAACTGAAAATTAATTTTTAAGGCAGAAAAGTGATGGAAACATCATATATTCATATAGATAACATGAACCTGGAAAGTCTGCTGTTCTGGGAGATTTTATAGAGGAATAATAAGTAAACTGTTTATTTTGCAACAAAATAATCTTTTGGCATGTTCGCAGGATGAAACGCCTTTTGAGACCATAAAAACTGAAAATTCATTTTTAAGGCAGAAAAGTGATGGAAACATCATATGTTCTTGTAGATAATATGATACTTGAAAGTCTGCTGTTCTGGGAGACTTGATTGAGGAATATCAAGTAAACTGTGTATTTTGCAAAGAAATCCACTTTTGGCATGTTCGCAGGCTGAAATGCCGTTTAAGACCATAAAAACTGAAAATGCTGTTGTAAGGCAGAACAGTGATGGAATCATCATATGTTCATGTAGATAATATGATACTTGACAATCTGCTGTTCTGGGAGACTTGATAGAGGAATATCAAGTAAACTGTGTATTTTGCAACAAAATCCACTTTTGGCATGTTCGCAGGATGAAACGGCTTTTGAGACCATAAAAACTGAAAATTCATTTTTAAGGAAGAAAAGTTATGGAAACATCATATGTTCATGTAGATAACATGGTACTTGAAAGTCTGCTGTTCTGGGAGACTTTATAGAAGAATATCAAGTAAACTGTGTATTTTGCAACAAAATCCACTTTTGGCCTGTACGCATGCAGAAAAGTTTTTTGAGACCATAAAAACTGAAAATTAATTTTTAAGAAAGAAAAGTGATGGAAACATCATATATTCAGGTACATAACATGAACCTGGAAAGTCTGCTGTTCTGGGAGACTTTATAGAAGAATATCAAGTAAACTGTGTATTTTGCAAAGAAATACACTTTTGGCCTGTTCGCAGGCTGAAACGCCGTTTAAGACCATAAAAACTGAAAATGCTGCTGTAATGCAGAAAAGTGATGGAAACATCATATGTTCATGTAGATAATATGATACTTGAAAATCTGCTTTTCTGGGGGACTTGATAGAGGAATATCAAGTAAACTGTGTATTTTGCAAAGAAATCCACTTTTGGCATGGTCGCAGGATGAAATGGCTTTTGAGACCATAAACACTGAAAATTAATTTTTAAGGCAGAAAAGTGATGGAAACATCATATGTTCATGTAGATAATATGATACTTGAAAGTCTGCTGTTCTGGGAGACTTTATAGAAGAATATCAAGTAAACTGTGTATTTTGCAAAACAATCCACTTTTGGCCTGTTCGCAGGCTGAAATGCCTTTTGAGACCATAAAAACTGAAAATCCATTTTTAAGGAAGAAAAGTGATGGAAACATCATATGTTCATGTAGATAACATGATACTTGAAAGTCTGCTGTTCTGGGAGACTTTATAGAATAATATCAAGTAAACTGTGTATTTTGCAACAAATTCCACTTTTGGCCTGTTCGCAGGCTGAAACGCCGTTTAAGACCATAAAAACTGAAAATGCACTTGTAAGGCAGAAAAGTGATGGAAACATCATATGTTCATGTAGATAATGACACTTGAACGTCTGCTGTTCTGGGAGACTTTATAGAAGAATATCAAGTAAACAGTGTATTTTTTAAAAGTTTCCACTTTTGGCCACATCCCAGCTGAAACGTATTTTAAGAGCATACAACGTGGAAATGCAGCTTTAAGGCAGAAAAATTATAACAACATCATGTATTCATGAAATTAACATGAAACTTGTGAGTCTGCTGTTCTTGGACAGTGTATTAATGATAATCAAGTAAACTGTGTATTTTCCAACAAAATCCACTTTTGGAATCTTCCCAGCCGAAATATCTTTTAAGAGCATACAACGTGGAAATGCAGCTTTAAGGCAGAAAAATGATGAGAACATCATGTATTCATGAAATTAACATGAAGCTTGAGAGTCTGCTGTTATGGGACAATGTCTTGAGGAAAATCAAGTAAACTGTGTATTTTTCAACAAAATCCACTTTTTGAATCTTCCCAGCCCGAAAGTCTTTTCAGACCATACAACGTGGAAATGCAGCTTTAAGGCAGAAAAATGATGACAACATCATGTATTCATGAAATTAACATGAAACTTGAGAATCTGCTGTTCTGGGACAATGTCTTGAGGAAAATCAAGTAAACTGTGTATTTTTCAACAAAATCCACTTTTGGAATCTTCCCAGCCCGAAACGTCTTTTTAATAGCATACAACGTGGAAATGCAGCTTTAAGGCTGAAACATTATGAGAACATCATGTATTCATGAAATTAACATGAAACTTGAGAGTCTGCTGTCCTGGGACAATGTATTGAGGAAAATCAAGTAAACTGTGTAATTTTTCAACAAAATCAACTTTTCGAATCTTCCCAGCACGAAAGTCTTTTCAGACCATACAACGTGGAAATGCAGCTTTAAGGCAGAAAAATGATGAGAACATCATGCATTCATTAAATTAACATGAAACTTGAGAGTCTGCTGTCCTGGGACAATGTATTGCGGAAAATCAAGTAAACTGTGTAATTTTTCAACAAAATCAACTTTTGGAATCTTGCCAGTCCGAAAGTCTTTTAAGAGCATACAACAGTTGAAATGCAGCCTTAGGGCAGAAAAATTATGAGAACATCATGTAAAAATGAAATTAACATGAAACTTGAGAGTCTGCTGTCCTGTGACAATGTATTGAGGAAAATCAAGTAAACTGTGTAATTTTTCAACAAAATCAACTTTTGGAATCTTCCCAGCCCGAAAGTCTTTAAACAGCAAACAACGTGGAAATGCAGCTATAAGGCAGAAAAACTAATGGAACATCAATTATTCATGAAATTAACATGAAACTTGAGAGTCTGCTGTCCTGGCACAATCTCTTGAGGAAAATCAAGTAAACTGTGTATTTTTCAACAAAATCCACTTTTGGAATCTTCCAAGCCGAAACGTCTTTTAAGAGCATACAATGTGGAAATGCAGCTTTAAGGCAGAAAAATTATGAGAACATCATGTAATCATGAAATTAACATGAAACTTTAGAGTCTGCTGTTCTGGGACAATCTCTTGAGGAAAATCAAGTAAACTGTGTATTTTTCAACAAAATCCACTTTTGGAATCTTCCCAGCCCGAACGTCTTTTAAGAGCATCCATCCATCCATCCATCCATTTTCCTCCGCTTATCCGGGGTCGGGTCGCGGTGGCAGCAGGCCTAGCAGGCCGACCCAGGCTTCCCTCTCACCCGCAACACGTTCCAGCTCGTTCTGGGCCCGGCCACCCTACGGAGAAAACTCATTTCGGCCGCTTGTATCCAAGACCTCGTTCTTTCGGTCATGACCCAGAGTTCGTGACCATAGGTGAGGGTCGGAACGTAGACCGCCCAGTAAATTGAGAGCTTTGCCTTCCGGCTCAGCTCCCTCTTCACCAAGACGGTCCGGTGCAGCGCCTGTTTTACTGCTGCAGCCGCACCGATCCGCCGGTCGATCTCCCGCTCCATCTTACCCTCACTCGTGAACAAGACCCCGAGATACTTGAACTCCTTCGCTTGCGGCAGGCACTGTGTCCCCACCCGGAGGGAGCAATCCACCGGTTTCCGGCAGAGCACCATGGCCTCGGATTTGGATGTGCTTACCCTCATCCCCGCCGCGTCACACTCGGCTGCAAATCGCCCCAGTGAATGCTGGAGGTCATGGTCCGAAGAGGCTAACAGGACCACATCATCTGCGAACAGCAGAGAGGCGATCCCGAGACCCCCGAACCCGACGTTCTCCTCCCCCCGGCTACGCCTAGATATCCTGTCCATGAAAGTCACGAACAGGACCGGTGATAAAGGGCAGCCCTGGCGGAGGCCAACACCCACCGGGAACGCGTCTGACTTATTGCCGAGAATACGAACACAGCTCCTACTGCAGTCGTACAGAGACCGGATGGCCCGTTGTAACGGGTCCGGCACTCCATACTCCCGCAGCACCCCCAACAAAAACCCCCGAGGGACCCGGTCGAAGGCCTTCTCCAAGTCCACAAAACACATGTAGACTGGTTGGGCAAACTCCCAGAGCCCAACGTGGAAATGCAGCTTTAAGGCAGAAAAATGATAAGAACATCATGTATTCATGAAATTAACATGAAACTTGAGAGTCTTCTGTTCTGGGACAATGTATTGAGGAAAATCAAGTAAACTGTGTATTTTTCAACAAAATCCACTTTTTGGAATCTTCACAGCCCGAAAGTCTTTCAAGAGCATACAACGTGGAAATGCAGCTATAAGGCAGAAAAACTATGAGAACATCATTTATTCATGAAATTAACATGAAACGTGAGAGTCTGCTGTCCTGGGACAATGTATTGAGAAAAATCAAGTAAACTGTGTATTTTTCAACAAAATCCAGTTTTGGAATCTTCCCAGGTCGAAACGTCTTTTAAAAGCATACAACGTGGAAATGCAGCTTTAAGGCAGAAGAATGATGAGAACATAATGTATTCATGAAATTAACATGAAACTTGAGAGTCTGCTGTCCTGGGACAATGTATTGAAGAAAATCAAGTAAACTGTGTATCTTTCAACAAAATCCAATTTTGGAATCTTCCCAGCAAAAACGTCTGTTCATGTTATATTCATGAATACATGATGTTTCCATCACCTTTCTACCATAATTTTTTTTTTCAGTTTTTATGGTCTCAAAAGGCGTTTCATCCTGCGAACATGCCAAAAGTGGATTTTGTTGCAAAATACACAGTTTATTTGATATTCCTCTATATAATCTCCCAGAACAGCAGACTTTGGAGTTTCATGTTTTGTACATGAATGTATGATGTTTCCATCACTTTTCTGCCTTACAGCTGCATTTTCAGTTTTTATTGTCTCAAAAGACGTTTCATTCTGGGAACATCTAATCTGGAGCTGTAGCAGAACTCTTTTTCTCAAATTCTTCCTCATCATCATGTTCATCATTTTCCTTCACTTTATACCCTTCTTCCATTTCTTCAGCGGGCGATGTGGGGGCTTCTTCAGAGGAAGAAGTAGCATGTGGTCTGTATGTTGGATCTATCACCTCATCAATATTCTCCTTCTCTTCTGATCCTGAATCCTCCTCATCAGTTGATTCTTCCTCCTCCTCATGTTTAGCATTGTCCTCCTGCTCATTCTTTTCCCCAACATAGTTTAAAATGAGCTCACAAGCCTCCTGTGCAGTAAAGCGCTTCTGCCTCCTCATTGTGCTGCCTGTCTCTCTAAAATGTGAAATACAATGTTCCAACACCCGTGAGAAAAGACCTGTTTGTTTTTTGTTGTTGTTGTCATAACCATTGCTTGACCCCAGACATCAAACATCCAAGATCAAAGATGTTTTGGAAGGCAGTATGGGTTGACAATTTGCTCCATTGCACCACTTTGTGCTGCAGGGTCTTTTTGACCCCAGAGGACAACAGAAGTTATTAAATTCAATAAATCACCCATAATTCAATCAAATGACTTAAAATGTATTTTAATCATGAAGAGCATAGTATCCAACAACCCCCATTATTTTCAGACCATTTGATGAATAAAAAACATATTTTGACGGCAAAATATTTAATTTGGGGTCAGAATGACCCCAGGACAACACGAGGTTAAACCCTAATATCTCCCTCCTTCTTATTGCGGCTTCTCTCTTAATCCTACAGTTTTATTTACACTTTGTTTGGTTTTTGCTAACGTTAGCTACTGTACTTTAGCTTAGCAGCTCGCGATGACTGCCTTCTCTTCATCTCCCTCTCCTTCTCCCCCTTGCTCAGTGTGTCACCTGCTTAGCCATTCCTCTGCCTCCCTTAATGAAAATGATACATGTAATAAGTGTAGTTTGCTTGCTAGGGTGGAGGCGAGGCTCAGTGAGTTAGAGGTACGGCTCCGCACCATGGAAGCTCAGTCATTAGCTACAGTAGTTAGCCTGCCCCCCCCCGCCCCCATAGTCGGTGCGGGCCATCCAGCCGTAGCTTCAGCTAGCTGTCCCCCGGCAGCCCCCTGCCGAAGGAGCACCACCAACCTCTTCACGTTTCTAACCGGTTCTCCCCACTCAGCGAGACACCCGCTGAGGAACCTTCTTCCCCTGTCCATGAACAATAAGTAATAATTGTAATGTGGAGTGTGTGGAGTAATGTGGGTTTCTTAAATCTAAATTAAAAGGATGTATGTTATAATAACAGAGAAATTTGCTTACATTACATTTTTACATTTATATAAATGCATGTACTGTATTTTTACACTTGAATAAACAATAATCAAATGTAGAGACAATATGTTAGGGAGTAGTTACATTTATACATTTTTACAGTTACAACCGGCCCTTTGAGGGCAACCATAATGCTGATGTGGCCCAGGGTGAAAATGAGTTTGACACCCCTGGCTTAGATGAATCAACTCCTCCAAGTCACATTGGATCTAATAATAAACTCACATTCCTCGAGGCACCGGCCGAGGAGGTGGAGTCGCAGCTATCTTTGACTCAAGCCTATTAATAAACCCTAAACCTAAATTAAACTACAACTCATTTGAAACCCTTGTTCTTAGTCTTTCACATCCAACCTGGAAAACAATACAGCCAATTATATTTGTTATAGTGTACCGGGCCCCAGGTCCGTATTCTGAATTTCTATCTGAATTTTCAGAGTTTTTATCAAGTTTAGTTCTTAAAACAGATAAAGTTATTATTGTAGGTGACTTTAATATTCATGTGGATGTCGATAATGATAGCCTTATTACTGCGTTTATCTCATTATTAGATTCAATCGGCTTCTGTCAGAGTGTACAGAAACCCACTCACTGTTTTAACCACACCCTCGACCTTGTTTTTGCGTATGGCATTAAAATAGAACATCTAATAGTTTTTCCACATAACCCTCTTTTATCAGACCATTACCTAACAGCTTTCGAGTTTATGCTACCGGAGTGTTCGCCGTTAGGCAAAAGTTTCTAGACCAGATGTCTATCTGACAGTGCTGTAGCTAAATTTATAGAAGCGATTCCATCGGTATTTAATTCAATACCATGTCTCAATATAATATATATAATATCCCGTGCTAACTTTAGTCTATCTCAGATTGATCATCTAGTCGATAGTGCTACAGACTCATTGAAACTGACACTAGACTCTATAGCCCCTCTAAAAAAGAAGATAATAAAAAAGAGGAGGTTCGCTCCATAGTGTAACCCTCAAACCTGCAATATAAAACAAACATCTCGGTTAGTTTTGCGAGATAGTCTTAAAACATATAAGAAGGCCCTCCGTAATGCCAGAGCAGCCTATTACTCATTAATAATAGAGAAAAATAAGAACAACCCCAGCTTTCTCTTCAGCACTGTAGCCAGACTGACAGAGAGTCACTGCTCTGTTGAGCCGTTTATTCCTATAGACCTCAGTAGTAATGACTTCATGAACTTCTTCAATGATAAGATTCTTACTATAAGAGACAAGATTAATAATATCTTGCCCTCAACCAGTACCAATCTATTCTTGGAAACAGCTATAAACCCTGATATATGTTTGGACGGCTTCTCTCCCATCGACTTTAAAAAATTGTCTTCAACAATTTCTTCTTCTAAACCTTCTACCTGTCTCTTGGACCCCGTCCCGACGAGGCTGCTTCAAGAAGTTTTACCTTTGATTGGCACCTGTCTGCTGGATATTGTCAATCTGTCTTTACTAACAGGCCACGTACCACAGTCTTTTAAAGTAGCTGTGATTAAGCCTCTTCTCAAGAAGCCCACTCTTGATCCAGAGGTGTTGGCTAACTATAGACCGATCTCTAATCTTCCCTTCCTCTCTAAAATCCTTGAGAAAGTAGTTGCAAATCAGTTGTGTGACTTTCTACATAACAATAGTTTATTTGAGGATTTTCAGTCAGGATTTAGAAAACACCACAGCATAGAGACAGCACTGGAGAAAATTACTAATGACCTTCTAATTGCATCAGATAAAGGACTTGTCTCTGTTCTTGTCTTGTTAGACCTTAGTGCTGCGTTCGACACCATTGACCATCACATACACAGAGATTAGAACATTTGATTGGCATTAAAGAAACCGCTGGTTTAAATCCTATTTATCAGATCGATCTCAGTTTGTATATGTAAACGATGAATCCTCAATGACCACCAACGTCAGTCACGGAGTTCCACAAGGTTCTGTGCTTGGACCAATCTTATTCACCTTATATATGCTTCCTTTGGGCAATATTATCAGAAAACACTCCATAGACTTTCATTGTTATGCTGATGATACTCAATTATATCTATCGATCAAGCCAGACGAAACCAACCAGCTTGCTAAACTTCAAGCATGTCTCAAAGATATAAAAACATGGATGACCTGCAACTTCCTGATGTTAAACTCAGACAAAACTAAAGTTATTTTACTAGGCCCAGACACCTCCGGAATCAACTATCTAATGATGTTGTTTCTCTTGATGGCATTGCCCTGGCATCCAGCGCCACCGTAAAGAATCTCGGAGTTGTCTTTGATCAGGACTTGTCCTTTAACTCTCAAGTAAAACAAATCTCAAGGACTGCATTTTTTCACCTACGTAACATTTAAAAAATTAGACACATCCTGTCTCAAAGCGATGCAGAAAAATTAGTTCACGCATTTGTTACTTCTAGACTGGACTACTGTAACTCCTTATTATCGGGCTGCTCTAATAAGTCTCTTCAATCTCTCCAGTTGATTCAGAATGCTGCAGCTCGTGTACTAACAAAAACTAAGAGAAGAGATCATATTACTCCTGTATTAGCTTCTCTTGACTGGCTCCCTGTAAAATCCAGAGTCGAATTTAAAATCCTTCTCCTCACCTACAAAGCCTTAATTGGTGAGGCACCATCATATCTTAAGGATCTCATAGTACCATATTTCCCCACTAGAGAGCTGCGCTCACTGAATGCGGGGCTGCTTGTGGTTCCTAGAGTCTTAAAAAGTAGGATGGGAGCCAGAGCCTTCAGTTATCAAGCTCCTCTTCTATGGAACCAGCTTCCACTTTCAGTCCGGGGGGCAGACACAGAGACCACATTTAAGAGTAGACTTAAGACTTTCCTCTTTGATAGCGCTTATAGTTAGGGCTGGCTCAGGTTTGCCCTGGTCCATTCTTTCCAGCCCCTTGATATGCTGCTATAGGCCTAGACTGCTGGGGGACAACTTAGGATACACTGAGCTCCTCTATCCTTTTCTCTCTCTCCTTCTGTATGAATTCATGTTCTATAAATGCACATTACTAACTCTACTTCTTCCCTCAGAGTCTTTGTGCTTTCTCGTCTCGCAGGTTTCCACGAATCGTGGTTGCATCTGGACCCTGGTCCTGCCTCCTGGTTCCTTCCATGGAACTGCTGACGCACATTCTTTTCTATTTTACCTTCTGTATGAATTCATGCACCATAAATGCACATTACTAACTCTGCTCCATCCCCGAGATCTTTGTGCCTTCTCGCCTCGCAGGTTTCTGTGGATCGCGGTTAAATCTGAAACCTGGTCCTACGTCCTGCTGTGGTCCTCCCCGTCACCTACTGCTACTATTACATGAATCATTTCTGTCATGTGAATTGAACGTGTTGTAACTCTGTTATGCTGTTCATTCTGTACACATGACATCTATTTTCGTACTCTGTCCATCCTGGGTGAGGGATCCTCCTCTGCTGCTCTCCTGAAGGTTTCTTCCATTTTTCTCCCTGTTGATAGGGTTTTTTGGGGGAGTTTTTCCTAAGTCGATGAGAGGACAGAGGATGTCGGTGTGTACAGATTGTAAAGCCCTCTGAGGCAAATTTGTAATTTGTGATTTTGGGCTATACAAAAATAAATTGAATTGAATTGAATCTACACCATCGATGCTCGCCTTCAACCCTGGTAAACGCGGTATCTGCTACTACTTGTTACCAGCGGCGCCACAGGGCTGCAGCAGTTCAGCCATAATGTTAATGGTTCAGGCTCCTCGTGATGGTTCAGGCTCCTCGTGATGGTTCAGGCTCCTCATAATGGTTCAGGCTCTCATAATGGTTCAGGCTCCTCGTGATGGTTCAGGCTCCTCATAATGGTTCAGGCTCCTCATGATGGCTCCTCATGACGGTTCAGGCTCCTCATGATGGTTCAGGCTCGTCACTGCTGAAGCTGAAAGTTGGTTCTGCTCCTTTGCTTTCCTCTGACAGAGGAGGAACCATGGGCCCAGACACACGTCTGGAGTTCCGATGCATTACTCGATTCAATCAGTACGAGTGTTCCTTCCAGTCATGGAGTTGCAGCGCATCCGTGAGTGCAAATTATATTGCCCGAAAATAAACATAACTAAGCAGCAGTTAAACTTGGCTTCTCCTCGCCATAGTGATGACGGCGCGAGGTGTGCGTGCGGCGAAATTAAGTAATCGTGCCGACGCTTGAGGCGGATAAGCCCGCAAATGGTCGCGGTTTGGTCGAAGACATCTCTCAAATATCCAACGTGAGTTGGTCCATATGTTGACGAAGCCTAGCAGTTGTATCAACGGGTACGTGGTCAAACTGACTATCTATAAGGAAGTTTGATTGAGATATCGCAACAATATTCAATTGAACTGAAGGAAGCATGGTGACACATACTCTAATATAAATAAATGTTCTTCTCATTTCAAGTAAATAAAGGATGCATGTAGATTAAAATAAATAAATGCATAACAGGAAAGGTGCATCTTAAACAAATTAAAGCAATTAACTGCAACGTTAAATAGAGTACCTTCAGGGTAAGGATGTCAATATAAGAAATAGGACTATAAGCCTCGAAAGTTGTGGAACGTGAGCCTCTAAATTGGAGGCGTGAGACTGGCAAAACAATCACTTGTTTCTCGTTAGCATAATGTTTGTAGTACTTTTATACTTTCAGTACAATTTCTGGATTATACTGGTAAGATTACAGACTGTTATCTTTTAATTGTGGTATTACATTTACAGAAGTAAAAGTTGTGATTCCTCCTCGTCTGGTTGTAGAGCACAGCTCACAGGAAGGTATGGGGAGAATAGCAATTCATCTGTAAATCCTTCTCGATTAAATATAAAATGGTTATTCCGTCTCCTTAGGAGACATTTGTTTCGGGGACACGTTGAGCGAACGCTCCTTAATCAGATTATCAGGATTACAATATCCGGTTAGGTTAACCTCCAGCTTTGACGCTTGAACGTATTGAGCGGTAATTCATCATGAGTTTGGGGGATAGAGTTCAGCCCGCGTTGCATAGGGAATAACTTCATTGACTAAATTTGGGGATAAGTATCGTTGAGTTCTAGGCCATAGGTTCCGATATAGCTTTGACAGTAGACAGAGTACATACCTCCTGGTATTGAGTATGGTATTTATATAGGTTTTATTCTTTAATTTCACTAAGTATATTTATATTCACTTAATTGCAATTACTTATAGTGGGTATCTAATTGAAGTTGCAACGCTAATTACGAATACACATATTTGATTAGCTGAGTAGCATAATGTAAAATGTTGACCATGCATGGTGTATTTCCTGGACTGCTGTACAAGTGCCAAGGCTCAAAGATGTTCCGGGTAAAATGGTAGCGCTCCGTCATGGTATAAAATCTCAATTATCTATCGGTGGTAGGTCCGGATACAACGGCGTCTGGGTCCGGACCATGGTCTGCCTGTTAGTGACCCCTGGCATAAGTGGGAATGGCTTCATTCAAGCACAGAAGAACGGATTAAAACAAGCGTACTCTCCCTCCTGGCCATCGCAATTTTGCCAGATGCGTCAACCCTTAAAGACGCACTTTCTTCGCCTGCTCGCTGGACATGGCATCTTCCTGGTCCAGATATGTACAATATTGGCGTTCTTGTTAACAGGGCCATGCTGACCTGCGGGTCTGGTCTCTCTGTAAGAGCACTCTCAGGGTGTAACCTTCTTTGACAAGCTTGTGAATTTCTCTGATTCACTAAAACATCTACACGGATGTAGGCCATCCATGGGTTTTGGGGGATTCCGTTAAGGCCTGTGGGTTTCTAGCCACTGGCCTCCCTCTAATTCCCGGTTGGATTCCATCCGTGGTGATAATTAAGCTGCGTCATTATCGCCAACTGAGGGCTCTCCTCTTCCAAAGACATCAGGCCTGGTTTCCGATCTGGCCTTTCATCCTAGTCGTTATACCCTCCATACCTAGCTTTCTTTCTTCCTTTCTCTAATTCAGGTTACCTACAATTTAGAGTTAAAGCCTCATTCAAGCAATTTATCAACTTGGCATTAGTCAAGGCATTCTTAGAATAGGGGCTGCTACTTCGGCTGCGACCAAGGCATTTCAGCTACAACTCTACAGAGAATGGGTCGGTGGTCATCCTCTGCCTTCACCTCCTACATCCGGCCTGACCACGACACCATACTTGTGAATCAAAAATCCTTGAAACCTTAAATCACGGTAAGGTATGCATATAACTGGTGGGGTGTCCATATCAAGTTATGTCTGGCTTATTGGACGTATCAATAGGAAATGATGGATAGCATTATGTCATTCAGGCAAATGTGCCTGATTTGCTCAAGAACCTGGCTCCACGTGATTGCAGATCGATTCTTGTTGCAAACAGGATCTTCCTTAATGTGATCTGTCTCATTTCCTGCTTTAACGTTGGCTGCTTAAACGTGCTCGTTTATCATTCTCTGGTTTTATGTTGCCTGGCTTAACGTGAGGTTTCTCCTTCTCTGGTTGACGTTGCCTGGCTTAACGTAATAGTTCTGAGTTTACGTTTGCCTGGCTTAAAACGTGATCTTTTCTTAATTTCCTGGGTTTATGTTGCCTGGCTTAACGTAATCTTTCTCAGTTTCCTAGGTTAACGTGGCCTGGCTTAACGTGATCTTCCAGTTTCCTATACCCCATTGAAGACGGCCGTTATGCCCAACTCTAGTTTCGCGGCAACTCAAGTTTCGCGGTCTAAAGTGACCCATGCCGTTCCACATTTCTGCGGTCCAAAAAGGACCAGGCCAAGAATACAAATGTTTCTGTTTCTCGGTCTGAAGGCGACCACTCAGAGATGACATGAATGGTTCTGCATCTCGGTCTGAAAGCGACCCGGCAAAGATGACATGAATGTTTCTGTTTCTCGGTCTGAAGGCGACCCGTGAAAGATGACAATTTCTCGTTTCCCGGTGTCTAACCCGGTCTAGAGTTATGCTGTGGTCGGTGCGACCCCGACTCTGCCTGTCGTGCTGTTTGAAAGGGACCCTGTCTATCCTGTTCTGCGGTCTAAGCATCATAAAGGAAGAGAAAGTAGATAGCATGAGAAATGCTAAAGGAAGAGCAAACAAACAGGGGACCCTCAACTATTCTGTTCTGCGGTCAACACAGGAGCCCAACCTATCCGTTCCTTGGGTTCAAAAGGAACCCCCCGCTATCAATTCCAGGATCTTAAAATCCTCCCATACTTTACAGTGGTAGTTCTGATCCACACTATCCTTTTCTGCGGTCTACACAAGACCCCAATCTGTCCTTGTCTACGGTCTAGCTTGACCCCAAACCTATCTTTCATGCGGTCTATCCAATGAAAGATAGGTTTGGGGTCACCCCGCTATCAATTTCGGGATCTGTTCGGATCCTGCTATACTTTAGTGCTGTATATCTAGATCGGCACTATTAGGTTCTGCGGTCGATCTAGACCCTGTATCCTGGTCTGCAGTCCATTGTGACCTTCCTCTATCTTGGCTTTGTTTAACTAGACCCTCTTAACTTTGGGTTAACATGAATTTGTGCAGGCTCACCCTAACAAGGTCTCTCCTGACTACATTTCTATTTTGCTTAGGGAATCTCTGCGGCTGTAGGTAAGGTATAGATTTATTTTTATTCCTATAAAATAATCTCTTTTTGGGGGATTCTGCTTTAGCAGATATCAGCATCACTACCCCTTGCTTATCCTAATTCAGGATGGAGTCCAATCGCCAAAGACTATGCACTATTCAAGATTATGCAATTGTAATAAATTATTATTCAACTCTATAAAAGTCTCTCCTGATTGAAATGTAGCTCAAGCAGAAGTACAGTCAGGAAGACACATGCCACACTGTCATTCATAATCTCAGTCTCCCTGCGATTACTCCATCAGCTGATTGGAGGGCGTGCACTTTATATTAACCAATCAGATTCTGCGCAGTTTCCTTAAGCCAATCATATCGTTGTTGTCAAACTTTTAAATAGGTTCTCCTCTCTGCTGCTGTCAGTTGTCATTTCAGCTCAAAACCGATGGAACCCTCCTCCACCCCGGGCTCCTCCAATCTTCATCGGGTTACAGCAACTTCCTTCTTCTCCACCACCACCAGTGTCTGGACTCCAGGTGGGATTCTGCTTTAGCAGATATCAGCATCACTACCCCTTGCTTATCCTAATTCAGGATGGAGTGCAATCGCCAAAGACTTTGCACTATTCAAGATTATGCAATTGTAATAAATTATTATTCAACTCTATAAAAGTCTCTCCTGATTGAAATATAAGCACAGTGAATATGACATGTTTCATTGAATAGACAGAATGCATTTACCATCTCCTTGTGAACCCTTAGCTTTGGTTGGTGCAGCCAGTGTAGAAGATGGTACTGCAACGGAAAAACACTTGTGTCATTTATATTTTGACAATACACAAAAACTATTGTTAGTAAAGGAAGAAAGTATCTTTACTTCACCTGCTTTCGTTTCTAACATTATTATATAAAGAATATACTTCATTCATACACATGTGTTTATGTTTGAATGGGTTAATATTGATTTAACCTAGGCAGGGGAAGCAACACACTTCAAACACATGCATTCAGGTGTTAGTAACACAGCAGTTTCACATATATATTTTTTCTTTTTATCCATATAAGAAAACAAAGACTGATACATACCCTCATCATGACTGGGATCAATTCATAGTCACTAGGACAACAAGTAGAACACCAAAAGACAAACATGACCAGAACATGGTCAACATGAGAGAGAATGATACAAGTCATGCTTCATGTGGGATAAGAATTCATGGTCCCAGTGTTGTCGGTTGACAGCAGGACTTTTGGGTTAAAAACCTCTTTCTGTTCCCAAAGCCTGTTGTCGTCGTCTGGCAGATGATGATGACGATGATGCAAAAACAGTTGTTAAACACAAACAAAACAATATCATATATGCTGAATAGAATACACGATTAATAGCAAATCGGCTGAACTGTAAATTATTTTGAATCTCCAGGTGGTAGAAACAGGCATTGTTTTCATACCAGATGTTAATAGATAGTCTCTGTGGAAAGCAGGACATAGGAGGTTAGTATAGCAGCCTAACATCTGAGTAGTATAGCAGCCTAACATCTGATATAATTTGTGTACCTTAAGTGCCTATCTTTCTACATGAACTCTGTATTTGCAGGCTATTTACACTTCAATGGCAGACCCCCCCTCCCTCCCTGTGGGTAAAACCCTTTGAACTACTCATGGAAAAGAACTTGAGGGTGAATTTACAACCCCTTCCCCAATCATGGGACTCAAGTAACACTGAAGTGTCTTATCAAGAAACGCCCAGAAATCAATTCACCTTTTGACCATCCCAAACAGACATGTTTGATTCTACTATGTAATAAACAACTTTATCACATTCTGGTGTTCTCTGATTTTAACAGTGGTGGAGACAGTATACAGATATTGTACTTCAGTAAAAAAAAAAATATTAATACCACCACATGGTGTAAATACTCTTTTACAAGTAAAAGTTCTGCATTCAAATAAATGACTCAAGAAAAAGTACTAAAGTTTAGCATCAAAACAAACGTTAAGTAGCCCAAGTATAATTACTCACTACTCGTTTTAATATACTGCTGGTAGTTTAAGCTATAATAACACGTCATCATTTATTAGTTGAGTATATGTTGTATGATAACCTTAATCTGCTCAGTAACTAGTAACTAATTCTGTCAAATAAATGCGGAGCAGTGAATGTACATGACTATAAACTACATGCATCTTTAAGTAACGTATTTATGGCTACTTAGTTACATGGATCCCTGAGTGTAAACGAGGAAACTGAAGACACGTTTACTAGATGTGTTCATAACGTTACACAGCGGAGACGTGCGTGTGTATTTCACGTTACGTGAACATCATAGTAAGACGTTTTAATTAATAATTAAAGTGTTGTGATAAAACAGACTGACTAATGCTGCTTTGTTTTTTATTTTTTTATTTGTTTTTTACTATGGGTGTGCTGAGTGGCGAGGTGTGGTGGTGCGCGTCGGACTTTATTCACAGTAAACCGTCACCAAAAGTAGCGCTGCGCTGCACCGATCTGCATGTGTGAGCACTTCTGTGTCTGTGTCGGAACGGAATAAACAATCTGAGCCAAGCTAAAGGGCGGATTGGCCAACGAACGAATGGACGGAACATTGTTCTGTTTTTTGGGAAACCGGGCAACACGAAGACCCCCCGCGGCGATCACCGGGAGGCGTCTGATCACCAGCCACCCACCACTGGCTCGATCGCCGACAAACACGTGCCTCCCAGAGTGCGGAGTTAATGATTCCACTTGCCATCACTGGCCATTATTTGCAATCACTACTGTTATTACTAATCCATATCATTTATATATTATTTCTTGTTATTTTTGTCTATCATTTACAATGAGCTTGTTTCCACGAAGTGGGCTGTGAGAACCCTAATATGTTCGTTTATTAACAGGTACATTGAGCTGAAATGTCATTTTGTGTATATTGAGACCAGTCTGCTGTACGATATCTCCGTGTTCCCGGAGCTTATTGCCACAAAGTGCGCTGTGGGAACCCTAATATGTTCGTTTATTACCAGCTTGCTGTCTCCGTGAATAAACAAACCGTAATCAAGTGTGCCTGGATTAATACACAACGCAAGAGAGAGAGTACACAACTGCTACACTAATTAAGCTGGCAAATGCACCCGCCCGCCCCGCTAACAAATTGGCGCCGCAAGCCTCGACAGTATAGTGCGAGACGGTTTCCGTGCGTAAAGTGCGCACTGCACCGGTCCGTATGCGCACCGCTCGCTGGACGCGTCTTCATCCCCTTGCAGCACCACCCTCCCATCCCAACCCCGGTTGGCCTGACCGCAGCCCCCGGAGCCTCTCGATACTCACATCCAGCTTCGGGGAAAATAACTGCTCCTGAGCCATGGCCACATCCTCCTTGCTGGAAGCGTACTCCCGGATGGAGATGTTCTTGTTCTCGCTCATTTTGGTGACGATCCAGCGGACGAACCCGTCGATTCCACCGGGCTGGGCGCCGCTGTTTCCGGACTGCGCTGCCGTCGCGGACTCGCTGTCTTGATCGGCTACGGGTATCCGTAGCCGATCAAGACAGGCTCGCGGCTTTCCTGGGCTCGGAGTTTGGCTTGTTCTTTGTTCAGCAGTTTATGGACTCCATTCCTATAGTAGCGCGCTGCCTGCTCACACATTATATTCTTATGGGGACTGATATTTTTTAAGGTTTGGAGAATTTATAGAGACTTTGATGTACTTACTGGTATTTACTGTATCTCATATTGCATATTATTTTATATTTCTATGGGGGGACAATGTATGTTTTGAGTGAATATACCCTTTGCCCCTCTAAAATGTAAAAATACAGGATTTCTTTCTGTGGTTCTTATCACTCTTCGGTCTGGATGTCGTGAGCAGTTAGGTGACATCCATCCATGTTGCATTTAAACTAGAGACCTTAGTGTGTGTCCTGTGAGGTTCACTTTGTCCCAATAGGAGGATCAGAGGATTTTATTCTGAGAAAGAGGAGTGTCTTTTGAACTGTCAGTCCAGCTCCTCATTAGGGGTGTGTGTGTGTGTGTGTGTGTGTGTGTGTGTGTGTGTGTGTGAGCAAACCTTGGTGTCGTAATGCCCCTCTCTGTATGTAAAGAAAGACATCTTGTAGTCTTGACTGGCCAAAGCAGGAAACATCATGTGAGAGAGTGACAAATGTAACCTGCTCTTTCAGCCGAGTAACTCGTCTTCCTGCAATGTGCCAATAGTCCAACAGCACAGAGAGCGGTTTGGACAAATTAACTCCAGGTAGAAAGTTGACACTTTAACATGCAGGTTATAAAGGATGAGCAAAAGGCAAAAGAAAGAAAAGAAGAAAATAAATATGTATCTTCCCCAATCACTGAGGCACCTGCCTTGGCTCACTTGACATGATTGCCCCCATGTGGACACGAGTGTGCAATGACAGGCATTGGGCAGGTTTCCCCTCTGCAGGTTTTATTCAGTTGACTATTAAAATATTTAGGAACACAAATGTGACAACTAATTGTTCGAAGCAAATACATATACACAAGGCAATTCTTGCTGTTTCTGACATCGAGACTGGAGTTCAGGCGTTGAATAAATAATTTGTCAACACACTCTCATAATAAATTACACATTGAAGGCTCAAGTTAAAATGTGTGTCCTGTGCGTTCATGTGTTTGCGTGTGCTCTCATGTGTGTACGGTAAGTCTGTGTGCCCATGTCTCTGTCCCTAAGATGGCTCAGAGCGGTGGCCCCTCAGGTAACACACCCAAAAACAAGGTTTGCTGTGCCCCTCGGAGCGCTGGCTGTGTGACAGCAGGAGAGAGTCACATGGAGTGAGACACACAGAGATGGTCAGCGTGCCGAACCACGGCCCCAGAGAGCCTCCTGGAGGGGCCTTGAAGGACAACAGGATGTTTTAGGTCTTTTTGGAGGAGATGGTTTCCACCTCTTTAACTGTGAAACAAGGGTTGTCCACCTAGGAGCAGGGTAAATAGTGCCAAATCAATCACAGATATATGAGAATGTTGACGACTTTCATTAAATTGAAGCATTTTGTAGAAGCTGGAGGTTGAAACAGGAGAGTGTAAAAGCCAGACTGCAGCACTCTCTTCACTGTAACTATTCTAGGCTAAATTTAAAAGCTGCCTGCATCATGCTGCACTGCCAACCAGGAAATAATTTTCTTGGATTTCAACAGATTTATTGGCTTTTTGCACGGTGGATGAATTGGAATGCAATAAATCACTTTCATTGTCAGCGACAAAACTTTTAGTCCGCTCTTCAATCTGGTTATTTCCCTGGTTGTTATCGGGCCATTATCATGTCTTTACCTGAAAAGAGAAAGTGGTGGCCTGCAGCAACACATTCTTGAAGGGGATGGCAAGGCCGCGACCGGCCCAGACGCTAAACGGGCCCTGGGCTTTGGGAGGGAGGCAGGTCCCGTGCAAGGGAAAGATGTAATCGTCACCGATCGGGGAGGACACGCTGAGCTGGCATCTCACTTCCCCTGGCTGATGAGGTTCAAAACAAACCCTCATGCTGAACTCTGACCCCACCTGGGGTCTGGCCACTTTGAATTCCGGGCAATCGGTCTGCAGCAGAGAGATAACAACTAGGGTTATCAAATGACAACAAATAAAATCACTGGGATAACGTTGATATTGTTTGTCCTTTTGAATGAAAATGTCAGGCTTTTTAAACATGGTTTCAGCTTTCTGGCTCCTAAGTTAGTCACTTACCTTTATGCTCCAGTATACAAACATAATTGCTAAATTTCAGTTTGACAAAATGCATTATTTGCTCAAATTTCAACAAAACACTGTTCGAAGTAAACAAATTCAACACGGCAGGTGTCATTTTCGTGTCAAAATGACCGCCTTAAAAGGGACTAGGGCTAATTTCTCAGACTCGACAAAGCTTCTCCAGAACCACACAACACATTATACAACTGTTTTCACAGGCAAAGTAGCATTACTATTAGCATCCATTAGTGAGAGCAAAACTCCAGCAGCAGAGAACAGAATGGAGTCGACAGAACATTCGGTATCGCAGGAACACAAAGATTTCAAGTCATCGGGACACGTCCATGGTTTTCTTACCTTAACCGAGTACTTGGTTTTGAAGCGGGCGTGGTTGGTAAACTTAACAAGAACAGAATCGCTGCAGCCCAGACAAGTGTGGAAGTAGACGGTTTTCTCTGGTGGCGGGGGAAGAGCTCTGAGAAGCAGATCGTAGTGGAAGTAGCCCAGATCATGACTGTGAAGAGTCTGTAGAGGGCTGTAGACTCGCCCGCACGCAGGGGCTGGTACTCGAAGCTTAGAGAGCCCTGCAGCGAGGAAATGCAGGTAACTGTGTTCAGGGGGTTCTGCACAGTGGCCGAGGTCGTCCGATGGACAGGGGTCTCCAGCTCTATGGTGGACAGGACTCCTGGAGACGTGGCCTTGAAACAAGGTAGAACCAGTACTCACCGGACCCCTCGTTACGAAACGTCAGATGAAGAGAACGGGTCGAAAGGGCGACGTGAGGACAAGGCTGTGAAACATATTCAGATCTGGTCACAGAAATGTGTGTGTGTGTGTGTGTGTGTGTGTGTGTGTGTGTGTGTGTGTGAGCAAACCTTGGTGTCGTAATGCCCCTCTCTGTATGTAAAGAAAGACATCTTGTAGTCTTGACTGGCCAAAGCAGGAAACATCAATGTACTCTTGACGGGCCTGTCCGGTTTCAGGACCTCCATCAACACACGGAACCTGAGCACACAGACACACTCATGACTCGACTGAACAACCGTGCTCACAGGGCTTGTTTGATTCTCCTCATTACATTTCATCATCTATCCAGCAGTCAAATGCAGCAGGAACGTTTTGCTCTGATCTGAACGCTAGCTAGCTAATTCTTCTCAAGTCTTTCTCATTCGTCTCGTCTTTTTATTTGAGGGCACTCTCTAAATAAAAGCTATGAACCTCTCTTTCAATGGTCATACAGTGTGTGCATTACCGCTGATGTATGGAGAGCCAGTTGTGCACGGGAAGCCACTCTGTGTGGTGAGTCTTTGCAGGCAGTTCAAGCACAATGGTGTCCTTTGCCTTTGGAGGTTCAGCAGTTCCGTGAAGGGAGTACAGCATGCCCGTCCCATCAGAGAAGGAGAAAAAGGCCGATCCCTGAGAAAATAAGGAGACATATGACACGTTATTGTCACACTTGATTGCCGACATTGTTTTGTTTTTAATCACGTAGAATGCGTTACACTGCACTGAATATGCAGAAAAATAACCGATTGTGTTTAAATGTTAGCGCTCCTTCTACCAGGTGTTTCTTCCCGTCAGCAGTGATGGACAGCGGTCGATAGGTTATCTCGCATGTCTTGTTTTGGAAGGGCTCAAGATTCACGGACGGCTTAGCGCTCCACTGTTCTGCCTCTATGTCGGGTCTGATGCTGCAGTACTGGTTTGTGAAGTTGAACACGGGCAGAGTCTGGGTGTGAGAGCCACGCACTGGGCAAACAAAGTTCACCACCTGGAGACAAGCAGTCAGACGGAGGTCAGAATTGTTCAGTATGTAGTGCAAAGGCAGTTACATGTCTCACATTATCTGACATTGGTCTTTAACAACCCCTGCAATGACAATCTAGACTGTTGCTTTTAGTTTTTATATCTACTGTGTAACCCTAAAAATCTCAAATACTATGTTGCTTATTTTAAGTGTTAAAAGCTTTTAGTTACATTGCGCTGCAATATGTAGTACATCAATCAAACGTGATTAGCAATCTTTGTTAATACAGCAGTCACTGCAAAGATGTACTGCTGGTAGTGTCTATTTTTTTAAAGGAAATTTGTTCGTTGATATGGTAAATTATCCCCATGTCTTTTGTCTTTGTAAGAATATGCTCATAGATATCACCTAAAGCTACTTGAAGCTTAAATGCAGAGGGCAAATTTCATGTTTGTACCTGTGTGTTGATGATGATTGGAGTAAAGTTTAAGTTAAAGCTACTATGAGGAACTTTGAGACATTTTGTAATGATATGGCGGCTCCTGTGGACAAAGGCGGTAGTGTCTCTGAGAACCAGAGTCCCTTTAGGAAACCTTTCATTTTACTGCAGCATGGTGTCGGTGTTGGCTCCCAGAGGGGATTGGCGTAGCAGCTGAGGTCTGTTTGCTAAGTGGGGTGGGGTGGGTGGGGGGGGGGGGGTGTAATCCGACGACGTGGCATCGATGACAAGCATTAAGAATAACTATATACTATTAGCCAATCCTCTAGCTAATGATCTCGTTTACTTATGTAGGTCGTATAGAGGCATCAGAATTAAACTGAAACTGTTTCATAACCAGTTAAAAGTTCCTCACAGCAACTTTAATATACATTTCTTTACTTTATAAGGTGATCATACGAAAAATAGAATCATGGGGATATTACTCAGGCAGAGGATGTCTGCTCTCAATAGGGAATATGTATGTCACCTTGTTTTTACTTGTTGTACTATTCATCATTGTGCATAAAAGTGCATCAATCAAACCTCTTTGCTAGTGGAGGCTACAATGCAGGAGCCTGTTACAGTGAGGGTAACAGGTGAGGAGGAGCCCTCCACACAGCAAGACAGGTTCTCATATCTTGCATCGTTAATCAGCTCCACCGGGGTAAAAGTCACTTCAAAAGGAACCTCCATGCCTGGATAGATTTTGCCTTTAGCTGGTGTGATGGACAACTCTGGAGGAAAACTCTGTTTTCCACTGGAACCTGGTGAGACAGATGAATAAAAAGCAAACAACAGGATATAAATCCACCCAGAATAAGTCATGAGTCCCAAACGCAAACTACTACAAAATTGATGTTCTTATAGCAAGTTAAAGAAAGTCTTTGTTTGATTACACAACAATTTGTAGACTCTAATAAAAAAGATGCAACTCTACAAAGTCTAGCATGACGACTGGGTGCCTGAGTATATCTGGGTGTGTATGTTTGTCAGTGCTTCTTCTGCAATTAGTCTGTATGAGGTGTTTTATCTTACTGAAATTGAAATTGGATCATATATTGTATAATATTTAACTTTACCTGGCACCAATGTCCCCAGCGTTCATCATGAAAATCCTCTTCCAGGCTTGGCAGCGCTGGACTACAGCTCCGAAGGCTAGGTGGTCCTGGTCCAGATGGACCTTCACACCCTGGCAGTTCAAATCAGAACTAGTGGTTAACATGACTTCATCCAAATAACAGTATGTTAATGCAACAAACCTTAACATTTCTTGTTTATGTGTTTCTAAACAAATATAACTCCCTATTCCTCTATACATAAAGTGTTTTACAAACTATGCCCTTTTAAAGTGACAGGAGATTTTCTTCACAGCCTAACCTGGCAGCAGCCTTGGATGGTCAGCAGGGGGTGTAACAGGCCCACAAACTCCGCCTTGCAGCTCAGGGGTGAAGGGAGGTATGTGCTGACGATGCGAGAACCTGATCTCAACGTTACACGAACCACTGGCTTTCAGGTTCAGCTCACCTGCATGACTGATGCAGGAGAATATGTACGTTTTGCTTGCATAGACTACTCTTTATCAGTGTGTGTGTGTGTGTGTGTGTGTGTGTGTGTGTGTGTGTGTGTGTCTGTGTATTCCCTACCCTTGGATCCAGTGGTGTGTTGGTGTTAAGCAGCAGAGTAAAGGAGAGGTCTAAAGGGCTGCGATTGACCAGAACCACTTGTTTTTTCACCTTCTGGCCCAACATCAGAGATCCCAGCTTCACTTTCCGCTGCTTGGGGTCCTCCATCTCCAGCCAGGACAGAATGATACATATTCAGGAAAGCTGAATCATCATCACTGACAATTCTGATGTATTGAATCATCAATTCTGATGATTTAATACATCCAAATTGAATAAATGATATAGTAAAGTTGATAGTTGAAAGTCTTTTCGCATCACGTGAGGACATGTTTCATCTCCGTTTAAGTCTTGTGTTGGAGTCTGTTCCCCTTTAAACATCCCGTTACAATAGTGTGGTACACTTCATTGCTCAGAAGAGAATCACATTTGCTTCCCGTTGCCGCCGCTCAACAAAAGTTACAAAGCAATGCTTTAACTCTGTAATTTTAGTAATACATTCACGCATTCTTCCTTCTCACCTTCACCTCGATGCCTTGCCCCAGCATATCCACGTGTCTCGTGACACAGCTGTTTAAGACAAAGGTAAGTCTTTCATGGTAACAGCACACCTCACGAGGATAGAAGTTGACCGCTGTCTCCATCATTGCACCAGGGGACAAAATAGCTGGTTGGAAGTCCATCTCTTGGTAAGAGGTGTTTCTGAACTGGCACTCGACACTGAGGAGAGGGAGGTAGAGCAAATCAGTGTATTAGAACTCTCCAAACTTTCGGAGTAGACTAGAAGCATTTCTTCAGGCAGGAAACGTCTTTACCTGACGCATGGAGAAAAAACAGACACACACAACTACCTGATGTTCCTTTCGCCTTTGTGGCTGATTACCAAAGTCTGGGAGGCCGGCACCATGCCTGGACTGTACACGAAGCACTTGCTAAAGTTATGCTTGGTGAAGGAGAATTCAAGGCTAGGTGCTACAGCTCCGCCTTCGATGGCAAATGTAAATGTCGGCCTGTGCTTCACCTGACAAGATGAGACGAGAGATAGAGGAATACAGGAGTGGGGGGAGTGTTGTAGACCCAGAAAGAAAAGAATCAAGACAAATTGAATAATGTTAAGATGTGACATAAAGGAAATTTAATTTATATTTCATTGGTAAATGCAGGATAAGATTTAAGTGTGCGGATGTCTATTCTACCATTTATATTTTATTAAAAGGTGTAGTTGTTGACTTGCTTTTAAAGCCTATAAACAATACAGGTAAACGTCTCGTGGAATACATTAGAGTCCGAATTTGGCAGTAATAGTCTTAGTATTTGTCTCTGAGAATGATGAAGAGAAAATACAATACAAGTACATTTTTACAGCATCACTTTCGTGTCAACTTACTACGGCGTTTTCACCACACTTTACAGAACGTGGAAGGAATAATATGTATGAATTCTTTATCAATGCTTGAAGATTATTTATGGCGATACAACTTTTACTTTCTTGTCTGTGCAGAATGAGGTCAAACCGGCCTCATACCCCTCTAAAAACCCTGATAAAACCTGGTCGGAGGTCAGCAGCTCACCTTGATACTCAGTCGGACATCCCGCAGGTTGAAAATGCTCCGTGGACAAAAGAAGAGTAAAGATCGCAGCTGCTTCCCAACCTCAATGGTATCGTTCTGTGGCCTTGCTTCCAAGTGTTGCAGCACCTCACTGGGACCCGTGAGGTCAAAGTTCACTTTCAATCTGACTCTTGCCAGATTGAACACCAGGAAACGAATAGTGCACATACAGGAAGATGACATGTCATGTTTCAGCTACACACATGAAGGCAATGGGATCGTGCACCTGAGTGTTTGTGCCTGTGAAAGTGAGCCGACCTTCCCAAAGTCCAGAGTGTTTTTGTGGTCGGGGCCGATCTCTCTGAGGCCTCCTTCTGGCTTCTCAACTTGAACAGAGGTGCTCATGCTGAAACAATCGGCTTTAACTGTGAACGTGAGTGGCTCTGATTTCCTCTTCACCCTCAGACCCAATCTGAAGCTCACATAGCCCTACCGGCAAGGTGTGAAGGACACTGACAGTGGCAACCTGCAACAAAGAGTTCACAGCAATTGACAGATTCGCTGCTCCCGATGACTTTCTACAGTTTTCTGCGATAGATGAGTTGTAACGAATTTAATTAGTAAAGTAACATGCAACTTCCTCACAAAGCTTTGATATTTGTCACGTTAATCACCTCATGCCAGATGCCCAAACGAGTGCTGCAGGGATGACGGATTTTTTGTAAGCCAAACCTCAAAAGTTAGCATCTCGCTGGTTCCCTTGACAACAAGCTAATGGGATTTTTCCATTTTGGATTATTGCCGGAAAAAAACTTTGTGTCAAACAAATGTTTATCATACTAACACGTTTTGTTCAGCAAGATCATCTTCACAAATGAACACCACTTTGTTTGAAGCGTGAATGCAATTAGCAGAAGTAAAGAAATAAAGTTATAAGGCTATAAACGAACTGCACCACGTGGACATGAGCACGAGTATACACAAAGAGGCTGTAAAGGCGGACTGCTGATGACGTTTTGTAATGTCATTTAGCAACTTTCTTTTGAAGTTTGGGGATACTGAAAGAAAAGGCATACGCACACAGACAGAAAAGAAATCAACAAAGTCTGTGTCACGACTATTGTGAAGACATCTAGAGTGACTGATTTCCGTGACGAGCCACTCGGCTGGGTGCGGGAGAAGATCCTGTTCTTTACTCGCTGTTACAAAGAGATTCCAGGCCGTTCGTATTTTTGGGTGAGGTTCCCGTTCAATTATAGTTCACAACTGACCATTTGCTTGATATCTATTGGTTTCCCTCTGGTGTGTTTTGTTTTGCGGTAAAAACCGTGCGATCTCCCCGTCACCCATGCATCATTACCCCTGTCAGTTGCACCTGTGCCCCATATATAAAATACCTCCCACACTAATACACACTGCCACCCGTGGTCAACCTGAGATAGGCTCCACACACACATATAATACACAGACCTAACCAATGGCTCCTACAACATCCATTCACGTCCTCACAGTCATTCTGTCCATCTACACTTCCAGGGGTTATATCAAAGAGGGTGATATCATTTGTCATGACTCAGAGCTCGGGCATTGAGGTGTGGCCAACTTTTAACCCGTGGCGCAACGCGGCGCAGCTTGGAAAAGCAGCCGGGCTGGGCTCCAATCACGGGAAAATAAATCAGATCCCCTCCTCCTCTTTTAACTGAGGCACTTGTCGGTTTGGCTGAGGTCGAGGAGCTCTGCAATTTACTGTACATGCTGACCAGCCTGCCCTGAAACTGGGCCACTTCCAGAGGTGAAAAGCGGATGCTGAAATCCTGAGTGACACCGGGCGCTACGGCCCCAATGCCGGGCGTGACAATGATGGGCTCAGGGTTCCCCGTCAGAAGACACATCATGCTCGGCAGAGCGCTGGCACGGCGGGGTCCAGTTAACACGCCTGCTGACCTTCTGCCTGGTCTAGAGGTGAGCGTCCTGTCTGTCATGGCAAACACGTGTTCACATTTACACACAGTTTCAACCCCCCGTAACAGTTAATGCTGATAATCAAGGACAAGTTGACCTTATGATATGCAACAATATTACTGTACAGTAATACCTCCTTGGTCATGGTTTACAGTGTTTTTCCTTGGATCCATGAGGACTTACCAGGAGTATTTCAGTTTGACAGTGCCATGATTCACGATCTGCAGTCTGCACACACACACAAACAACATGAGGTCTAGCCTGAGCCCATAGCTGTATTTTAAGTATATGACCATTCAGGATGCTGGAACAATATTTATTTGCACAGTTAGTAAATTAAACATCTTTTTGGGGTATCACTGGCTGGCTGATAGTAAATGTTGGTTTCATAAAACAGCATATATGTGGAGCCTGACTTACTGGTGGAGCCTGGTTTGGTAAAGCATTGTGTCTTTGAAGTGGATGGTGTCGGTGTCGCAGCTGACCTTCACGTAGTCACAAACCACGCTGATTTGCAATTCCAAATCACACTGGGAGCCCTCAACAACAGAGCAACAGGGCTCCGGATCCGTTTTCATCACATGCGTGGCAAAGTTCAACAATGAGTATGAACTTGTGACTCTCTCTCTTCAACATCTCATTCATAGTCGTCATGTTTACCTTAAATCGTCACAGGCTGCTGTGGTGCTTCTAAGGCCTGCTCAAAAGAATTCAGCCACTGCACCGTCCTCTGTCGGTCGTCCCAGTCGGCCACCTGCTCTAGCGGCTGCTGCAACTCCACCTGACTAACTTTGCATCTCATTGGCCGGCGGGTAAGCGTCACTGGCTGATTGGAGCCAAAGGTGACAGTCACTTCCTTGAGCAACCAGCATGAAGGTGCCCCACCTATAAGAAAAAGGAGGTTATTTTTGATAACACGCAGCCAAGTATTGTCTGAAGCAAAGGGCAAAAAGAGAGAGCAGTGTTTTAGACTGAGTCCCCTTCATTAAAACATTTTTATTTTCAAACCCCACACCTGTTCTACAGCCACACCTGTATTCCTTCCTTCAATGCTTTACCTGTGGTGAAAAGAAGACATGGGATCCGACAGAGGGCCACTCAAACCTCACTACCTGGCCGCTGCAGTGGTTGGTCATGGTGAAACTCTCTTGATAGGGACAATCTACATGGCAGTCCCCAAAATTCAGCATCTCATAATTATCTGTCAGAGAGAAATAGACATTGTAGAAAATTCCTGGATAAGAAACAAGCTTACATATTAATAAATCCCAGCACGTACAGCATTTCTCTGTTCCTACTTCACACCTCGCCCTTTCCATTCTTATCACATGATTGGCCTCCTGCCCTCCGGTCTTCTCTTACCTCCCTCTTCATCTTCCTGATCTATTTCCTGCGATGACCGCCTGATGTTGTCAAGAGATACAATTTTCTGGTAAGCTTCTCCGCTCACTTTTATTTTGGTTTTGCCGCACTGGCTGTCCGCCACCTTTAGTGACATCTTGGCCTCGACGCTCACGGGTTTGTCGGAGCAGAAGCTGACCTTAAACTCCATCTGCTCGTTAACATCCAGCCTCAGCATGGCTCGGTGCACCAAGTGATGCTCTGTGGAAGAAGGAGCAGTGTCATTAACAAGAAATATAGCAGGCTTCTTTCCTACACTAGAGGCAGTGCTCATGTTGAGCTTAGAAAATCCTTGACTTTTAGTGGAAAACAACAGTATCACAGTATATTTCCAGTGAAACCAGAAACACATTTCTGGAGTAACAAATAAATATTTGTTGACAAATTAGCATCAAATTGTGACAAATGACACAAGTTGCACAAACTTGCGAGGCGCAAGAGTCTGTCAAGCTTTCATAGCTGTGTATGGAAGCCCGACTTCCTGAAGCCAAAAACGCTGGAGGAGAGATGTTGAACATGGATTTGACAGTGTGGAAGACCACATTCACAGCCGATTCCATCATCATCCTTGTTTATCTTTATCTTTGTCTTTCACCTGAGTTGTCCAGACGTGGGTCATCCCTGATGAATTCCATTGTGCAAATTGCTAACTACTAATTGTTTAAGTGAAGAGGAGTTTTACAGGTTAAGGTTGTACCTGAGTCATTGGGTCCTCAATCTGTGTGGAGTGGATGGAACGGCAAGTGTGGCCAGGAGCAGCTTTGAGGGTGAATACTCCATATTTATCCAGCATGTCAATCTGAACCTACACAACACACAGAGCAACAAAGCACCTTTTTGTGTAGCGTATCTACCGTATTATGTTTTATGTGTCGTAAATACAGGTGATTTAGATTTCTTTGCTCAATCTATAATAAATTAAATGATAAAGGAATATGTCTCCTCCCACATGAGCTGGAACATTCCCATCATTTAGCAGCACAAGGGGCCCGGTTTGTCTGCGCCCTACCAACACCTGTGTGAACTGCAGCATTGGGCTTCCTCTGCTGTTCGGATCTAATAAAGTCAAACATGGCGTTGTTCCATTAATCTATCAATTAATAAGTAACACTTTTGTTTCACAAGTTACAATGCTGCTGTGAAAAACGTCTGCTCTACGTTAGTAAATGTGTAGGATCAGCAAAGCTAACGTTACGTTTGATCGATTGTTACAAAACAACTAGCGTGTCGTGCTTTTTCAATGATTACTTCTGTCAGGATCCCTGTCTGAACCATTGTGTGTTTCCCCTAATCTCCTCTCCTCATGTGTCAGTCATTCCCCTGTTTGTTATTGTCTGCCATGTGCTCTGTGCTTCTCTTCCTCTGCCCGCCTCCAGACACCTCCTCTGTCCACGCCCTTGTTGGAGGCACAGCTGCAGACAATTCGGCTCATCATTCGGCAGGCTGACACACCAGGTCGTAATCACGCCATCACATCCTGGCAGCATTTAAGCCCTGGTCCTGCAGACCTTGGTTGTCAGTCTGTAGAGTCATCTAGCCTGGTATTCTGCGCCCTCCTGTCCGTAAGTGCCGTCCCAGCGATTCCCGGCTCTGACCCCTCTTCCCTCCCTCCCTCTCGCAGTCGACTCCTGGCGTGTGTCTGCTGTCCGGTCGTCGGTCCACGGAGAACCACACCGTGATTCTGCCTGCCTCCTGTGTAGGACCACGGAATCCACACAGTCGTTATCCGCTGTCCGGTTGTCGGTCCACGGAGAACCACACCGTTGATTCTGCCTGCCCTCGTGTGTAGGACCGCGGGATCCACACAGTCGAGTGATCTGCGGTCCGGTTGTCGGTCCACGGAGAACCACACCGACGACCCAGCCTGCCACCTTGTGTCGGACCTCAGGTACCACACATTGTGTTGTGTCCACGAATAAACTGTTATTATTCTAATCCTCCTGTCCTGTGGTTGCTTTTGGGTCCTGTCCCGCATTTCCTTGACAACTTCTGTGAAAAAATGGGTTCTCAAACCCTGAAAGGACTGTCCGAACAAAGTAATTGTTGTCGCCTCCACCAGCAATCTCTGTAACCTGTATCCTACTCATGTCCTTCTGGATAGACTCACTTCTCCCTTTGCTACTGGCACCAGTCAGTCTCTCTGAAAGGCTTTCTGGAGGCATCTTCCTTCCTGGACCCCTGGGACCAGCACACAGGGACACAAGACACAACTTATTTTTAACATCTTGAAGCAAACTGGAGAAGGACTGAGTTTTAAGACCTTCAGCTTGTCATCACTTCAAGAAACAGTTAAGACCTTGATTGTAATTTATGCAAAAGCTCTTGGTTTGTTAAATTAAAATATTGAACGTAATAAACGATGTTATATTGAACACAAGCCACACTAGGTTTTATTACCCTTTTCAGTTCGGTACTGCTAGTGGTTTTTGCCTGCCGATATCGTTTACTGTAAAGCCGCCACCATCACACTAATGGCTCTGGTCTTGCTCACCACTAAATTGGAATTACGTAAACTGAAGTCATAAATTGAAAATGTTGTTTTTGATTTGTTTTACTTTCACAACACAGGAATCATCATAAAAGCAGCACATTCCCAGCAATAGGCAAAAAAAAAACATTTGCAGGGATTGGCAACATAATGATGCTGCATTCAAACTTCATATTCCGTTTTAATATGGGATTTTGTCACCTGTGGGAGTAGAAATGGTTTAGTATGGGCAGTATCAACATGCCAAGAACACCTGGACAGAGCTGCTACTAAACTTGTTATTTTAAAACTTGATTTGTGATTTTAAAGTATTTTTTTTTTCTTACATTCCATTTTAGTTTTGGAAACGTATCAGCCCTTCTGTATGAGTTTGTTTGTCTGTTCTGTTCTCCTACCCTGCATTCCTGCTGGCGCAGGGATCATGCGGCAGATGTTGAAACTGGTCTCGAACTCTCCATTGTCCAATAGTGAAGCTCTGGCTTTTCTTGTAGCCATAGACTAGTGGGCCAAAGTTGAGGTCACATGCAGGAGTGATCTTGTACCTAAAAGCACACACAGCAATTCATAATTTGGGCAAATGTGAAATGGTTAAAAAACAAAACAGAGATGATGGAATCGGAATTGATTCTAATCTTTAAATACTAATGTTACACAGAAGAGATATTATGAATCAAGCCTTAAACTGGAGAAGACAGACTTGACTGAAACCTTGTGATTTAGGATGGCTACGGGTTCTCCTCCATTCCCAATGCATAGTTCAATCACCTGCAGAAGAGGAAACTCAAATCTTCACTTGAGTGTGCTCTAAACTGTTTCTATGAATAACTGAATATATAGTTGAACCTCCACCACTGTAATCATGAAAACCGTTCTATGGCTCTGACCTGGCAAGGCAGGATTGGTTGCTCTCTAATTAAGACTTCTGTTTTGGGTCTACAAAGTATTTGCACTATTGTTGGCTTCTCGTGGGGCATTAGTCCCACTCAGGGGGGGACACAGTGAAAATGGAGTCCAGGTTTGGCTGGTTTGGGTCGGTCTGCTGCAATGTAAACCTCCAGGCCTGAATTGTTGTGAATCTCTAGTCGCTCCATGTTCTCCGGGTACCTATTTTCCTTGTATCTACACACACACAGATGCGTTGGAATCTGTAAATATAAAGGCAAAGACTGATACGAACACACTGCGCCATTCACAGCCATCACTCTGCCGCTCACCTGTCTCTGGTCTTGCCACAGAGTAACGGTCCATACTCAAAGTATCCAGGTTTGATCGCGTAAGTCTTCTGGAGCCCTTCTTCCATTAGTGGTACCTTCTTACTGTGGGCAAAGAGTCCTGGGGAAATAATATATGGTAACTTTAAGTCCAACTGAAATCACATTTAGTCAAACCTTTGCTCA
The DNA here is from genome assembly GCA_016806645.1 of Ophiodon elongatus. Lineage (NCBI taxonomy): Eukaryota > Metazoa > Chordata > Actinopteri > Perciformes > Hexagrammidae > Ophiodon > Ophiodon elongatus. The sequence goes on along the minus strand of JACSYO010001176.1, from coordinate 153,654 downwards.
GTCAAACATTTTTTGAATAGTTTTTTTGTTCTTAAAAGAAAGAAATAGACCATGTTTGTTTGGTAATGCAGTTCAGCTTGTGCTAATTTGACATTTCAGGTCCCATGTATTTCAGCAGTGCAGGGCAATGCATTTGGGCTTTGAGATTTTTCAGGTAATTCATTTCAAATCTCTCCATTTTCAGCAAAGCCTTGTTCAGCTGTCAGCATTAACACGCATTTTCTTCAGGAAATGGAAATTGTCTGACTGATTGTGTGACCGTCCGTCTATGATAGAACACTGACGTCACTATTTTATTGAGAAATATTGGGTGAAACATCAAAATGTAACTAGAAAATGCATTTCCTGCTGATGATGCGTTGGAATGCTGAAAGCTGAAAGCTTGAAGCTGAAATATTTGAAAAAATAGCTGAAAATACAGAAAAAGGAAACTAACTGCTGAAAATTGTTAAAGCCCAAAAGCATTGCACTGAACTGCTGAAAATCCATGTCGTTGAAATGTATAACTGGAAAAGTTGGAAGCAAAACTGCATCTAAAGAATCCAAGAACTGAATTACAATCCAGGAAAAGCTGGAAGCTAAACGATTTTAATGTCACAGTAATAGTCGTAGTTGAAATAACGGTAATATTAGTAGAAGTAGTGGTAATAGCAGTCATACTAATAGCTGTAGCTAGTAGTAGTCATAGTAATAACAGCTGCAGTAGCTGACATCCAAAGTATTACAATGAGTGCATTCATCATACATTGATCTAACACCTATCTAACGCCGTAGGCAAAGCTAGGGGAGCAATTTGGGCTTGCCCATCGACATGGCCTAGCGGAGCTGGGGATCGAAGGGGGGACTTCTAAGCTGCCACAGTCGCCACATACTAGAAATATCAGCAGCAGTAGTTACAATATTAGTAAGAGCATTAAGTATTTATTCAAAAAAGCTTTCATATTAGGACACAGTTCACCAATGGAGCTTTTATTTTGAAAGGGAAGAGAGACACAGACAGGAAGTGTTACAATGCCTTTAACTGAATATCTCCAAGTCATTTGTGTGTGCGTCAGTGTCTTTGTGTGTGTCAAACTGCAGTAATTAGCTCATATCAATCACCTGTGTGCCTGCCAACATCAAAGGTTGCCATAGTGATAACTTCAAAGAGACTACAGTTCCATAGGCTTAACATAGATTTAAAGCTGAGGAACACCTGTCAAACTATCACAAAACTCATCTAACCGTAGCTCCTATTGCTTCGATATTGGACCGGGGGAGGAAGGACAACTTGAACAGATAATGTGAATATTGGGTCTGTAGTGTAAAAAACGTGGCTTTTGTGGCAATGTACAAATCAGGTACGGTTGTCTGTGTGAGATCTTTTTTGGAGTCGGTTAACATGGGTCTCTATGGAGCAGAGAGGTGGATTTCCTCTCACTTTCAGGCTCCCAGAAAGAAATGTGTAAGTCTGTTGGATTCCATTGACACATGTCTACGACCAGCACAAAAGTCTCTACGTTTTGATCCATAAATGGTGAATGAAGAGGGAAAATTGTGGAATTGGTGGCAAAATAAGAAGATTCTGAAGCTCCTCTCCACTCTGGCGATGACATCATGCACTCTGAGCTGCAAATTACACACCCATTATAAAGTCAGAAAAGGTCTAAAAAAAAAAGCTAAACATAAACGGTGAATCTTACAGTAATAGTTGAAGGTTTTGTCAACATTTAAAACAACTTTTAAATGGTGTCTGTAGCTGAAAGTATGCAGAACTTTTAAGCTTTCAAAGTTGAAGAAGTTTAAGAGGATTTGATGATTTTCTCCATAGAGATCCCATTCAAATTTCTTCAAAAAGTTTAAAAGTTAGAAACAGGAAAAGTCATAGCACGCCTCTCCTGAAAGAGCTGAGCATTTTGATAGCCGAACGGTTTCTGTAGCTGAAAGTATGCAAGAGGTGTGGAATGCTTGACAGCATTCCAACAATAAAGATTAGAAGAACGATAGTTAGCATGAAGTTAATAAACAATGCTGACTGACATGTAGCTTTTGCAGATGGAGGGATAGATGCAAACTCCTCTGCAGAGGAGCTGGTAGTGTCTCCAGTAGCTCAAAGTTGAAGGTCTGCTCAAACTTCCCTGGGGAGTCTGAGTAGAACCAGATCTTCACTTACACCTCACTGTTGGCTGGCACAACCCACCGAAATGTTGTCAGGCTGCACACAAAAACACACACAAAAACGCACGCACACACGCACACACACACATACTTAATACAAACGACAAACAACATAGCAAAGAATAAAACACTATTTGTGGAGGTGGAGTGTGTCTGTGTGTGTTTTCCCTTGCCTTTGGTTGCATTTCAGCTCTAAGTTTTCTTGGTGTTGGTCTCTGGGAACTGTTGTCGCCGCCTCTTCCTTTAGTGCGCACACACAAACACCACTCTCAATCTTTAGTGTTGACATCAGTTTTTTACAGTACATTCGTAGCACTTATTAATCTTTCAAATCAAGACTGCATTTCTTGTAAATGCACTTGTGTGTTTTAGCGTATATTCATGTGGTGTGAAATAACCATCACCCACCGAATCTTTCTTCTCCTCGTCATCTTCGTCCAGCCCCGAGGGAACCAGGAAGGTGAAACAGCTACAGGTGAGCTGACTGTTAGATTGCTCCGTTTCTGGGAAAAGTAACCATAGAGAAAGTGGTGGGAGGCGGGATGGGTGGGCCGCTGGGTCCCAAACCCAAGTCCTCCAACACTTAACCAGATCAGAGGAGAGAAGAAAACATATTAGGCAATGGTGATAAACTGATAAGAAAAACTAGAAATAGACAACTTTTTTGGAAGAAATTATATTTAATACAAAAACAGAAAAAGCCGCTGTAGCTCGACCAGTGGAGGGTGTAACAGGCTTGTTGAATGGCAGGCAGCAGTTTAGTAGAGGATAAAGAAGAATTGCATCAATGTCCCAATTTTTCAGGCAGTCTTAACTTAATTACACCTCACCTGTTTCTCTGTCGAGGCATCCTCCGACACCGGTGGGGCCTCCTTACTTGGGAGCGGGACCAGCAACAAGCCCCGGGCTCGGTCCCAGTGCTGCAAGATGTGCTTCACCTGTTCCTGGCTCTGCTCATACACACTGAACTGAGACTGCAGCTCATCCACAATGGACTGGATTGGGTGGACAGTCGAAACATTAAGGATTTTACAAAGTGGTCATCGGCATTTAACAGGATTCATTGTTTGTTTTTCTGGTGCGTCTTTATTTAATTATTACTTAAGTATTAACTACAAGTGCAACGCAGCAGTTTATCTTTCCATTGTTGTGCTGTTGGCAAATTCAACATTTAGATGTATTACATGCATTTTTGTGAATGCATGGCTATGATTATCTTCACAAAGAATATTTAAAGAGAGCGCATTTGTAATGAAATGGGTAACTCCTCATTTGACATTACGATGCAGTGCGTTGCTCTGATTGGGGGCGGTGACCGTGTCACTCCTTAATAAACATATAATTTCTCCCTTCAGCTTGCCTGCAGGCCGAGGAGACCCTGCTTGTAATCCCTTGGCTTCTTCTGTGAATGATCCGCCTCTTTGCTTTGATGCACTGTATTCGCAAAGAGGGTCCAATAATGATATATCCAATAATACTCAATCCTTTTTTGATCATGACTTTTATCTTGTAAATGGTAAGGGCTCTATGTTGTTAGTTTTCATAATCTGAATGACGTTGATTCCTGAGCTTACTGTGTGTGAGTTTTGGTTTTTATTTATTTTTTATATGTATCTTTCTTCGAGCCCTAACAATTCATTCGATAATATCATCTTGGGTTTGGAGAGCCCCATGGACTTAAAAAAAAGAGTCTGTTAATAAAATTGTGAGCCGTGTAAGTAAGTTGTGAGCTTAACCTTCATCCTACCAACATATCTAACACCCAAGAACTACAGACTGGGATTAAACAGTGATACACACTGTTAAACAGTTAAATAGTGTGTATCTTTTCTTATCGTATATACTAAAAGTTTCTGTGTCCTGCATTGAATCGTGCAGGGAGTCCTTACGTCTGCTGGCATTTTCATTTAAATTATGTCGCTCTTTTACGTCCACTTGTGACTCTTTTGGGTGGTTACAGAAAGACGTCGAACCAACATCCTGTGCAGCTGTTGACTGGAGAAACAAATGAAATAAAATATCTTGCGGTGCACATGTTTGTTAGCGCACGTAAACGTGGTGCGTGTACAGACCTCCTTCCCACCAGACGGGCCCCTCTTCCCCGGTGCTTCTTTATTATCTCTCTCTCCTCCCTTTTTGCTTTTCTTCAACTCTTTTTCCTCTCTCAGCCTCTTCATCTCGACAGTTTACTCTTGAGATCCAAACACAAGCATACTTCAAGTCAGTTATGATTGAGTATCTATAATTCCTGCTGTAGATGGTTCCATAGTGAGATTGAAGACAAACATTGATAACGATTACATTTTTTAATACCTGTAGGGACAAGAGAACAAGATGTAAGGAACTTAAAAGAACTCTACTAAAACATCGTAGTGTCTACGGTCAACGTTTTCTGGTGAAGCGAGAGACGGGCAGCTGTTGTTGAGGGACGCTACAGAGATGTTTGCCATGGCTGTGATTTTGGCATTAAGTCTGTACAGTCCTGGATGCATGTTTGAAGAGATGTGCTGAAAGTTATGACATGACCCATGGAAGGACATGCCATCTTTACATTTTTTTACAGTGACTCTCAATGAAGTTTTTCAACAACTGCATGTTTGTATCCTTTACTGCTCATGACAGTGGCACTGCGACAGGATCTGAAATCGATCATCTTCTACAACTGATTGCTACTCCTGGATCTCAGTCCAGCAGTATTTATTGTAGAATCTCAGCATGAAAACTGTTCTACTTACTGTACTCTATGACAACAATGGACAACAGTTTCACATAAACATGTAACACCTCAGGCTTTTTAAGTCCTATAAATACAATGTTGTACTCTAAACAGCAATTACACCTACTTTGCAACATAAACAATAAGTTCCTGACAGTACTCTTTTTCCCTGGACTTCGGTTTGTTCCAAAGTAAAAACAGTTGTTATTTAACCTATCCTCGTCAGCATATCAAGTAGTGTTGGTAATTTAAAACATTATTCACAGCAGATTTATAAAGTGCTACAGAACTAATTACTCCATCTTCCCCAACATGTTCCAGTTGTGTTGCTCAGTAGATCATACTCTGTCCAGTAATATAAAAAAGTAGCCAGTAGTTAATAACAAAGTCCCTCCCAGTTAATTATAAATTATCAAAAAAGTATAAAATCTCACATTGTTAGCCATTATTCCCTAATTACCCGTATTGTTTCCTTGTACTTACATGTAAGTATCAGTACCTCCTGTACTGGTACACAATGGTACCGTAAATTGAGAAGAATTATGCTTGGTGTTGCGGGACTCAAACTAGAGATTATGTTCTATATAATATTCTATAATACCATACGGCCTATTTGTAGTGTGGGGTTGAATGCCTTTGCTGAGCATCTACCTTTTCTCTCTCCAGCTGGTCTGAGGGTTGAGGAGACTCTGCATGTACGGTTTTGCTTTCTTCCATCTGCTTTTGTAAATCATCAGCCTCTTTGCTATGATGCACTGTAGCGGCAAAGAGGAGCATATGTCAGCAACTAACCAATCAGATCACGGTCTATATACTACTATCTGCTGCAAATTATTCAAGATGTCCTGGTGTCAAGTGTCCAGCATTAAACAAAAGGTGAATTATTTGCCCTTGCTCACACCTTCATTTAAATGAGGCTGCTCTCTGGCATCCAGGAGTGACTCTTTGATGTTGTCACAGGAAGTCATCCGCAGAACATTCAATGCATCTGCTGACTGCAGAGGAAACCAAACAACTTAGTTTCATGACCACCAACTTATTATTATTCAAGATTTTATTCATTAAGGAGTGTTGGTGTGGAATACATATACAGACTGGCTTCCCCTCCAGCAAGCTCTTCTTCCTCGACACTTCTTTAGTATCTTTCTTTGCGCCCAGTTTGCTCATCTTCTTCAACTTTTCTTCAATCAACCGTTTCATCGTTTTTAGTTGAATTCTTTTGGGTTTAAAATATTACCACTTTTTGGTGAAAGCTGTGTCTACAACAGTTTGAACTAAAACATTACAAGTACAGTCATGCACACAACATGAAAAACTGGAGGGTTGAATGAGGTTTTCATCAAGGTATGCGCACACATCTGATATCTATTTTATCATATCTTTACTTAGTTTCCTGTGTAGTTTATGCCTACATAATTACTGTGTTGTTTCTTTGATCCATCTCTTTTTGTTGGTTCACCCATGTTGTTCCTTCTGCATCATGGTTGCTTTCATAATCATTTGAAATGTGAAGATGACGAAATTACGACGAGTTTGTCCAGTTAAGAGAGAGTGATGAATCCGACTTGAAACACTGGTACTAGCAAAGCCTCAGAAGAAAAAAAAGAAGTTTTAAGTTAAGATATGTTAGGCCATTTCCCAGTCAGTACCTGTGGTCCTTCTGTCTGCGCCTCTTTCTACTTAGCTGGAGGATACACTCCTTCGCCTCCTCTGGCAGAGCGTCATACTCCTCTTCATCCAGCTCACTCACACTCTCACACACACTCTCACTCTCTCTCTCTCTCTCACTCTCTCTCTCACACACACACATACACACACACACACACACACACACACACACACACACACATTACAGTGCCATAAAACCTACTGAATAGACATGAAAATACAATAACTTTGATGATTCATGTCCTCTGTATAAGAATTTATGTATTTGCTGGTGCAGTTGTTGTTTTTACCCTCGGCTTCTCTCTGTGCTTTCTCCCGTGCCTTCAGGGCAGCGTAGGAATCAGACAGGTTGACGACAAAGATGCGTTTGCGGTTATTAAGGGCCTTGAGAACAATCTGCAGCGTGCTGGCTGCTGACTGAGCGTACACAGACTCCAGGCCGTCGATCAGGATGCCACTGTGACAGTCGCTTAGTTGCGATCACAACGCCATGGCAATGACAAGACAAAGGAAAACAAAAAGGAGAAGACACAAAAGACCCTTAGGTGAAACACCTTTTAAGTATTACACATAATACATATCTGATATATTTTTGTAATGTGACTCACTATATACTATTACAAGAAACTGCATAAATAACAGTAATAACTTACCTGAAATCTTTCTGCCAGGATATCAACCAGTAGCTGTTCAGGCAAGAGATTGCTGAGTGTGGTCACATCTCCTCCTTGAGGCGAAACCACACCCAAGCAATTGGTTTATTATATTCAATTATTACATTGTATTTCATTATAGATAGACTAGATAAAGATGGATCAAGTAGGTTCATACCCTCAATTCACAAACTTGGATTAAAATGGTTAGACATAACACTAATAAAACAGCAGATGAGCAGAGGAGAGAAAATGTACTAGGCAGAGGGAAAATAGTGTGTTTTCAGTCTCCCGAGGAGCCTTGGGGTCGTTTCCACTGAAGCTGCCCTCACTGGGTTTTGAAGTGTCACGTGAAGCTCGAGCTGAATGTGGAGCTGATTCTGAGGCTTCTAGATCTGCTGCGGGTGCTGGTCCGGTGGTCTGAGCTGAAAGCAGATCCATATATTTACTTTCGCCTTCATTTACCAAAGTTAGTCAACACTATGCCATTCTGCAGTAGTGTCCTGTCTGACTATATAAGATTAATAATGCCTGATTACAAGCACAATGCTGCTTAGCATTGTAATCCCAGTCTTTTATTGTACTGGACTACTGAGCCGTTCCTGTGAAGTGGTTGGTGATTAAAGGCCTTTTTAATCGGCACATTGAAAGTATGGAGAAACATTACTAGTCTTCTCTCACTTCTAGTCCCCTGCAACTCCCCAAACAGAGTAAAAACAAAATCCCACATTTTAAGCATTGCACTGCGTTGACACTGCGTTTTATTCTTACCAGCCTCCTCAGGCTTCTTCTCGGCATACTCGGCAGCAGCAGCACAGTCATAGAGTTGTCTTGCAGTCAGGCCAACAGGTGAAGTGCCATTCATTAAAACACCTCTGTAACCACAGAATCAACACTGAGGCACGCCCCTCCGTAGTGAAGTGCCAGAGCAGTGTTAGCAGATGTGGATTGTATAGCGATCCTGGCGTGTATACCCAGTAGGGCTGGGCGGTATGGCCAAAAATTAGGTATTTTGTAAGATTCTGGCGGTTTCACGGTATATCATGGTATTTTTTTTTATAGTAAACACATTCATTCATTGACGCCGAAAAGGACCGCCGGCCAACTGAACAGCTGTTCACCGCTCGCGTGGCTCTTCCGTTCTGTCTCTTCCTGTTTTTTTTCACCTACATTCCCCTGGGTCCTAAGTCTGTACCCAGCATGCAGTTCGGCGGTGTAATTTTATAAATGTACAATTATTAGTGTTACAAATTGTTTATGTGTCACAAACTGTTCTGTCGTGGTGTTTTCCCCTGTTAAAGAGCGTTCGTTGTGGGTTATTAATTGTTGTTATAAAGTTATAACCATTACTCTATAAATACCCGTAAGACAACTAACGTTAGCTCCGACCGCTGCGCCCTCAGCGGTGAGCGGTGAACAATATATTTTGCTGCCTGCCGAAGAGCGACAACAGTTGTTACGGCTATGCACCGGTATGACGGTATATGAAAAATTCATACCGTATGGAAATTTGAAACCGGTTGAACCGGTATACCTGTTCAACCGGTATACCGCACAGCCCTAATACCCAGTGTTAAACCGAATATAATAATGGAGGAATAAGACAACGTGGGGTATCACTTCAGTTTCAGTGGAACTGTTATCCAAAAGGTTAAACTTTATTGTCACATGTCAACTTCAGCACCTCTAATTGGCTGTTCTATTTGTCCATCAAACAGTAACTGAATTAACCCTATAAAGCCTGCATATGGCAAATAGATATATAACATATAATTGAGAACACATTTCCTTGTGTATGTTAACAAGCAGCCACTGTGCTGCCGTTATCTAAAGTGGAGAACCAGGACACACACAATTTTACAAATACATACCCATCAATCACAGGCTACTGGGTATTTAAACAGTATATAATATGTATACTGTATCGTACGGAAGTCCGGAAGAAAAATAAATTTGGGTGATCCTTTTGAGTCTGATCTAAGTTGTTTTCTCTCCTGTGTTTATGACTTAAGAACAAGTAAACAAGAGAGGCTCTGCAGGTGTAAAAACGGTTTGCCAGGATAATCTTTCTGAAGTCTCTTTTGAGGAACTGCAAAGACCAGGGTCTAAATTAAATTCCAGGGGGATTTTATTTGATTAAAATATGAAGATTCTTCAAATTAGGTGACATTATTTTACTTGATACATAATCGATTCATTTGTAAATTAATTGCCTCACCTTGTCAGTGGGGCTCCATACACAATAACGGCAATGCCTCTGCGGTTGCGTGCAGCCAGACCCTCAGGTGACAGATCAACACACATGTGGCGGGCAATTGCTCTGGAGACGGGGGTCATCTCCAGCTGCCCCAGTCCCCTAAGGCTTCCCTCTTTGGTCATCTCAGAAACGACTGAAAGAATAGGCACTACTAAAACATACTCCCCTCATACTACTTTCAGGTTCTGTGTCTGAAATCGTTGCACTCATGTAATTCAGCTGTTTTCACACTTGAAGTGTGCATTTCTTCCACTTTGCTGTCTGGCGAGTGGGCGTCGTTTTGTCTGGACCTCTCTCCTTCCTCATGTGTCACCCGTCGAGGCTTCTTCTTCCGCCAGGCCTTCCTTCAGCTCAGCTGCACACAGTTAGGTTGGATTAAAACAGGTATGCACACAGTATATGCAGATACCTGACGGTATATAATTTCAGTGCTTGATGATCATGTGCGCCTGAAGCTACCATCATCTTTTAGCTGGGAGCAGTACTCCTGGTAGTAGTCGAGCAGTTCGGTGGGTAGACTTTCTCCAGGGGCTCTGGGAGGCAGCAGTAACATGTTGTTCTCGTCATAACCCTGCATCAGACGCAGGATCTACATGGGAGGAAGTAGTGGGAAAGAGAGGGGAGGGAGAAGGAAACCAGGACCGGAAGAAAACACAAAAAGGAACAAATGAAAAGTTGTGAAGAAATAAGATGAAAGAGGAAATCTCCGAGAGGCAAAGAGGGGTTGGAAAGATTAGGGGAAAACACGCGACTAAACATGGTACCTTTTCTTCCTCGAGATACTGTGTGTCGAATTCCAGGGAGTAGAAGTCAACGGGGAAAGAGCAGGGGTTTTTGACGGTGACCTCAGCCTCAACCTCGGTGCTTGACAGGCAGGCACGGCGCCAGCTCCAGCATCGACTGGTCGAACTCAAGGTGTGGCTCCTCACCCCGGCCCCTGGGCTGTAATGAACACCTGCTGGCTGCTCTCAGCCACACGGACCAGTATCTGCCTGATGTACAGATGCTGCAGGGACACGTACAGTCCAATCCATGCAATGCCATGATGCTCCGTTATGTATTGTGCCAATCTCTGAAGTCAATTAAGCTCTTTACCCCTTCAGCAGGGCTGAACTTTATCTGGACATTGACCCGTTCCCCAGGGGACAGCATGCCAGAGCTGGGGATCATCTTAAACACCACGGGAGGCGGCCACTGCTTCTGCGAGTCCTTTTTACTCTGGCAGGGAGCAAGAACACCGAATACAATTATGTCTGTGTTTGCATTGGAAACACTTCTTTTTCCAAAAGCTAAAGATGGCAGATGGAGAAGACATCTGGAAGAGTCTCTGAAACTTTATTTAGAATGTAGCAGGTTTTAGACATTTATGTTGGGAAATGAAATTTACTGAAAACATAATTGACCAGTAAACTGAAAAGATACAACACGGAAAACCCAGATAATTAATACAAGGATAGAAACAATGGTCTGAGTCAGGTGGGGTTGGTTTGGACTTTAGTATCTTAAAATCCTGGCTACATGAATATGTTATGAAATATATATGTGTACTGTCTACACAGTGAAAGTGTGTAACAGGGCAGCAGCAGCTTCAGTCCACCATCAGTGTCTAGTCAGGGTTACTGTAGTTCAAACATGTGTCAAATAGAAGAAAATAGACAAAACTAACTAGTCAGAATTTCAGAATAGCCGATGCATGATTGTGGACTAAGATTGTCTAATATTGTATTCAGCTGCTAGAATAATGTTGTTTTTTGATTTAGTTAAAGGAGCATAAATTTAAAATGCCCTTAAATGTATGATTTAACAGCATGTAAACTCCAACCAGAAGCCTGTAACCTTTAGGCTACATACATACTGTGCTCATTTGTAATCATGTGAATCCAAACTTTGAGGAAATCCATCTGCATGTCAGCAGATACAAACCAGTTCCCTCCATACTGGTTCCTCAAACATCTTTGTGTGTGCCAGTTCAAATGATGAGTTGTTCCACTCTGGCCACAACCGTAGGCCTAAAATGCAAATGTCCATATCAGAACCGTAAAATTCCAGGGAAATGGCTTCATACATAATTCAATTCACAGAAAACATAATTTGCAGTTAACTATAATATAATATAATATATATGTTTTTTGGTCATTTTGAGTGGTCCTGTTATCAGCCAACTGCACTTGTAGGCTGTATGCTTGTCCTGCCTTGCGTTCATCCAGTAAATATGTGGGCAGTGATATTCAACATAGCGAAGGGTGCCTTGTGGCCCGCCAACCATTTTCTAATTCACAATTAAAAATGAATTGACGCTTGCAGAAACGCACAATGACATGTGGTTATCATTGTGAAACAATTGGTTGGGTTTAGGCTACACAACTACTTGGTTATGGTTAGAAAAAAAGATCACGGTTTGTGTTTAAATAAAAACATGTAACATAACAACATAACTAGACTAAATCAATAATTGCTGCCCTTGTAATGGGAAATGTTATATTCTTAAGAGTATTTTATATTCTCATATAAGTAAACAGCGTAGACTATCAAAGCTTTTCATATGTGACGTGTGGTTTATGCAGAAGTTGCCCCACTGCATGCATATCCTCTTTCCTGTCTTCAAATAACAATCAAAGGAAAGTGTTACACTACAAAGTGAGAACAGACAGGATGTTCTCAATAAACATCCCAAATACATGTCTCCCCACTCCATATCCCCCAGACAGGATGTTTCCTATACACATCTCCCCACCCAATGCACGTTTCCCCCAACCTTGTGCTCACTCGCTATATAACTGAGTATGACTTTAACTCTGGAGGTCTCACTTCCACAGACTCCTTGCGACTCTGTATAACTGTGCCTCTTCTTGCAAGCGGGAAAAGATACATTTCCACCTTAGTGGACTTTCTTACGTAACGTTATGTAACAACCTAATGTAAATGTTAAGTCAGTGTCTTCTTTAGGAAATGAACAGCGGCCTCCTAGGTGAAGGTTCCGTGTTGGACCAATCCACCACATCTCCCACCACCATTAGTGCAGACTTAAAAAATGGTCGCTCGATATGATTGCAAACTGTCCACATTCCCAAAAAACTATTCAACCTATTTATCAAAATCAGAATCAGCTTATTGACCATATATGCATACGCATACGCATACAAGGAATTTGACTCCGGATTTCCCATTGCTCTCAACGTACATACACAGAAATAGACAAAATAAACAACAAAACAAGGACAAAAAAGTAGAACTACTACAAATATAAATTTATATACAAAAGTATATATGAACATAAAAAACACAACAATACTTACAGTGAAATGGAGGTAATAGTGCAAATGGAGGTAATAGTGCTTTATGACTGATTCATTGTTCATCAGAGTGACGGCCAGTGGAAAGAAGCTGTTCTGGTATCTGGTGGTTTTGGTGTACCGTGCTCTGTGGCACCTACCAGAGGGGACGAGTTGGAACTGGTTGTGTCCGGGGTGGGATGAGTCTGCAGGGATTTTTCCCGCCCGTTTCCTGACTCTGGAGAAGTACAAGTCCTGAATGGAGGGCAGGCTGACACCAGTGATCTTCTCTGAAGACCTGACAGTCCTTTGTAGTCTGTTATGGTCCCGTTTGGTGGAGGATCCAAACCAGACAGTGATGGAACTGCAGAGAACAGACTTAATGATGGCGGAGTAGAAGAGAATCAGCAGCTCCTGAGGCCGGTTGAACTTCCTGAGCAGACGCAGGAAGTACAACCTCTGCTGGGTGTCGATGTTGGAGGCCCACATTAGGTCCTGGGAGATTGTGAACAAACTGGAGCTGAACAAGCTCAAAACTGTGCAGATGACAGTGGACTTCAGGAGGAGCCCCCCCCGGCCCTAACTATAAGTGCTATCAAAGAGGGAGAGTCTACTCTTAAATGTGGTCACTGTGTCTGCCCCCCGGACTGAAAGTGGAAGCTGGTTCCACAGAAGAGGAGCTTGATAACTGAAGGCTCTGGCTCCCATCCTACCTTTTTAAGACTCTAAGAACCACAAGTAGCCCCCTATTCAGTGAGCGCAGCTCTCTAGTGGGGTAATATGGTACTATGACATCCTTAAGATATGATGGTGCCTCACCAATTAAGGCTTTGTAGGTGAGGAGAAGGATTTTAAATTCGATTCTGGATTTTACAGGGAGCCAGTGCAGAGAAGCTAATACAGGAGTAATATGATCTCTTTTCTTAGTTTTTGTTAGTACACGCGCTGCAGCATTCTATATCAACTGGAGAGATTTAAGAGACTTATTAGAGCAGCCTGAGAGTAAGGAGTTGCAGTAATCTAGTCTAGAAGTAACAAATGCGTGAACAAATTTTTCTGTATCACTTTGAGACAGGATGTGTCTGATTATTGAAATGTTACGTAGGTGAAAAAAGGCAGTCCTTGAGATTTGTTTTACATGAGTTAAAGGACAAGTCTTGATCAAAGATAACTCCGAGATTCTTTACGGTGGTGCTGGATGCCAGGGCAATGCCATCAAGAGAAACTATATCATTAGATAATTGATTTCGGAGGTGTTCTGGGCCTAGTAAAATAACTTCAGTTTTGTCTGAGTTTAACATCAGGAAGTTGCAGGTCATCCATGTTTTTATATCTTTAAGACATGCTTCAAGTTTAGCAAGCTGGTTGGTTTCTTCTGGCTTGATCGATAGATATAATTGAGTATCATCAGCATAACAATGAAAGTCTATGGAGTGTTTGCTGATAATATTGCCCAAAGGAAGCATATATAAGGTGAATAAGATTAGCCCAAGTACAGAACCTTGTGGAACTCCGTGACTGACGTTGGTAGTCACTGAGGATTCATCGTTTACATATACAAACTGAGATCGATCTGATAAATAGGATTCAAACCAGCTCAGTGCGGTTCTTTTAATGCCAATCAAATGTTCTAATCTCTGTAATACGATGTGATGGTCAATGGTGTCGAACGCAGCACTAAGGTCTAACAAGACAAGAACAGAGACAAGTCCTTTATCTGATGCAATTAGAAGGTCATTAGTAATTTTCTCCAGTGCTGTCTCTGTGCTGTGGTGTTTTCTAAAACCTGACTGAAAATCCTCAAATAAACTATTGTTATGTAGAAAGTCACAAAACTGATTTGCGACTACTTTCTCAAGGATTTTAGAGAGGAAGGGAAGATTAGAGATCGGTCTATAGTTAGCCAACACCTCTGGATCAAGAGTGGGCTTCTTGAGAAGAGGCTTAATCACAGCTACTTTAAAAGACTGTGGTACATGGCCTGTTAGTAAAGACAGATTGACAATATCCAGCAGACAGGTGCCAATCAAAGGTAAAACTTCTTTAAGCAGCCTCGTCGGGACGGGGTCCAAGAGACAGGTAGAATGTTTAGAAGTAGAAATTTTTGAAGACAAGTTTTTTTACATCGATGGGAGAGAAGCCGTCCAAACATATATCAGGGTTTATAGCTGTTTCCAAGGATAGATTGGTACTGGTTGAGGGCAAGAGATTATTAATCTTGTCTCTAATAGTAAGAATTTTATCATTGAAGAAGTTCATGAAGTCATTACTACTGAGGTCTATAGGAATTTAATTGAATCTAATAATGAGATAAACCCAGTACTAAGGCTATCATTATCGACATCCACATGAATATTAAAGTCACCTACAATAATAACTTTACTCGTTTTTAAGGACTAAACTTGATAAAAAGTCATTCAGTATACGGACCTGTATACTATAACAAATATAATTGTCTGTATTGTTTTCCAGGTTGGCTGTGAAAGACTAAGAGCAAGGCTTTCAAATGAGTTGTAGTTTAATTTAAGTTTAGGGTTTATTAATAGGCTTGAGTCAAAGGTAGCTGCTACTCCACCTCCTCGGCCGGTGCCTCGAGGAATGTGAGTATTAATGTGACTTGGAGGAGTTGATTCATTTAGGCTGCCATATTCTTCATGACACAGCCAGGTTTCAGTAAGACAGAATCGATCAATGTGATTGTCTGATATTAAATAATTTACTAAAACAGCTTTAGATGACAAAGATCTGATATTTAAGTCCACATTTAATTCTCCTATTTTGTTGCACTGTTGCGTTGATGGTTTTAACTTTCATGAGATTATTTTGTATAACTCCTCTTCTGGTTACTTTTGATTTAATTAATTGAAGTGGCCGTGGGGCAGACACAGTCCCTATATAGTTTTGAGTGGGTAACTGCTCCGATTTAAGTGCAGAGAAGGGTGTAAGACTACAACTCTGCTTCTGCTTCCTGGTCTGAACTCTGGGTTGTTATGGATTAGGTCCCCAAACAAAGTTGGTCAGATTTGCAGAAATGAGATCCGCTCCGTCCAACGTGGGATGAATGCCGTCTCTCCTAATCAGACCAGGTTTTCCCCAGAAAGTCTCCCAATTATCAACGAAGCCCACATTGTTTGCTGGACACCACATCGACAACCAGCGGTGGAATGATGACATGCGGCTATACATCTCATCATTGACCAAATTTGGGAGAGGGCCAGAGAAAACTACGGCGCCCGACATTATTTTGGCGTATGAACACACCGATGCCACATTAACTTTAGTGACCTCCGAGTGTCGGATTCGGGTGTCATTACCGCCGACGTGTATTACAATCTTACTGTATTTACTGAGTTTTGCAGTAAACGTGGGTTTATTGTTGTTGTATGTGCGGACGTTTTATGTCCTCACAAAAACTGATATATGATGTCACAGTGTCAGTGAGCTCATCCAGGGCTGTAGCAGCAGCCTCAAAAACATTCCAATCAGTGCAGAGCAAGCAGGCCTGGAGCTCCAGCTTTGCCTCTGTGGTCCATCTCCTCACAAATCTCCTTGCAGATTTTAGTTTCTGCCTGTAGGTTGGGAGAAGATGAACCAGACAATGATCAGAGAGTCCCAAAGCTGTACTGTAGCGATAGGCGTCCTTTATTACAGTGTAGCAGTGGTCCAGTGTGTTTTTGTCCCTGGTGCTACACTGTATATGCTGTTGTCGTGTTTTAGAAAGGCTCCGGATGAACAAAGGACGTCGTGGATCGAACAGTTATAATAAAGTGTATTTAATAAAGTAAAAAGTCGTCATGATACAAAGTACAAAATCTCAGCTGAGGATTCGCCGGCTTCCGCAATACACAGTCTGCTCGCAGTTACCTGTCTCTCGCATCCACCGTCGAATCCCGAACCAAAGACGCACATCAAATATATAGCAACAGAAAAGGTGTGAAATCATCCCATTGGTTTAAAAATTAGTAATGTCCATTGGTGCACAGCCAGCACCCTGCAGCGTCCTTCCTGGCGATAGGAGCAAAGTTCGGTGCGCCAAAAACTCCCCGCCCTGTCTGTGTGGGGGACTGAGGGGGTCTTCATTAGCATCTGAGAAAAACAAAAGTCTCCGGTGTCCTCCTCACTGCACCGTTATGACCACGCCTCCAGGCACGTGACCTTCTCAGGTGCGTTCAATGCAACTGGTCATTTTGAGTGTCTCTCACTAAATCCTGGCGGTACAATTTGGTATTACACTGCATGCATTTTCTTTAATAATTACAGTCTTAAATGTATGGCGGTACAGTGAAGTATTATTCTGAAAGCATTTCTGTAGCAATTAGTCTTAACTTTATAGCGGTGTAATGGAGTATTATCCTGAAAACATCTCTTTATTAATTACATAGTTCCAAAAATCATAGCAATGCAATGGAATATTATCATGAAGACATTTCTTTAATAAATACATAGTTCCAAAAATCATAATACTCTTCACTGTCTGTATTTTGGCAGTTCTTTGCTGAGGTTTGCTCCGTTAAAGTCTCCGAGAACAATGAGCAGGGAGTCTGGGTGTTAGTGCTCTATGTTAGTTATCTGATTAGCCAGATTCTGCAGTTCTGCCGTCTTGTGACGCGATGCTCTTGGAGGCGGAACCACGGAGAGATAAGTCCCCTGCAGGCCGCGAGCCGGACACTTTACCGTGAAACACAGACAGACTCGGAAGCTGTTCGGTCGGAAACGAGATGTGGCTGCTCACCGTGCTGCTGCCTCTGCTCAGACTCTACCTGTGCGGGATGAAAGTCCTTTTCTATCAGATGTTCAACAGATCTTTTACGCTACCAGGTAAGATCAATTCATATTTTAATATTCTATGAAGTTATAATCTCCCGGCAGCCGTTTCAATGCCGAACTCCGTTAGAAATGTGACCATTTACGTATATATGACGGTATTTAATCGACAACGTGAACATACACAGACACAACCTGAGCATGGGTTTGTGTGTGAGGAGCAGTGTATTACGGTCCGCTACATTCTTCCAACTAAATAATACTTCCGAGCAGAATGTAAATGATGCGCCTGTAGTGGACAGAAGAGCTTCCGGAGGGCTCGTGGAGTTGTGAAGAAGAACACGCCGAACGAGAGAGAGCCAAATAGATCACAGGGGCTGAAGACATGGCACGTCTTAAAACAATAGCTGTATGAAGATTAAAACATTACTGTTCACTAGTCAGAATAACCAATGCCTGATTGGAAACTAAGACTAATATTGTAATATTTGCATGTCAGCAGATAGAAACCAGTTCGCTCCATCCTGGTTCCTCAAACTTCTGTGTGTGTGCAGGTTGTTCCACTGGGGCCACAACCAGAGGCCTGGGACGCAAACGTCCATATTGGACCAGTAAATTAAGGGATGTAGGTCAGACACAATATCCACTGACGATGTCACTCTATTCAAATGCAATCTGTGGTTTTATAAAGCATTGAATGTGAGTGGTTCAGTAAAACACTTTTTATGAGTAGCTTTTAAAACATCCCGAGACCTGAACATTTTGTAAAATATGCACTTAACCTGACCAATAAACCCAATAACGTAATAACTCGACCAACAATGCAATAAAATGCCTAATATTGAATTTGACCGATAATGTAATCCTTTTCAGGTGGGTCATTTCTTTCAAAACTGATGATGTAATAATTTTGACGGATAATGTAATACTATAAAAAGTATAATTGAAATGAAATGTTAAGTGTGCTATACAAAACGTATAATTATCTTAGTGTCATGTTGGTTCACTGAAAACAATAATATTTGATACTGATGTCATGTTTGGAAATATAAACTCTGGTCTTTATGGATAATTCAAATCAGAAAGTGACTCCAGAAGTGAGCCGTGAAGGCCACAGTCGATTCAGTTGTTATGAAATGTTCTTTTCTCTGAAGGCGACAGTGATTCCCATTGAAAGAGTCTCCTTCGCCTCCCGATCTTAAGAAATTTCTTAATTTAATAAGGGTTTCCAATCACATTGAAAAAAATGAAGGAAAAAGTTGACCTTAATACTTAAGTACATTTAATAGTGGACTACGGTATGACATTATTGGTACAATATCGGTCTGGACAATTTGTTACATTACTGGTTCAGGTATCAACATTATTGGGTTTTAATACATTTTCAATAATAAGTGCAAATTTTATTACATTTTCAGAAAATGATTAATGATTATTGGGTGCTACAACACATAACAGAATAGTATTTGGAATGGACTCGCCTACTATGACGATATTTTTTACCCTCATTGAGTATATGTTATTATTAATAGAATGTCTATTTTCTGATTATGAATATAGCTCTTGTATGCACACACATAAAGCAGCTCTGTGTTCCACTGTGAGGTTCTACATAAGTAAGCCCTTTGTGTGCAAAAAACAAACAAAAGTAATTTATTTTTTAAGAGTACAGAAAGACAAACGGAGGATTGTGTCTCCGGACAGTGTGAAGCGGGTTGGACTCGAGGTTTACACACTTCTAATCTCACAAAGAATGCAGGCTATTTATCAGTTAATAAGAGGATTTCCTAAATTCTTGTTATGGAATTTCCCACACCGAGACTAAACGATAAAGCCTGACTGGCTCGTGATTTTTGCAAAAATTCCAGTTTTACAGCCGTGCTCTTTTTATAATTTGTTTTCCTTTTTATTTTGTTGGTTTGGACACATAGATGCAAATAGGATTTACATTAAGTTAATGTCTCCACTTATATCATTATTATATCATATATTATTATATTATATAATTTCAATCAAAGGGTTCCTATGCTTTAAGAAGACCAGGAGAGCCCCCTTTTTTATTGTTTAACATGTGTGCTGAATTTATTACATTGTTCAAATTGTTTTACTTAGTTTGTAATGCAATCATTTTCCCATAATGTAATACATTATTAGTTATTACAATATGAGTTGCTACACCCTCGCTTCAGCCTTTTTAAAGGTAACAATCTTCTCACCTCACTCACCAATAAGAGCATTTCTGTAAATGGTAAAACTATTTCTTACATATCATATCATATGAGATATCAAAGAGGTCAGAGCAGCAATATCTTCCTCCAGCTAAAATCTAGTGGACACTTTAACTTCACTTCTACATGTAAAAAAACATGAACACAGGCTCAGTGTTTTCATCGGTTCTTACTGTGATATTGCATTCTGAGTAGTATAGAAAGTAAAGTAGTATATAGAAAATAAAGGCCCAGGACACTTTGTTTGCCTCCATCCTGTCTGAAATGTTCTTGAATCATGTTGTATTATCACTTAATTACCATAAATTAATAACAGGCTAATACACAACATGTGCCAATCTTGGTTTGAAAATGTGGTCGAGGGTGATGTAATTAAAAGACCATTTGAATACACTAATTTTTCCTTTTTATTGGGTACACCTAGCTATGTTCAGCTTTTGTTCATCCTGTTGTAGAGAGATGTTGATTCAACCGTATTATCATTTTGGGTCATATAGTGTAAAAACAATTAGAAACAGCACTATAATTAAAATGGTAATATAATTAAACACCTCTTAAACAATTTCAATAAAAATGGAACCGTATAAACTTTATGAAGGTAGACTGTACTGCAGAACTGTGGTATTCAACTTTATTAATATAGATGCATACCTAATGAACTTCAACTGAGTGTACATAAACTGGGTTTACAGCATCATAGGTAACCCAGTTAACTGATTTCTGCTGTAACCTGATTTTTCTCTGATCTAGTTTGTTGTGTGCATGTGAGCATAGCTGATGGATTTCAAAATGTCATCTCAGCGTAGCTTCACAAATGGCTAGACTGTTTTTGACAACATCCTCAAATGTGTATTTCACTATTCTTGTTAGGTGCTCAATAAGTGAAGTCATCCAAGTGGAATGCTTCCCAAAGGAACCAATGGAGGGTAAGAGTTCAGGACCTTCATGCTGTGTCCTCAAACTGGTGGCACACCCACGGGCAAAGAGCAGAGTTTGGAAATACTTTGGCTTTGACACAGATGCAAATGGCTGCATATTGCACTGGAAACGGATATACTGTCGCGTATGTATGAGTCAGATAGCTTACTCTGGAAACACCTCCAATCTTTCGTACCACCTTGAAAAGAACCACCCTGTAGAATTCAGTGAATTTGTGAAGAGCAACACGGATCAGATGCGTGAGGCGTTTGTCACCGCTTTCTCCAAGATAAAGACTGAGCCTTCAGGTCAACATGTTCAGCTACAGTCCCAGGACCCAAACTTAAGGCAGAATTTAGAGAACGAAAACAGACGACACAATGACCTAACAATAGCGGTCATCAACTTCATCTGTGAGGGGCTGTACCCTGTATCTATAGTTGAAGAGCCTTCTTTCAAGAGCTTAATGAGTACCGTCGATCCCGGATACTCTCCACCGAGCAAAAGTGACTTGGCAGTTAAAATGCTGCCTCAGATGTACTGCCGTACCCGGGACATGGTCTTCAGTGAGCTTGCTGGGGTGGTGAACTGTGGCGTCACCACTGACCTTTGGCAAAGCCAAACACAGAATAGGACATACATTTCACTATCGATGCATTCAGTTAACTACAATAGTACTATTGGCTTCTCAATGATCAACAAGTGTCTTAAAACTTTTGAAGTGCAAGAGGACAACACAGCCGAGAACATCACCAGAGCAATGTATGAGGCGTTTGTTGAATGGGGGATAACTCATAAAGTCAGCGGTGCCACCACAAATGGCTCAGTGGACATTGTCAAGGCGTGCTCGCTCCTGGAGCTGTCCGTGGAAATGCCTTGCCTTGGACATACCATCAATCGTGCAATGGATGAAGCCTTCCAGCTGCCGCGAGTCAACAGCTTTTTGGGATGTTGCCGAAAACTTGTTGACCATTTCAAAGAACCGACACTGTATCTGCTGAAGGAAAAACAGAAGCAGCATGGCCTCCCACAGTGTGCACTCGTCACAGACCGGGCTAGGTCTTGGTTGGCCACATTGGCAATGTTACAAAGAATGAAAGAGCAACAAATTGCTATAACTGCAACACCTAGAGAGAGCAGTCATCATTTCAGCTTTGAAGGCCCACACTGGGCTCTGTTGGGTGGCTTGATTGAAGTCCTTCAGCCTTTTAAAGTTGTGGCAAACATGATCACTTCTTGTAGGTACCCAACAATCAGCATGGTTAGGCCCGTGCTTCATATGCTGTTGAACACCACCCTCAAGGTCAAGGAAGGGGATCTCAAAGAGATCAGCATGACCAAAGAAGTCATCTCAAAGGTCCTATCCAGAACCTATTCACAGAATACACAGCTATCGCAAGAAATTTCAGCGTTCCTCAACATTGCCACATTTTTGGATCCTCGGTACAAGAAGTTGCCGTTCCTGTCCGCTCAGGAGCGCTCCAAAGTTGAGAATAGCATCATAGAGGAGGCAAAAGCAATCCTTGAGAAGCAGATTGCAGAGCGACAATGCCTAGATGATTTCTCTGTGGTATCTGACGAGCCACCAAGCAAAAAGCGGGCCCTTCCGAGAGAATCTACCAAGAGTTCAACCCAGGACAACCCGTTGGCTGCCATATTTTGTCAGTCTGATACAGACCAGAGCCAGGAGGAGCTGCATGCACAGGTGTTGGAGGAGCTGAGCAACTACAAATCACAAAGAGTCCTAGGTCTGAATGAAGACCCATTACTCTGGTGGTCCAGTCATGCCCCCTTGTTCCCCACCCTCCCCAAGGTGCTCCAGAAGTACTGGTGTGTTCCTGCCACCAGTGCACCTTGTCACAGGCTATTAAGCTTTTCTGGGACTGCTCTGTGTGGGAAACGGAACCGCATAGCTCCGGCTTTAGTAGATCAGCAGATCTTCGTGTACGAGAACTCGAGAAGCTACTATGACCCTGAACCCTGTGAGGAGGATTTGGACAATGTTTTGGAGAGAAACTCGTGTGGGCCAGCCTCTTGAGTGACTGTGTGCTTAAAATTGCAAAAGTTCAAAGAATTGTGATGACGCAATACCTTGCATACTGTGTTGCTATACCTGCAGAACCAATGACATTCCCATCAGCTCCCACTGTACTATGTTTTTAGTGCCAATTAGGGAAGTAAAGGCATGCTGACATGCTAAACTAACATCATGAACACATTTACAATGTGTGAGACAAACTGTTTGTTCAAAACATCAGGTGAGAACTCCTGAGGAAGTCAGTGTAGCTGAAACGGCTTCAGTGGTATCAGACCTGGAGAGCTTTAGTTCTGTTCATGTATCTGCGTTAACGAAGTAGACATGTTGCGTTAAATAGTGAGCTTTAGAGGTCTCGTTATACTTTGTTCAAACATGAGATTGAAATCACTCTTCTCATCTCGGTCTCTGAAAGGAAAAAGCTCAAACTGGAATGAGTTTATGAAAGCCTGTAAATCACATCCAGTTATCACATTTTTCCTTCACAGCGGTTTCATTTTTTTTCTGTCAAAATCTGTACAGTAGATTCTCAAACTCACCTGTAATAAAAAAGCAAAAGAATTTTAGAAATCTTTTAAAAGGTTAAGCTCTGTGATTTATCCTTTTTAGTATTGTTTGTGATGAATGTATATGGCTATTTCAGCATTCACAATGGAGTTTTTTTTATTTATGTATTGCTGTGCAAAACACTGGCACATAGATGATTATGATGTAAAAGCAAAATCATGAAAGTAAAGATTTTGTTTTCAATATTTGCTGTTTGACTTTCCTTTTTTTATTGTTGCATTTTCATGAATACACACAATTATTCATTTTTCACAGGGAACATATTTTTTATTATATTAATTGATTCTTGCATTAAGTACAGATTAGACGTTCCTGCCCTGACGTAGTCCACATAGTTGATGTCTCCACATCTAACCCTGTTATCCACACAGAAAACCCCCAAACCCTGACTCCTATTGATCCTGATTCCTCAAGATGTGTAACTGAAGGTTTGGATAATGCTCTCATGTCATCCACTCTCTCCTCCTACACAGTCTTACCCAAGCAGAATGGAAGGGTTGCCATTGTGACGGGGGGTACCAGAGGAATGGGTTATGAGACAGCGAGACACCTGGCAAGCCTTGGCATGCATGTTGTCATAGGTAGGCTACTGTCCAATCACACGCCTTCAGCCAGACTACACTTGCCCTGCTTCCCCTTCATACGCTGGTCAATGCATGTTTGCAGTATCCAGCTTTAATTTGCAATTTTGTCATCTTAACTTTTTACTGTAAATAAATAAAGCAAATGCTTTCAAAAGAAGACACCAGATGTGTCTAATAGTTATTTTAACTCTTGTAACAACACAGGATTCTTTCTTTAATAACAAAATATGTAGTCCCACACTTGTAACAATATCTTATTATATTATTATACATTTATGTCCTGAAGGCAGAGATGTTAAGAAGGGGACGCAGGGTTTGTGTAATCTGGCTAAAGGATCTCCTGGAATCCAATGTTTTTTATTCATGTATCAAGTGTTTGCATATTTTATGTGCGAGTTGGTGCCCACATTGTGTGGATTATTCTAAATACCTAGGAGGGTGAAAGAGCTGCCCTCTTTACATTTCAGTCAAACATGTGATGTTGGCTTTTGTTCAGTCGTTAAAATGTTGAATAAATAAAGCCTAGATTGATCATTTTTACACGACAGCTAATCATTTTCAGAAAGGATGAATAGTCAGTGGCAACATGAGCTTTAGTCAGGCTGCTTGAGCTGCAGTAGATATCTGTTGGACATCAGCCCACCAAGTCTCTCTGATCTCCATCATCTCCAGCTGGAAACGAGAGGGAAGAGGGAGCAGCAGCCGTCAGGAGGATTCAAGAGGAAGGCGTCGACGGGAAAGGTAATCAGCCGTCTGTCTCCCTCTGTCTCCGTCTGTCTGTCTGTCTCTGTCCCTGTCTGTGTCTGTCTCTGTCCCTGTCTCCATCTGTGTCTCCGTCTGTGTTTCCGTCTGTGTCTGTCTCTGTCCCTGACATGAAGTTGTGTCATGAGGCGATCTGGTGAGTAGACTGTGGACCCAGATGTGTGCCAGCCTCTCCACCTGTTGAATAAAGATCATGTGGTCCAGATGGTTAGCTTCAGGTGGCGCTAGGCGGCTTCCAGCTGAAGTCTGGCACTGTCACCACAGAACCGCAGGAGAAGTCCACTGCTGCTGCACATGTTGCTCCATCTGGGTGGAGGTTTCAGGGGTAAACATCTGGATTTTAGCTCGCAAGATTTTAGTGCACAGACCTGATCTACTATTACAGCTGTGTCTGTCATGGTCCACAGAGCAGCCCATCGAGGGGGGGCTATACACGCAGGGCTCTCTGCTACTGTCACACAACCTTTTAACATGTCATGTATTATTATTATTGTATACATTTCAATTGTTCGATCACGTGACCACCATTTTTCCTGCTGGTGGTCTCATTCCACTCACTGTAGTCAGGTTACTTAATGAGGATATTTTAATGCAACATAATTGAGAATCTGAAGGAAATTTGTCTAAATTTAATGTGCATTTATTCTATTATTAGTGCTTGTGGGTGCAGTGGCAGCTGCTCAGAAAAAGTTAATAATCTTACTTTAAACTCCTTATCACATAATTTTAAAATGTTATTTTAGATTTTAAAGATGCAATGTCCAATATCGGGTCACCTGTTCCGAACAAATAGGGTCAGCATTTCACCTCCACGACTGGGTCCATGCAGTCATCAGTTATAAAAAGTCCACTAACTAACAGCATGGGCAGATGACGACTGGGCGCTACAATGACTCACCGTCACTGTTGTGGTGAGCCGGGCCGGGCCGGGCCGGGCTAGCTGGTTAGCATGCTGGTATCCATAGATAGCTCTGCAGAATAATACATAGACTTCTATAATGCAACATCAACACAGTACCCTCTTCACATTCTGTTGATGAGGATAGTTCATTTTTGGGAATGTTTTAAACATAAAATCTGGACAGATATTCCACATTACTCATTAAAGTACATTTTGATTCATTAAGGTGTTTTCAGAAATGTTTTGTGTTTTATTCTGAATGAATATGAAATAATTCCAGGAAATGACTTTGAAGGGTTTGTTTGGTTGAAGTCGTTTGTTCTGGTTTGTGCTGAACATAAAACTTCATGTATAGTCAGCCAGTCTCTGGAGGGATCTAACCCATTTCCTCTCATTCTTTAAATCAATTCTAAAATAGTGAATTTGTACAACTGCTCTGATCTGACCCCGGAGGGCCCCGGGTCCTGAGCACTGCTAAATGGGACTCATGGAAGCGGCCAGCTGTTCAGAGACTGATTGAAGTGAAGCAGAGGTCCTAAAATTATAAAATCTTCCATTCGAGAGAATTTCCTCCCAACCACAGGAGAGAGTGCTGTATAAAGTGTTCAGCCTCATGACATCACATGACCTCACATGGCATCACACCTCCACACAGAGCAGAGCTCGTTGCTTCAGCCCCACTGAGAGAAAGAGTAGAGCAGTGATGGGTTAGAGGCTGTTCATGTGCTTCCTGGACTCTTAGACAATCTGTAGCACCACCTCCTTACTTTGACCCTCTTATGAGCATCTCACTTACTGCAATGCAGAATATTGCTGCAATGGGGGAGTTTAATTGATTTAATAAGCTGCTTCAGTGAGAAATGTAAGTGACTCATGAATAACATGCGTGCAGTTGCTAAGAACTAAAACCAGGATTTAGTTTCTAAGCTGGACTGAGCATTAACCTCAGAGACAACAACTCCAAACTCTAGTTCAATTTTAGTTATTTATTTTCAAGCTGCCCGTATCAATCTGTTTTGTACTAACAATAGATGTGATGTGAAAGCTCTTCAGTCTCTCTCCACTCTGTGGTTCCCAGCCCACTTACTCAGGAGACAGATGTGTCTCTCAGGAGTTGCGAGAGACATACATCTGAGCTAAATGAGGGAGAATATTGGTCTAACATCCATCAGGTGGACTAAAACACGACTCCAAGTGAATGATCATTTTGTTTAGAAGACGTTTTCAGTTTGGTCCAAAAATGTGATTGATTGAATGAGGAGTTTGATTTGAAGACTCCAAATCCATCCTTACTTAATTACTGTGTATTAACGTTGGCCATGTCCCCTGAATGCTAGAGTTTCTCTGTGTTTGCTGGATCTGTCAGAAGGTACCGACTCCCACGTGTACTAACACAAGTTTATAGATTGAGAATATGTCAGTATTGTGATGGCAGCTTGTTCTGCTGCCCCAAGTCAAGGAATGCAGCTTTCCATTTGGAGAAGGATGTCTCACTGTGTGACAATATGTTGTATTCTCTATTTGTGTGTTCCAGCCCTTCGTGCCTATATTAATGAGCCAATCTTAATCTCCAAACCATTTGAAGGGGTCTGACTAACCCATCAGATCCTCTCTGTGTTGACCTTCACAGGATCATCTGGAATCGGTGCTGACGTGGCCTTTTTTCTGTTCACAGTGGAGTTCGTCTTCGTGGACCTGACCTCACTGAAATCAGTGCGGCAGTTTGCTCAGGCGTTCAAAGACCGAGGTCTCCCGCTCCATGTTCTGGTTAACAACGGTAGGCTGCAGTAAATGCATGAAAGATCATATGCACGAACACACGGCGTACACTAAAACACATCTCTGTCCATGTAGCTGGAACCATGATGGTTCCTGAGAGGCAGACGGAGGACGGCTTTGAGTTCCACTTCACGCTCAACTACCTCGGCCACTTCCTGCTGACCAACCTGCTGCTTGGCACGCTAAAGAGGTCGGGGCGACATGGTGGCTGCTCCAGAATCATCAACATGTCCTCTGCTACACACTACGCAGGCGTTGTGCAGATGGATGACTTAAACAGGAGGTAAGAGGAAAAGATATCGGTGCAGCTTTACCGGTACGGCTGATGCTGAGGATTCAGACCATTCGGTCTGAAATTTAGTTCATAACAAGGATTTAGGAATTGCCTCCACACAGCCCTCAAGCTGGCGCTGGCTTTACATCGACAATAGTTAATGCACTATATTAATGCTCGCAGCCCATCATGCCCTCAGAAGATGAGTCCTACTGAGGATTTTGGTGATCCTCTGACTTTCCATCTAGTGTAGTTTACTGCTAATTAGTAGATGGTAGTATGCTAACACACCTGTCACCTCAAAGCATGAAGGTACTGGGTTCGATCCCCGGTCAGGACCTCTTTGTGTGGAATTTGAGGGGAACAGCCGAAAGAATAAGATGCTAACACACCAAACTAAGATGGTGAACATGATGAACAGTAAATTAGTTTATCATTGTAAGCATGAGGCTGACGTTAGCATTTAGCCCCACAGAGCTGCTAGCCTGGCAGTGTGGAGAAGGCTTTGAAAAGTTAAAATCCAAATAAGGATTTTCCTTACGGTGGTAAAGAAGAAGAATCCGTCTGTGTGTGTTTTGGTAAAGCAGACGTCAGACAAAGAAGAATACTCTTATTATTATGTCTTATTTTATTTATTTTTTTATTTGCTGTTTATGTTTATTTTGCAGGGACAATGCACACTAATCAACAGTAATACTGTAAGTGAGCCAGAGTCAGCCAGAGAGGCTAATTTTCATCTGCTGTCCCCGGCCAGATTTTTTGATGGCAGCCTAAAATTACAAAATTTCAAATAACATAATGAAACTAAGATTCATCAATAAACAGTCAGTAACGTATAGACAAAAACAATTCACATTATAGGAAAAAGAAAAGTGTACCTACAGAATAAGCACATATATAACACTGAGGCACATAACATACATCAACACTGAACAAGACAAATGCATATATAGGCGAAACAAGTAGGCAGGAGGGACAGTACATTAATGCTGCACAAGTGATTCCTTAAGGCTGTGTTTGAATGTTCTGTACGTGTTTTTTGTGCGTATGTGTGATGGCAGAGCATTCCACGAGTTTGCTGAAGTCACAGAAAATGCAGATTTGCTAAAAGAGCTTGACCTATGTGAAATGACACAATCACCTCTTGAAGCAGATCTAGTGTGTCTGCTACTTTGAGTGCGTTCTTTAATAAAATCACTAAGCGGAGTCCTTCAGCGGTTCAGATCTGATCGATGGCATCGCCTCATCTAAATGAGTGCACGTTGTCCCTGCTGTGTGTGTGGAGATAATCTGAAGAGAGACGGGCTGCTTTAGTATTTGGGGAGATGAATATGTTGCTACCCGAACTCTGATTTTTAAATCGGACGTAGCAGAGAACTGCCTGTTGTGCTGTGAGCTTGACATTCTGTAAAATTCCCAGTAAACCCCTAGTAGCTTCTAACACACACAGAAACCACATTTATTTTATTTATGTATGTATACATATATACATACATATGTGTCTGTCTGCCTGCCTGCCTGCCTGCCTGCCTGCCTGCCTGCCAGCCAGCCAAAGGTCCCTGTAAAGTTGCCCTGAAATCCTTCAAAGGGCTGAGAAATCAAGTAATTAATCAACTGCACCTTTCAAAAGCAAAGTCCTATCAGAGGCTAAAGAGAACAACGAAATAGTCTTATAGAACTGAAGATCAATTGATTGTGGTTCAGATGATAGAGCGGGTTGTTCCTTAATCAGAAGATCGGCGGTTCGATGCCTGGCTCCTCTAGTCCACGTCCATGTTGGGGAAGACATCATCTCTCAACTTGTACAGGTTTCTAATAGGTTTAAAGATTTCTTCATTCAATCTGTTAAAGATCTTGCTCTCCCCTCCCCCTATTAATGCTAATAGCAACATTAAAGCTTCAGATGTAAATGTTAACAGATTAGAGATCAGGGAAGTTAAGCATCAGTTGTCTAGAGAGCAATTAAATCATTTCAACACCACTTTCCGGAAGGATGTATTTAACCTAGTCACTGTAAAAATACAGCAGCCTTCTGGCTCTGCCCTGTATTCATCTTATTAATGTTTCCATAAAGACTGGGCCTATTTAAACAATCTGAGGATGGTGAATAGATTAGCAACTACAGACTTATTAGTCTTCTTCCAGTCCTGTCTAAAGCCTTTTGATAAAGAATCTAGTAGGCATAGTGTTCTTCTAAATGTACGACTAACAAAACGGTCACTGTCATGGTTTGATTAATTCTTAAAGGGACAGTTCATTCCAAAATTTTAAAATAACTAGTTTTCCTCTTATAGTTCTAATTATCAATCTAGATTGTTCTGCTGTGAGTTTCCTAGTTTTGTTTCCACATCTATCCGATGGTTTGGCTGTCTGCACACAGGCCAACCAGCCTGTCATCTAATCTATAGACTGTCTTTAAAATTGGGCCTTGGACAAAGATAAAATAAGCTTCAAGTGCAGGTAATCCAGGTAAATCCTGGTTAATGCAGCAACAACAACCCTGTACTCATGTCCAGCTTTTAAATATGATTGTTTTATTGTGTGCTTTGTTGTGTCTCCTCTTCGAGATCAACCCTGAGCCTTTAAACCAACATGGTAATGGTCATGTTACAGCTCAGTATGTGAAGCTGACAGAGACGTGCTCTCCCTCTCTCTAGGATCTGCTACAGCTCCCACGGGGCTTATTCCCAAAGCAAGCTGGCTCTGGTCCTCTTCACCTACTACCTGCAGGAGCAGCTGACGGCCGGCGGCTTCCCGGTGACCGTCAACGCCGTGGACCCCGGCATGGTGGACACGGCGCTGTACGACAACCTGTGGAGCCTCGCGCAGGCGCTGAAGAGACCTGTGGCCAAGATCCTGTTCAGGGTACGTCTTCAGTCTCGTCAGATGATGCCATCTCTGGTTGTTCACTATATTGTACGTTTAGAATGTGTCTGTTAGGCACATTGTGATTGCTTTATGCCTCTATTCGCAAAAGCTCAGAAAAAACAACCTTGTTATGAAATTATTTTTTCCCCCACCCAATATACCCGGTCTCTGTGAAAGTACTCTCGAGAAAAACAGCAGTTTGAAAAAAAAATATATTGACGTGCAAAGTAATGACACAAAAAAGCCCCCGTTGTTATTATTGACATACATTCAAGTATTGCATCAACAAAAACAGCCATTTTACCTCGCAGGTCACGGGAGTATACATACAAACCTGACTTCAAACAAAACAAACCATCCCTTTCAGTTATTTCCAGACTTAGCACAGTTAACGTTGACTCTGCTAGTGCACATGAACATTATTCATAACCGTATGGATCAGCTCGGTAACCTACGTCACTGCTTTTTCTTCACGTCTGAGTGGCGTCTCCATTTGAAAACCCTAGAAAAGAACTCTGTGTGGTGAATCTGACTAACTCAAACGTTTAGGATAGGAATGGGTTTGTTCTTGCATGAGGCCGAGCTCTACCAGTATTAGGTCTGCTTGAATTCTTAGCAACTAAACGTACGCGGTGTGTTTCCTCTTGCATGCTCTTCTCAGACTCCAGCACAGGGAGCGTCCATATCCATCTATGCTGCAGCTGCCTCTGAGATGGAAGGGGTGGGGGCCTGTTACCTGTACAACAGCCACAAGACTCAGTCCTCCCACAGCTCCTACGACTCCGAGCTCCAAGCCGAGCTGTGGAAGAAGAGCTGTGAGCTGGTGGGCCTTCAGGGATAGTTCCACATCCTCCAGAGTCCTCTGGGGGGCGGCCTCTGGAGCTCACACATCCTACCGAACCACTACCTGGCTTCATATAGTGTCCCAACACTCAAACATCGAGAATGATAGGCGGTCCACATCTGCTGACACAGGTGGTTTTACAGCTACAGCTTGTAGCTTGCACACCACAAAGCACCATGTGTAAAAGACGCCAAAATTATCTAATAATACTTTTAGGTTCCGAACTCTTTTGTCTCCATTATGTTGAGTGAAAGGAAGCTCTATGCTAACGGCTAATGCTGTTGCACGTTTGGTGATAGTAGTTGCCACGATATTCATCAATTTGAGCAATAGTCCACAGGCCACTAAAAGGACTTTCCTTTGAATAATGAAATGAAAATAAAAAATAATGTTCCATACAACAAAACTATCTTTAATTACATTTTGAGGGAAATTTATTTTCTCCTGGATTATGTTTGTTTTTGAAATATCTTAAAATATATTTGTTATCATGGTCTTGGTAGTCTGAGTAGAGAGGAGGTGGATGGGCAGGTCAACACAGGACTGTCACCAAGGAGACCACTGTTTGTGTCCCGTGTGAAACCTAAAGTCAACATTCACTTATTTTAATTTACGCCCAACTAACAAATGTACTTATTTTAAGCCAAACTATGAAGTTTTTATTAAATCACTCACCATAGTGGATAACTTTGGTTATTTAGCAGATCAGACTGATGGTCAGAATGTTGGCGTCTTCCTTTTGGAGCCCAATGAAGTGGCGTCATGACGAACTAGCCGGTAGGTTCTTCTGAGAGAGCTGCTGGTCTTTGATCAGAGGATCTAACCCCAACCACTATGTGTAACCCTGTATATTCATTATTCTGTTTACTATATGTTTTGTTTGCCATTAAGATCAGCTCTCACTCTCTGCACTTATTTTTATAGAGACTAAACCACTTATGTTCATAGAGACTAAACCACTAACAACTTTGATATATTAATATCGTGCCATGCTTCAGCTTTGCTGTGTTTAATATTCGCAGACAATCTGAGCACATGAGATTCCTAAATGCCTTCGCGGTGCCTATTTAAGCCTAAAGATGATTTTTCTGTCACTGTCTCCATTTATGTTTCCATATTTGTGATTTAATGTGATTTGTAAGTTGTACAGAATCAATGTTCAATCACAACATACAATCTGGGACTGACTTCATTTAAATGTTGAGTTTTTAATACACTTAAATTAGTTTATCTCTATGCCAAAAATAATTAAATATTGAATGTACCATATCTTATTACTGAAAAATAATAACTACATTGGTTTACCTCTCAAGCTTAAAGGGCACATGGTAGAAGTTTCACTTGTTTCTGCAACCTCACCACTAGATGCCACCAGATCCTACACACCGGCCCTTTAAGTGGATTCAGATCTAGGGTATAGATTTCCCATTTGTATACCAAAAAATACCTTTTTTTGTTTGCCTTTATGAAAATGTATTTTTACATTCATATATTGAATCAACATTTATAATGCAATATCATTTAACATATTGCCACATGCTAATAGCTTTAGCTTTAGTTGACAAACGCAAATGTTTGCCAAAGCCAAGACGTTCTACAGCTGGAGCCTGTGGTACATCTTAGAGTTATATATACTACTATATTGTCCTGTCATTTATTCCATGATGAGAACAGAACCATCAATGATCAATCTACATACACCATGCTGCTGCTTGAAATACGACAACACCAAATGTGGATTAATCCCCCCGCTCCCTCCCCCTCAAAATATTCCCCAACATATGTTCCATAAAAACTACAGTGACCAGCTGTTTTAGCAATACCTTGCAAATCTTTTTTTTTTTTTTTTTTTTAAATGAAACTATGAATTTGTGATATGTTTTTAAAGATTCCTATCTTCAGAAGGAACCAATGGGCTTGGTGCTGAGAGCCACAGACAGACTGTATTGAGACACAGACTGAGGAAAATAAAGAATAACGCCATACTTATCCTTTAGCATCGGCTATGTTCATACATTTCAAAATATGTGGAGAAATATTTTTCCAATAGTTAGTCATAACCCAATGAATTCTGAAATTTCATTTTCATTTTCCAGCCAATAAGTGGTAGACCGTGTATCAAAACTCCAGACAACGTCTAAGATGGTGTCCATCCTCCAGAGCACTGATCAGCTGTTAAATGTCCATGTCGTCATGGTTCATGGTGATGTCTTACTCTCTATAAGTATAAAAACATTCATGAGCTCATATATATATATATATATATGTTTCTAATATCCTGGAGCCTGAACGCTTCTGTGAATGTTCTGTGTAGATTTCAGTGTTTTAGCATTAACAACTGTATTCCAATCAAACTGATTATATTGCGCACAAATGGTTTACCTTGATCACTGTGAATTATGCCTTTTTTCCAGATTGTATTAATTTATCATGTGAGCCTGTTTACATTTATTATATGAACAGATTAAGATGTCCCACCTATTAATATGTTAATAAACACTAATTAACAAATTGCTTTGTATAAATTCATTTTTATTTTACATTGATACAATATTATAATTGGTTTATATTATTATAAATTAAATATTGCTGTAATTCTTTCATTTTGTATTTTTGTAAATATGTTTTTATTTTATTTTACTTTATATTTGATCATTTTCTTTGGGGAGGGGTGGGGGGGCTTCAATACATTGGCGAGGTTTGTTTAATCTGAATACTTCTTATTTATGTCATTTAGTTTGTTTTGATTTGCTTTGGTCCCTCTGGTTTCTGCTGCTTTAGGCCCCCCTCAGACCTGTAGGGGGGCCCGTTGCAGGTCAGAATCCCTCTAGAAGGGAGGGGCCTGGTCATTTAGGTCTGAGGAGCAACTTTATACTTCAAAAAGGGCCCTTTTGTTTTCGCCGCGCTGCTGTCATGGAGGCAAACCCTGAGAGCCGGTACCGGGTCTGAGGGGAGAACCGCTGTGAGGATTCAGACCCTTTTTGTGTCTGGACAGCCTACATTTATGTTGGCCATCAGAGGGAATGTGATTTCAGGTTTCCACAGATTACGTAATTCTTCAGAATGGTTCTCCGGTTTCCCTCAAGACAAACGTGGTGTTTTTGATCACGTGATTTACTCCTGTGTGGTACGAGTAAAGACACAATGAAAAGCCTCAATTCAGCACAAGAGGTTGTTAGGTTGTAATAAAATAATATGACTTACACCTGTAAATAAGGAATGTCTATGTATAAATTACGATAATTAAAAAGGATAATTAATAAGGAATAGTGAGCCTTATGGGAAGGAGTATGCGTGACATAGAAGACAGCCACATTGAGTTTCTTACTTAGACTTAGTTCAGGTATGCATGGAATGAGATAGAGAGAGGGGGATGGAGATACTTGAAGTCTCCCAGATGAACACAAAGGGCAATAAAACAACTCCACTTGAGGGGGGTTGTTCTGCTGAACTTTACGAGAGGGTGGAGAGATGACTTTAAGTGCCATTAGGTCTGGGAGAGACCTATGCACCGACAACCAATCCGAATGCTGATTCTAGCCATGTGAAACTTTAGCCGAATATATGTTGTAAAACTGAGCCAATGAGAGGCGACGATGTACATTTTTCATTGGACTATATAATCAAATGTACTGGTCAGTTCGAGGCTCTCTTAGGTCAATGTGCACAGACAGTTAACTCTCGCAGGCAACTGTTGAGGGGCTGTGGCCTGCCATTGGCTTATGATCCCTCAGCTGAGGATTATGCACTATATTGCCAACTTTTATTAAATTGATTTTTATTATAACCTACTGAATCCAGAAATTCTCTTCCAAGTCCGCCCAAAGATTTTGAACATTAACAAGGTCATTATGTGCAGCAGCAACAGATTGTCCTCCGGTCCCCCGTGGAGAACCCAGTCTGTCTGATGTGGTGAGTCCCACTGACGGAGCGAGGAGGGTTCCTCTGCTACAGGGCCATCTGGTGCGGGAGAACGGGATTGGCCCAGCTCGCTCTGCAGCTGGTTTCAAACATCTGGTGGAAAGACTGGTTTTAAAATGACAGTCGCTTGTCCACATAGTCTATAGTGGTGAACTGGGACTATTTATTTGGTTCCTTCGTTTAAGGAGCAGTAGTTTGGTAACATGACCTTGACTCATAATTCACTTACTAGCCTTTTCCGGAGCTTTCACAGTTCACTCATGGACACGAGTCGATGCTGTACAAAGCTTCAGAATTTTTTTTTTATGTAGACAATATAATAGACAATAGTTGTCAAACTACTCAAACTACCCCCGAGCCCCTGTGCCACAGCAAAGATGTCGATGTCCTGTAACTGATTTAAGGTGACATAAAAATTAGTCAAATCAGACAGACAGTCCTTCATACATGTGCAGTGATGCAGTTTTATTTATTAATCAGTCAGAATAGCAAAACATGCACAACCTTAAAGTGGCCCCTTAACAGTAAACGGGGTCAATATTATTGTTCTTCAAACATAAAGGTTTGTGTCATGGAACTTATTATGATGTGCAAATAAAAATCTCAGAGCTGTTTTGTTCAAATGTGCAAAGATGTAATAAAAAAGATCAGAGGTGCCATTGTAGTCCAACAACAAAAGGAAGAATTGTGTGTGATTTACTGAATGCAGCCAGCAGTAAAAAGCTGGCGAACACGTTCTGTAAGACTTGGTATGCTTCATCCCTGAGGAGGAGGCTCAGGGACTGAGTCAACCTTTCTCCTCCTCAGTGAAGAAGCTGGCAGTAACTCAGCCCGGCTGAAATACAGATAAACCACGGTGTTACCCAAAGCTTTAAAGCTACTACGAGCAACTTTCATTTCATATGGGTTTTGACGCTCCCTGTGGAAAATGGAAATTATAGCCTGATTGATACAGGATGTACACCAAACAATTGACAATGATACTGTAGATCTGCTAATACTCATTTTCTCACATAACATTTTTGATATGTGCCGAGTGTGATGTTTTACTAACAAGCCAATAGGCCACTTTATTTTTATTATTTATCAATGCGGTTCTACTGGAGACGACCGCTTTCAGCAGCTTTAAGTGTGCGGTAAAGGATATGACATCATCTGAACAAATGAACAGTACTGTGGAAATACTAGTAAAGAGAGGTTTAAATGTGTAGTGACACAGAGAAGGCCAGCTAGCATAATAACAGAGACCGACTCCTCAAATGGAAACACGGGGCAGACAAGCAGTCGGTCTATCGGAGGACACATTTGACAAATACATGGCCTCTAGTTAAGAGCCTCAACAGAACCCAGCTTGAACAGTGAGAGCGGCTGAAGTCCGGTACGGACATGAAGCAGCATGTGGTGGAATAAATGAGTCTGGTTCTATCCACTATCTCATGCAATACACATGTATTAAGCAAACTGTAAAACATTGTACATTCCTGTGAAGTAAACCATTTGGACTGAACCACTTTCTTGGGTTTAGCCTACTCCAGATGGCTTTAGTATTTCCAGAGGAGGTCTGTAACTTTGTTTTAACCTCAAATGTTGGGTTGAATCCAGTGAGTGGACTGAAGTCATACAGGAACATTCCACACAAGGTAAAACACAGAGCTGAGGTTCAAACATTATTTCAGTAAAAAAATGTTACAGGCAGGCTTTAAAAATCCTATTTTCATCTGGCGGATAAAAATTCTGGTCCCGTAAAAGTATGAAAAAGTAAAACTAACCGATACCAGAAGGGCTCTCTTAATGCCACTGACCTGGCTCACAAACCTTGTGACACTGTAAACCGGCCGGCAGATTACAGGCTGGCGGCCCAGAGGCTTCAGGGTCAGCTGTGTGTGGATAAAGAGGAGCCGGCTGACCTGCAGTCACACCACGAACAACGTCACCACGCACCACGCTGAGGGTTAACGTGGCAGCTCAGACTGAGAAACATTGGAGTAGCATGTGCGTGCGTGCGTGCGTGCTTGCTTGCTTGTTTGTTTGTTTGTTTGTTTGTTATTGAGTGAGTGAGAGATAGATCAGTGGAGAGTTCTTACAGAGTCACTGCAGCAGTATGAAGAGTTTATCTTATGCTGAGAGTAGAAACATTGGATTTCCTGCCTTTTGCACTTCAGACTGGAACTAACACGACTTGTTCTACGAGCAAGATCAGATACCAGCTAGGACCCCGAGGCTCAAACTGTTTGAGCATCATAAACATCATAAACACAGGATATCCTTTCAGCCACATGTACAATACATTCTGTAACAACTACTAAATTCACGTCTGCTATGATGAATAGCATTGAATGAGTTTTAAAATGTCATTCAATTTGACAGAAGGATTTTAAGAGATCTTCTACCTTTTCAAGGATTGCTGATTACGTGGAATAAAAATGTTGCTGAATATCAAAGTTTCAGCTTTCACCCATATTACTGCAGACATTGTGTGCTTTAACCGTCGACATCCCTGTAAACCATGTCCTGTCCTGTGTCAGTATTGATCTCACCCAAAGAAATGGGTCTTGGGTCTGGACCTGAAGGAACCTTTCCCAGACCCCTCCCGCTCCTCCGCCTCACGGAACGTTGTGCTGTGGATGATCTGCGATGTCCTCTGGCGCAGCCTCTGCAGTTTGGGCTTCATCCTGCTGAGTGAGGACTTCCTCCTGAGGACTTTCTCTCTGGGTCGGACCTCCCCATCCACGGAGTCACAGTCGCTGGGGTTGAGGAGTCTGAGGGGCTTCAGGTTCGACTGGAGAGCCTTGGAGAACCTCCAGCGGCCTCCATCCCTGCGGTCTGCGTTCTTGGAGTCCGACTGCTCGTATGCTCCGATTATGTCCCGTATGTCCACACTCACGTTGTCAGTGAGGTACTGGCAAGCCTTCCTCCCGCTGTAGTCTCGGATCTCCACGTCTACGTTGTAGGCCCCCACAAGGAGCTTCACCACCTCCATGTGGTTGTGCATGGCGGCTACATGCAGCGGCGTGTAGCCGGTGTTGGATCGAACGTCGGCGCTGATGGGGACATCGTGCTGTTTGGCAAAGTTGATGAGCAGGGCCATCAGCTCGGGCTTGCCCTGCTTGGCCGCCCAGTGCAGGCAGGTGAAACCGGTGACGAAGTCCTTCCTCAGGACGAGGCTCGGCTCTGTGGCGAGGAGGAGGTACAAGCTGCCCCACTCCCCGTCTGAGGCACACATCATCC
The DNA here is from genome assembly GCA_016806645.1 of Ophiodon elongatus. Lineage (NCBI taxonomy): Eukaryota > Metazoa > Chordata > Actinopteri > Perciformes > Hexagrammidae > Ophiodon > Ophiodon elongatus. The sequence continues at coordinate 115,258 of JACSYO010001176.1, read as the reverse complement.
ACTCATGTTCCAGCGGGTCCAGAGTGACTGAGGTCCGGTCGTCGTCCGGGTTGGAGGAGACCAAGGATGCCGAGTCGCTGTCATTCCTGGAGGACAGGTACACAGAGTTGCGTATCACCATGCTCTGCCTCAGCTGGGGGGAGCTGCTCATCATGACCTCGATGAAGTGTTTACGGCTACCTTTGGGGCTGCCGAGTCCTTCACTCCCAGACAGACTACGCGTGTCCGCCTGCCCTTCATCCTCATCCTCATCCTCCTCCTCTTCGTCGTCGTCTGACTCCGGCTGCCTGGAGGGAACCCTGCGCTGGGATCCTTTTGAGTTGCTGAACTCCACGTTAGTGTGTTCCACCTCATTCGGGCCTCCTGGTGAAAGAGCCTCTGTCTCAACCGGTCTGTCTCTGGGGTGGAGTCCAACGCTGCCTGTGTCTACCTGTCCCGTAGTACAGGTTTGTACAGGCCCCGGCAGGATGAACATAGATCCCTCTTCAGGAAGAGGCGAAGCTTTAGTCACTGAGATTTCTGGTATTTCAGGCTGGTGTCCGACCCGCTCCTTCTTGGACTCCCTCTTCTCTCTTTTGAAGCTTCCTCTGTTCCCCATCTCGCCCGCGCGGCTGTCCTCTTCCTCAACCACGCAAACAAACCCGCCTGTTGATGCGTCGTCTGTTTGCTCCGTACAAGTGGTCGCGGTGTTGAAATCATGCGGAACTCTCACCTGGTTGTCACTTCCGTAACCTGAGCCAGCCTCACCTCCCGCGGTGCGAGGCCGGGCCGGGAGCTCCGCTGCGTCACTTCCACGAGCCACACTGCTGTGTGAGCCCGCAGGATAACGGTGATGGAGCTCCTCCTGATTTAACACCCGGGACGTCCCGTCGCTAACGCACCTGTTAAGCTGCTCCTTCTCGGTACCGCGAAACTTTTTCTTCAGGCAGACATATTTCACTTCACTCTCAGTCTTTACAAAAGCAACGTTGTCAACGTAGTTTTTAAATGTCTTCCGGACAGCAGTTTTCTTCTCCGGCTCCTCCGGGAATACGACCTTAAAATGCTCAATTAAATCCGTGTTTTTCACTCTGCCTCCTTTCTCCTTCAGAAAGTCCAGAATTGCCTCTTGAGTGCACTCGGACGCCATTGTAAACTACTAGTTTTAAGACCCGTCAAAGCAGCGAAACAGCACGTAAACATGCTTCCCTGTCGTCCCGTCCCATACCGAAGAATCCAACGAACTACCGTCGGGCAGAAATTAATGAAGTAGAACCGTTAATTGTGCCGCGTGAGGACAAGCGCGAGGTAGAGCTTTTCACTGCGTTGTATTTCTAGCGTTCTCCGCCTCCTAGCAACCGAGTGCAGAAACGGACACCCGCGGACCGTACCATTTGTTCTGTAGGGGGGTTGATGGTTCAAGCCTATGGTTAAAACCCGTCGAGAAACGTTATTCGTGTTTCTATGAAACTGCTAAACATACTTTTATTACGTACACTCTCAAACGTGGTGGTGTTTGAAATGAAATAATACATTCTAATATTTTGTTTTGTCCCTTCTGAATAAAGTGGTCCTCAAGGGCAATACCAGTTCTGCGTGACGCCGCCAGTTTGTGAACAGAGCAAGTGGTTAGATGAAGAAATCAATTTAGAGTGAACGTGTAATCATGAATAACTATGAAACATGTTTTATTCTGAATGAGTCATGTGTTAACTGTATGTTATGGGAAAACATGAACTGGTTGCTGTGTTGCACAACAGGACTGAACAAGTCTGGCACAGCACAGCCTGAGTCAGACAGGTAGCTACTCAAAACTGCACGAGGTAGATTAATGTGTCACTGGTATTTCAGTTCAGGGGATCATGGGAAGTATTTTAATACAGAGCTATCAAGAAGCCCCGAGCTTGATGGGTTATCTCAGAGCTCAGCGGTTTTATGATGAAGGGGACAACTCACTTGTGCTGACAGTTTTTCCACTGTTAATCTACACACAGGCTTTATTCTGCATTTATATCAAGTGTTAAAGATTGGATTGATATTGCCATAGCTGTTTGTGAGTTCATGTACTTTTCTGCACTTGTTTTGTAATCACTTTATCACACAAAAAAAGAAAAGGAAAGATGTGATTGATAGACACTTTGAAAAAACAATGAAAAAAGAAATCACATAAAATAACATATATATGAATGATAACCAGTAGGCTAATTGTGAAACGAATATATTTTTAACAGGTATAATGTGCAGCATTTTCCTATAAAACAAGGTATTGACTGCTACAAAACAATAACCCCTCTCAATCATCACTTATGACCCACTGGGAGTATGTGGCCCCTGAACTCTGTCCCTACGTTTGCTGTGTTCGTCTCTGGGGGCAGCAAAGAGACTTTGGACTCCAACATGTTCCACTTTTCAATCTCCTTTTCAGCCCTTTTGGACGGCCTCCATCCACTGGAGAGGCAAAGGTTTCAAAAAACATTGTTTGTATTTTTATTAACCCACACGTGCCCCAAATGTAGTGTATAAAACTAACTGTATATCCTCTAAGACTGCACGATTATGGCCAAAATGATAATCACGTTTACTTTGATTATTATTGAGATCACAATCATTGAATCAAGAATTTAGGGGACACATTTGTATTGCACTTTCCCATTTAAATGAACAGAGCACTGCTTTCGCCATGTTGTGCTACATTCCGGCTAATGTACAAAATAAGACTGGTCCTTCTTCACAGTGCATCTCTTGGAAGCAAAATAAAATTGTACCAAAACGTTTTACCCAAAATGAAATCAACATATGGATCTCTCGCTGGTGGCTGGTTGTTTAGAAATCCCTTGATTTGATATGCAGCAGAGTTTTCTATGAGCAGAGCATACATTATAAACATCAATATCACATTTAATTTAATTGTGGGAAGCCAAAATCATGATTACAATTAATATCCTTCAACTTACTCCAACAGTGTCAGAGAGACTAATCAAAAGTGTCATTTAGAGAACAGGATATATAGCAAGGAGGGATCATAAAAGTGTAAAATACTCAGGACTTTCATAAAATGAACAGCAGTGCTTTTCATTTTCCATAAATTTGATTTGCTTAAAGTCAGCATTCCAATCTAAAGTAGTTTGTTCCCATTGAATGAGCTGCTTCCGTTTTAGTGAACATATAAATGATCTGGCTTGTTGTAAAATAAAGTGATATTCTGATATTCACTCATCTATCTTTATCTATTCAGTTTTTATTAAAAAAAAATCTAAAAATCACACTTCACAATCATTGCATGGAACAAAACACAGCACCCAGTTCAGTCAGAGCAGCACGTCATTGTGCGGATTGTTTCAAAGACTTCAGAGCTGGAAGGATGTTGTCCAGGTGACTCACTCCTGAAACACACATCAGCATTCTCAGATGCAAAAACACAGAATCATATTGTATTCTACCTTATGAAGGCTGTCATATCACCTGTACAAATTAAGTATCATTTCTCCTGATAGAGAACGCATTGCCTTGCTTTAGAAGTTTTTTCACTGTATTTTGCATCTTATTATTACTAAAAAATATCACTTTCCATTTATGTTTTATATGTATGTGTTGCTTTGTGTCTGCAAACCTTGCAGCATTTGTCTTTACATGTATTGCTTTTGTTTCATATTTACCTAGAGTCTGTAAAATATCCATGATGAGGGCATGGAAAGCAGGGAAGAACTCCTCATGCTGCTTCACTTTGACAATGATACTGGAAAACAAGAGCAGTTTGGATTAACGTGGCCCAACACAAACACTGGCCAGGACAGACCAAACAACATGTGTGTGCTCCGTGTATGAGAACCTGTCAATATCAGCATCTGCCAGCAGATGTTGGATTCCAGCAGGGTGCTCAGTGGAGGAAGCCAGTCTGGCCACCTTGTTCACCACCTCAGCAGGAGGAGCCCTGCTGTCTGACACAGACCCACAAACTACCGTATAATTACTGTCCAAATATCCAACACAAAATAAAGAACATATGAATCTTAGATTCCAGCTGGAGGTTACCTAGCTGCAGAACATCTCGGAGGTTCCTCAGGGTGTTCGTCATCTCTCCCAGTCTGCTGTAGACCTCGTTCATACGTGGGTACACTCCGCTGAGGGAGGTCACGTCAAACAGCTTCTGGAAGTGAGACACCATGGAGCCCAGAGTGTATCGAGTGGGACTCCTGAGCATCTAGCAGGACAAACCACAGCACAGAAAGGCCCTCTTAAAAAGGTCCAGAGTGTAGGATTAAGTGGCATCTCGCAGTGAAGTTGCATGATACACAATACATATTACCACTACCATGAGCAAGTAGTACAAAGTAGTGCAGAGTTCTACCTTCTCATCTTCAGCTGAGGTGTTTTCCAGCATGGTGTCCACCAGCAACAGCATGTCCTCCACCTTCACTGCTTCTGCAGCATTATGGCCGCCATCACATGGCTGCCATGGCATCAGTCTGTCAGTCAACTTATTTAAAGCCCTTTGCAGATCCTAAAAACAGACACATTGAAGAATTCTAGTCAGCGAAACATTTGGAAAAACATCCTTGAATTTGACTCCACAAAACAGGTTCATTTTCAGCTAAATGATCAGCTTGCATTTCTCGTATATTTCCCATCAACTCCTCTGGTGGGTGGCGGGCAGGTGGTGTTTACCTTCAGTAGGCGGAGCTGCTGGGCCCAGACCTCCAGTGTGGGGAGGAAAGTCTGAAACTCAGCCAGGTCTAAACCAACAGAGGAGGGTCTCTGTCTGTGCAGGCGTAATGGAGCGTTGGGATTGGTCACAACATCTCTGATCTCATTCAACAGCTGGAATTCAGGACAAGAGATTACCGTTAGTTTTTAAGTTAGAAAGAGGAAATTAAATATTCAGACCTTGTGGAAGTAAACAACGTGCTTACATGGTGGTAGTGGGCACACAGACTGGCCTCCCTGAGTTGGCCACTGCTGTTCTCACTTGTGTCGTCTTCTTTTGGCAATCTGCAAAGAAGGTTGGTTCTGTATAAGTGTTGAGCTTCTAATTAGATCAATAACAGGATACATAGGAAGCGCTCACATCAGGGACCTGGGCCTTTCCCCGCATCGGAGTACACTTGAACCCAAAGTCCAGTTCCCTTGATTAATGTCCAATCAGCAATCATACTCCGACCCGGTACGGAGCAATCGTACCTAATGTGAAAATGCTCTGACATTCCAATTCTTAAAGGTTTGGCTCGAGAGGATTGGTTTAGAAAGCTCTGGGTTGATGATCTGTCCAGCGTGCTTCGTAAAGCGTTAAGAGATTGCTACTTAAACTTTTTAATGCTTGCCGTTCAAGGTGTGAAGTCACAAGGAAGATATTACTCGGCAACTGATGAACAATCGAAGAGATTTAGACATTATAATCGAAGAAATAAAAACAATTTAAGGAACGTCCGTGGGTCTCAACCAGACTGGAGTGGACGTGGTCAACGTGGCGTCCCCCATTAGTTTGTGGACTATGGTTTTGAGTTTGCCCGTCACTATCTTGTTTTTTTGGAGCCAGATATGACCATATTTGGACGAGAAGGTGGAGCTCGGGAAGGGCGTGAAACTTCAGCTTCAGAGCAGCCTTCTATCTAGAGCACATTCATTACCTTGCGTTATTGTGTTTGTTTGACCCCTCCAAACGGCGGAGTTTGTGTTTGTAGAACTTCACATCTTTGAGTGACGGCCTACACACACAAGAACACAGTCAGTGTGTTTACTGATGTGACATGTTTCAGGCTAGAGGAACACACACCTTGTCTCCAACTCTTGCTTCAGGCACTCAACCGCCCTCTTTAGCTCTTCTATTTGAGTTTTGCTTCCCTTTTGCTGTTCCTGGTATGCCTTGGAAGAAATGTGTGAGCATTACCTACGGCTTTCGGGGGAATACATCTGAGAATGAGTCAACATTTGTCAGGTTACCTTGAGAATCTTTTTGAAAGGTGGAGAAACCTTCTTGATTCCTGTCTGATGAGCCACTTGAGATCCTTCTGGTTGACCTTTGACAGATCTGAGGTGAAAATGAACAGCTTAGTACAAGCAGAGGCAACAGTTTCCTACCACAGTAAGTATCATGTGATACCCTTTAAAGTGTCTCTCAACCCCATGTTGGGGTCTCAGCCCATAGGCTGGAAATCACTGCTTTAGATACTAGTTGCTGTTACATTTAAGCGTCTGCTTCACAGGATACAGCCACTGTGACATACTGCCAGGTTTATCTGGACCAAAGCGTTGTGTAATAAAGAAAACACGTGATACACTGCAGTGCATCATCTTTTAAAAACGTGTCAGCATGCGTTACCTGAGCTCATCCAGCAGCTGAGTCATTTTGGTCTCATAGAAGTCAATCACATCCAACACCCTGCAAACAGAAGAACCAGGTCAACTGTAGCCATCGTCTCATCACAGAGAGCACGTTCTGTTCATAGACCCTTTTAACGGTTGTACACAAAGATGTTTACACGTAGTTTGGTAACGGAAGCATGGCACAGTGCAATAGCTTGTCAAGCTGTGAGGGGACTTCGTCACCAAATATGGCGAATACAACCTAAACAACGTGACTTTGCAGACCTGTGTGCTGTTAGTGAGTGGGCTGAACACATTTCAAGAGGCCCAGTATTTAGGGGACAGATATATACATTTATTTAGTGGAGAACTCAATCATGTAACGTCAAACCCCATGACATAGACTCAGTGTTGTGACTTTATGGAGTTTTAAAATGGACGCTACAAACGGTCAACATGTTTAACATGACATAACATAACGTGACCGAAAGATTGAGGTCTCGGATACAAGCGGCCGGAATGAGTTTTCTCCGTAGGGTGGCCGGGCTCAGCCTTAGAGACAGGGCAAGGAGCTCGGACATCAGGAGAGAACTTGGAATTGAGGCGCTACTCCTTCGTATCGAAAGGAGTCAGCTGAGGTGGTTCGGGCATCTAATCAGGATGCCTCCTGGATGCCTCCCGCTGGAGGTTTTCCAGGCACGCCCAACTGGCAGGAGACCCCGGGAAGACCCAGAACACACTGGAGGGATTGTAACTCCCAGCTGGCCTGGGAACGCCTCGGGATCCCACAGAACGAGCTGGAACATGTTGCAGGTGAGAGGGAAGCCTGGGTCGGCCTGCTGGGCCTGCTGCCACCGCGACCCGACCCCGGATAAGCGGATCGGAATGGATGTTTAACAGCATGCAGCCATAGTCGCTGCCGGTTTTGTTTAACGAGTGACCGTGTTAACTGGTGACTCTCAGCCGAATGTCGTGGTTGCTCGTAGTGACGGCAGCGGTTGAAAACACCAACAGAACATGTATGGGTCCTTTAAAAGCCTTCAATCACTATTAAATACAGACTCATCTGTGTTCATCATCTACCAACCATTTACAAAAGTTACAACAAGCAACCACAGACACGTTCGGCTGAAAGTCACCAGTTAACACGGTCACTGTTTCAACGGAAACACCGGTTGCTCTGAAACGGTCGTGATCTTGTCGGAATTCTGTAGAACTTAAGTCCACTGTTGGAATATTGTTTCTGACAGCCGAACAGGCAACAACCAGACCTTCAGGTGCTGGTTGAAGCTTGCTGACTTGTCTGGATGGCTGGGGAAAAGGCTGCTTCGTGCACATGCATATTTTTGATGGTGTCAGCTGTAAAAGGGTCCCTATCGATATCATGATATATTTGTTAAAATCCCAATGTGCTCTAAATTTACAAGGCAGATCATAATATAAATATTTCTGGATAACTGTTATTTCAGGGTTTCTTTAAGGCAAAGGAGGCTACTGTCAGTCAGCCGTGTGCTCACTGCTGGTCGGCTTGGGAGTTCTGCTGGCCGACTCTGTGGCAGATGTGCTGGAAAGTGTGACTCTGTCGAGCCAATCGTCGCTCTTCTTCTTTGATGGTGAAATAGAGTTTTCTCTGCAGTTGCGCTGCTTCCTCCCTCTGTTGGGACAGCGTCTGCTCCAGAGCCTGACACTGTTTCTAGACACATGAAATAAAAGAGGTTTTCCTCACCGAGAACATCACACGTTCTGACTGAAGCTGATGCTAGACAACATGCATCTCGGAATTTAACTTCCTGTATTCCCCTGCGAAATACACTCTTGGGAATTGGATTTTTTATTTATTTTATAAAAAAATCTATGCATTCTTTAAACAGTTTTTTTTTATACACACATTAATAAATGACCCAACATAATTAATCATTTATGTTGACATACCTGTGCTTCTTGTTTTTCCTGCTGCAGTTGTTGTGTGTGGCTGTGCTGTTGGGCGGTCTTGCCGAGGTAGCGGTCCTCCAGGTCCTGGACTCTGGTCCTCACCACGTCCAGGAGCCCCTCCAGTTCTGTGGCCCTCTGAGACTGCTGAGCCGCTCGACTCGTGCGCTCATGAACCTCCTCTCTAAAAGACACACACACACACACACACACACACACACACACACACACACACACACACACACACACACACACACACACACACACACACACACACACACACACACACACACACTTTCTATGTTTTACTTTAGACTAAGACTGTGTTTAGCCATGTTTAGTCATTGCATCCTGCACAGTGTAAAGATAGAATACACTGGAAATAAGGCTGCCCCCTCTTAGTCGACTCAGCGGCCGTTTGGTCTTAATAGATTGAGATCTCTTTAGTCCATCAGTCTTTCTTCATACTTTTTTAAGGTTGAAGGAGAAAATCTCTGATTGTACTGATTAAATGCGTCTTCATTTCTTTTATAAGAACTGGTTTAAGTCTTTCATGCTTCCTGCGGTTTGTAACCGATGCAAACTTCTGTACACATCATTGTAACTTGTATAAAATGGTTCAATGGACTTCACAGTGTTTACGGAGACAAACCCAAATGTTCATTTTCATTGCAAAAGTTTGTGTCATGAAGACATAAACAACCCGGTTCGTAGTATTACTTTATTAACAAGGTTGGAATAGAAATTAAAGGAGGAATATAAAAGTGAAACAATATTACTACTACTATACCGTCTCATTCTTCAGTTTCAAACATGCTGAATTAAATACGTTCTCCCACTAACAATGTCTCATATCACTCTTTGTTGTTATGGTTTGTATGCAGATTATAATCTGATCATAAGAATATGCATACAATACTTTATGAAACACCACACAACTCGCGTGACCTAGAAGTGTTGACTTGATAGATAGTTGATTGAAAAGATGATACTCAAAAACATGACTCAGACAAAAGGGACCAGCATTGCTGCACGTAATGCCGCATTCCTCTTCAGTTTACAGCAGTTTTCATCAACAGCATTGTAACATTTGTAGTTTGCCAGCAGGTTTAGCAGATTACTTCATAACATTTCCAAGTTATGTCAACGTTTTTTTTTTTTTACATGATCTGCGTTTGTCTTTATGATCGTTTGTTCTTGTGAACGGCCGAATGGTGCGTCACTTTAAATGTGGCCGCCGCAAGGAATTGTGGGGCGGAATTATCTACTTTCCATTGGTAAAGGAAGGTCCATCGTTTCATGTGCTAAAAGGAGCTAAGTAAGGAAGCATTGAAGCTCCTTTCCTTAGCATTTAGAGAATTCGAACAGCTCTTATCATAGCGGCCACTTAGATACTTCCGGGTCATTTCACTCAGTTAGGAACCTTCCTAAGCAAAAAGGACTATTCGACCGCAGCCCTGATGAGATTAGATGACAGGAGGACAGGTGGTCGACACACTGCATATACATTATTAAGTAGCTACAGACACTAACGCTCACCGTAATATATACTGCAGGCATGTATACACCGTCTTACTTCAATCTGAATTTCTCCATACATTCCAGGAGGACATAATGCTATTTTCTATAATTTCTTGACTCTTTGCCTCTTCTGTGACAGATTCATTTTTTGTACAATTATTGGATGAGACAATAAAGAAGAAGTTGTTTGGATACTAGAACTAGATTAAACTTATTCAAAATGATGTCAAGTTCTGCAAGTTTGGCCAACTATTTGTGGTAATTGAAAAAAATACAACAAACTCCTGGTACTTAGCATAGTGTTTTATCTTGGGATAAACTGGTTATGTTTGACGTACTTGAGTTGGTTGTTGGACTTGATGAGCTCCTGGATTAGAGCCTGTCTTCTCTCGGAGTCTGTGAGCATCGTCCTCAGAGTCATGCGGATCTCCCCAGCTGACTTCTTGTCCAGCACAACCAAATCTAAGGACACACGGAGAGTCATGTGACCGAGGCTCCGCTAATGAGGAGTAGTCATATCCATTCCCAAAGACAAAGTATCTTCAAACTTCTCAAAGCAAAATTAATTTAATGATTTAATTTCCAAATGCTAGTTCAAATTGTAATTTCACCAGGTCATAAGTAAAGTATAGAGGCAACCATGCGACTAATGCCACTAAACTTGATTGTTTCCGTAGTAGTAACAAAATAATCGGCACAATGTAGCAATTATAGCCTAATTAAATCCGAGAACGTTTATCAATTTAACTAAAACATACTTAGAAACGGATTCTTAGCTCAGAAATTGGAATCATTGACTCTTACCTGGAATATTCTTATTCTCCACAGGATCTGCAAAATGCACCGGCTTAAAACCATGATGCTGCAGAAGTTTATTCACGTCATCCCATTCGACCTGCTCCTGCTGCAATTCAGACACAAGCGATGAGCAAACATCACAGAGCAATGTGAACCCGTTGAGGACATCTGAGCTCTGAAGTTACCTGGAGCTGCCTGCTCGTCCACAGATAAACATACGTCTTATTTCCTGATTGTAAACAATGAGTTGTCCTGCTGTCCGTGTCCATTATTAAATGTGCTCTACTGCAGCACACGCTTACTTCAATCTTAACACCGCTCCCTGAGCCTCCTGTCGAACCCGACCAGTGATCAGGTTTCTGCACGCGCTGCCACTAATGCCCCACAAGAGTTAGTGAAAGACGATCCATTCTTCCTCACACAAGCCTCTCTGGTGAACATGATGATGATGATATTTCGCTCATGTTGACTCACCTGGTCCATCGTGTCACTCCCCTGCAGGAGACAGAACAGTATGCACGGTGTTAGACTGCATGGAGATGAGCAACATCCGATTCTGGATATTAATTCATTTTTATGCTGAACTCGATTTAAAAAACATGAGCTGTTGGGAACAACACGCAGCCACACATTAGAAAATAATAGCATTCAGGAAGTATTCTGGTGTATTCGGCGTACAAGTAGCCAACGGAGCGAGACTTTTAACTCATTAAAATAGCAATAAAATACCACATTGTGAATGGAGTTCGTCATCAAGCTCTCTCCAAATGTCTATGAATGTAAGTCGATAAACTAACGTTGCGTTGCTTTAATATAACGCTAACAAGATAATCGATCGGCTGTAACATCAACTTAGATAACGTGACGCACGTAGTTATTTAGCTAGCTCCGTTAGCTTCTGTAGCTAACGAGGTAGCGTCTCCACTTCCCATAAGCTGTGTATTTGTTAAGTGACCGCGATGGCATTCATTACTAGGTAAGTTACCACTTGTTGGTGTTGCCGTTAGCAGGTAGTGAGCTTTCTGCTCCTGCACAGCAGCAGCTGGTTGACAGCAACAGGCTTACGGTTTACTTCCTCCACATTTCCGCGACACGACCCATTCAAACAAATGCGCTGTGACGAAATCGTACGAAACCAATGGGATGTGGCTGTTTGGGTCTTTCACCAATTGGCGTTAAGTTCCGCCCATTGTTCTACGTAGTCTCGCCCTTCTGGGCTGTGTTGCCAGAAAGGGTTCCCTTTTAAAAAAAATGTTTTATTAAAGACAATATCATATACAAGACATATAGGACGCACACAGACACAGCAGAAAACAACTGCATTTCCCTAATTGTTATGGGAATTTTACATTTTCGAAACATTTTTTAGTTTTGAGTCAAATAGTTGATCGTAATAAGGATGATATCATTTTTTAACCAGTTTTCAGAAAATAAAGACATATTTTGTACACAGTGTCCTTGTTATTCCAAATGTAATTTCGATGTAGTGAGAAGTATACAAGGGAGAACAAGCCAACAGCATCTGCTTATGAAAGTTTGACAATTTGACTGTGATTTTACTAATATTATAATTACACAATAAAAAGGAAAATACATAATTTGGGATAACATTCCATACAGATGATGGGTTTTTTAATTAATTGACAGAGCCAACTAATTTTTTAGATTTTGTTAAGAGTTGATGAGTCCAGAAAATTCAAACCACCACTTTGATTTGCGTTCATTATTACATAAATCATTACATATCATCATTACATGAGAAATGCTGTCAAATGAGTACCTGTCTTCTGATGATAAAAGTCTACAATGGCTGATTGAGTCTATAAAAGAGTTGGCTGTTGCCTCACACTATTTAAATGTAAATTGCTAATAAAACTGAAGCAAGAGGCAGCCATCTATCTGGGATTATCAAATAGCTTGACTATTTTGTCATCCACCATAAGTTGATCAATAGTAGTTTAACTTTTTTTCCAATCTAAAGACGTAGGCAGAGAGTGGCTCATCTTCTTCTAACCATTTGGTTCTAGATCAAATGTACGCACCTTTAGCTTTTGATTCATTCAATTTATTTTATAATTTAGTTGATTCACATCCCCCCATCAGACAGGACCTCCTGTTGAGAAAGAGAGGCTAGTTGCACAATAAGCTCTTCTTCAGTTTACTCTGTATATAAGAAGTGGATGAGTCAGCCCCGTTGGTTTCTAGGGTTCCGTTTTGAAGCCTCGAGTTCAACATTTTGGCCGTCGTCATCTTGGCTATAACAGAAGTGCTACGAGAGGGTGGAGCTAAGTAGGCCAACAACCAAACACGTTATTATGATCCATCGCTGACGTTGAAGTAAAAAAAATTGCATCCATATTTCTTTTCGTCACTACTTTTCCTTGACCCCAATGCATGACGTCACGTTTTCGAAAGACACAACCAAACATGCTCAGATAATCTGACTGCACTTTCGGATGTTTCCGACACGGGTTTGCAGGTAAAACAACAAGAGACTAAAGTAGGGATATATTTTTTGCAGCTCACTCATGCATTCATTCTGAATTTAACATGCAGGCCATAGAAACAGCTCCTGCAGTGACGGACTTAACCTGTGGTGTGTGATGGAGAGATACTGCAGTTATTTTTTTCTTGCTGTCACACTTTACAATTAACACGGCTCCCAGTACAAAATGAAACAGACAATTCACTCATGTGCAATATCAACTTAAGTGTTTAATATCAATGTTTCCTATGTGCAATAATATGAGTTCAACTAGCGTTTTCACTAAGACATTATTTATTATAGACCTGTCAGACTTTTTTAACGGATGCTTCTTGTTATTGCATTATCCCCCTTGCTGCTATACCACTGCACATTTCACTGCCTTGAGAGTAATACAGGACTTCTTATCTTATCTTAAAGGAATTGTGGGACGGTATTACCTCCTTTTCTTTCATTAAGGATGGTCCAGTGTATCCTATTATATAAGGGATAGAGAGGAAGCCTGTGTGTACCTTTACATAGGGGAGTGAGGGTCACTTTAATCAGGGAGGATACCAGAATGCTTTTTAGTCAAGTCTTTAATTTACAATCTGTACACATACAACATCCTCTGTCCTGGTAATATGTTCAGATCAGTAATTGTTATTCGACTGCATGAGTACAACTTTTGGTTGAGTAGAATTGTGCAATATTTTAAAATTGGTGTCAGCAACTTTATCAAAAGAGAAATAAATGTACACCAAGGTATTTAAATGTAGAGCCTTTTGGGAAATCAGTTTGCAGTACTGAATGATCCTATAAATTATTTAAAGTTACTGTGAGGAACTTTTAACTTGTGATGAAACAGTCTCAATTTAATCCAGATTACTCCATATGACCTACATAAGTAAAGGAGAACATCAGCGTGAAGATTGACCATTTCTGTATAGTTATTATTAATGCTTGAGCCTTCTGGTCCTCTGGTGTTGTTAGCGGACAAAAATGTCTGCGTCGAAAAACTGCCGTAAAAATATAATGTAATAATGCGACGATGTTATTTTTTTATGAAAAAAAAAGCATTCATAAAATTAATTAGTTTCCATATACTAAATGCTGGGTGGAATTTTTTCGTCGGTATTATCAGAGTCTGGGATATGTCAATGATTAGCGACGATAAAAGCTTTCGTCACTGTCAGATAAAAAAAAAAAGCAGCTCTGTTTGGTACCTTTTTTGGTACAAAAATGTCCCCTACTAAAATAGCTATAATTAGTAATGTTTACTATGTATTCAAATTATTTTCAACTTCCATTGAGGTTATTTTTTTAACCAACATCAGTATTGATCGTAACTACCAAATATCTATTCAATTTCAGTTTTGAGATGATGCCTCTATATCATATACTAAATTCTGGTTGGACGTTTTTGGGGTTATTATCAGGGTATCATGGGATATGTTTATGATTAAGGATTTTTTTTGTACAATGTCAGAAAAAAACCCCTCTTGTTACCCTGGGGACAAAAATGTCCCCTTCTAAAACAGCCATAAAAATACTATATATTAATATTACTTTCCTCTTCTACAGAGTAAGGAAAAAAATCAGTCCTGATTATAATTACCAAATATTCATTCATTTTCAGAATTGTAACCCTTTAAATGACAGTTTTTGAGTCAAAGCCACTATAATTTTAAACTGAAAAAACACATAAATTGAATTATTTAATTGTTTGATAAATTCTGGGTGTAATTTTTTTATTTTTACATTCAGATATATCAATGATTTGTTTGTGCAGTATTAGATAAAAAAAATCTCACCTGCTAATTTACAGTCAATGAAAAATGTAAATTATTGCTTTTGAATTACTCTTATTACCCGTGAAAGTCTATTACCTCAATTTTGCACTGTAAATAAAGCAAAAAAGCCTCCAAGATCACTTTGAACAACAGCTATGAGAGCCACTTGCTCTCGGCTTATGGTCATGGAATCACATAGACACATACACACACATACACACTGATTTCTCCAAACACAAGCACACAAACACACACACACACACACCCCTCTCCGACATCCATAAACACACATGCATCATTATAGTTGTATACATTTACTAAACTGCACTGTAGTGCTCCATAAAACAGCGGCAATGCCCCTACTGGAAACCAGAAACATTGCACATATTTGCCCAATAGGGCAAACATGGGAAAATGGCTCAATGTGGTGGAGAATAGTAAAAGCTACAATTTGGAGGCCAGAGCTCTAGATAAAAAACCTGTCATAAAAGAATGCATGATGTTATGCTGTAATGGTAGTGGGATAAACAAATTATAGTTATATTGAGTCTTGGCATTTTTGTCCTTGAGGAGTGTCTGTATTTCGGCTACACAGTTTATGTTAGAATCCCTGTCTGCTTCTACCTACAGTTTCCACCTCCGGGTTCCGCCCACTTCCACGCCCCTCTCTTTTGGCTCAGCTGTGGCTCATCCCGGTGATCGCCGCCAACTGGCTTAAGTACCACGGCGTTTCCCTGGCACGCTGTCAGTCCGTCCCGTTACCAGTCTGTTCACCCCACGTGAGTCTGAACCGCCTTAGAGTGAAGCTCCTGGTTGTGCCTTGTTTTTACTGTGTCGGACCTCGGAGCTCCACACAGAGTCCCGTCGTCCTGTTTCTTCCGGACCGTGCCCAGGTGAGCGTTCGGTTGAGTTTCCCTCCCGACTCCGGCGGTGAAGAGTAGAGACGTGAATCCGCTGGACGGTTCTTGCCGTGGATTAGTTTGTTTGTTCTTTGTTTTTGTCTACCTGCTTATCTCAGGAAATAAAGTCCTTTTGTTAGATAGACACTGCTGTGTGAGCGTGCTTTTGGGTACACCACCCCGCATAACAGTTTATTATAGGAACTGGGGTTGAACTTGTAAAATAAAAAAAATCACAACCATACCAAACTTTATGCCATATGCAGTAACACAGACAAATGAAAATTCCAAATATGTCTCGTTGGGGCACAAGGGTTTGTTTGTCATCTGTGCATTGAAATTAATTTAATTGTGCCACCAATTCAGTTTCCATGCAAAATTGAGATCTAGAACCAGGACTGCACAGAACAGACTATAAGACCCTTCTGCAGTAAGATGAGGTTTTCTAAAGGAACTCTTTTGCGATGTAACACTTTCAAACTACCAAAATCAACACAAAATGAATGTTCCTTGGGTAAAACTGTATTTGCAAAATGTATTTCCTAGCCCACAAAGGTACTGAATAATGTAAACTCCATAACAGATGGCACATTGCATTACCCAGATAAAGCAAAATATAATTTGCATACAACAAAATAAAATTACATATATACCCCATCATAATTGGGGTTATATATTCGGCTACTGCCGTATTTTATGAGATAAATGTTCTGTGATAAGGCAAATAACAGCGGGCCCTCTCCAGTCCTCGCACCTTTTGCGCGCGTCGTGGGGTGCTGGCGGGATGCCGGCTCACGCGGCCGAGAATCTCTGCGACCATCGGACACCGCGACAACATGAGCAATTCATGCAAAACTCAAAATGGCCGGCTTCTGATACGGTTTGGAGTATGGTCCCAAGAGACTTATTTGTAAGTTTACATGTGTTACATAAGCCTACCAATTTTTTTTATATTTTCGTCAAACGTACTGCGAGGGCTGCTTTGTTGAATTTTGTTGACATTTTGTAGGGGGCGCTATTGAAACGATTCTTAATTTTGAAGCATTCCAAACATATATAACTACATTTAGGTCATTAAATGTGTGTGCTATGTTTTAATCTGTTTTGAGCATGTTTAGCCCCTCAAAAACATATTTGTTTTTCATGTCGAAGAGGGAGTTGCTACGGCAACAGACTTAGACGAAACAACAATATTTTGATAACTTTTAATCACTAAGGTTTTTACATTGTACTGACCAAATTTGAAGTCTCTCTGATGATTTACTTAGGAGTTTGTTCAAAAAGAGCCTAGAAGTAGGCAAAAATGAAAGGAAAAATTCCACAAAAATCTGAATAGCTGACTTCCGATACAGTTTAGAGCATGGTACCAAGAGACTTTGTTTTAAGTCTACGTATGATACATGTGCCTACGAAATTTGTTATAGCTATGTCAAACGTACTGCAAGGGCTGCTTTGTCAAAATTTTGTAGGGGGTGCTATCGAGCAACCTTTCCACTCTGAAGCATTAAAATCATATTAGGTAACTATATTTATGACTTTAAATGTGTGTGCAAAGTTTAGTTATGTTTCAAGTATGTTTAGTACCTCAAAAGTACCTTCGTTGTTGATGGCGAAGCATGGGTCGCAACGGCGTTACACGAAAGCTCAAAACCTTTGTGAGCTGGCATTATGAACTTCTTACATGTGTGGTAATTTGATATTGCTCTGCTTTACCTACTAAGAAACAGGCCAAAGTATAGAGGCTTTGACTTCCTGTTACCAGTAGGTGGCGCTATGACTGATTAAAAATTGGACTGCACTTGTCTTCAAGCCTGGACTCTCATCAAACATGTTAAATTTGGAAAGGATCTGATCATGTGGAGTTGAGTGAAATCGTTTTATTCGTTCACGGTGAAGGATCAAAGTTCGCAGAGCCGCAACATCGCCGCCCTTGAAACGAATTCTTACAGTCTTCACATTGAAGCATTAGCAAAGTCTTAAGGCTTTTCTGACAAACTTTGAGACATTTCTTTCTACCCAAATGCAAGAGCCCTAAAATATCAAAATTTTCACCCGTCCTGATATGCATGTCAACTTTGGCAACTTTTCAGATATGATAAAGCCCCCAAAAAGGCAGTTAGATTGCATAATAATAATAATAATAAACATTCCAGTTTCAATAGGGTCCTCTCGGACCGACTTCGTCGGTGCTCGGACCCTAATGAAGAAGTAAAGTAAGTTTCTCAAAATTGTAGAGAAGTCAAGATGTCATGATTACGACACAGTGTTGCTAGAAACAAAACATGGGTCCAGTACCTATACTGCTATAGGCCTAGACTGCTGGGGGACATCTTTAGGATTCACTGAGCTCCTCTCACATCTTCTCTATCTCCTTCTGTATGAATTAATGTCCCATCATGCACATTACTAACTCTATTTCTTTGTCTTTGTGTGCTTTCTCGCCTCACAGGTTTCATGGATCGTGGTTATCTCTTGACCCTGGTTCTGCCTCCTGCCGCCCACCCTTCTCTATCGCCTTCTGTATGAATTCATGCACCATTAATGAACATTACTAGCTTTGCACCTTCTCCGGAGTCTTTGTGCTTTCTCTCCTCACTGGTTTACATGGATCGTGGTTATATCTGGACCCTGGTCCTGCCTGACACCTACTGCTATTATTATTAGTTGCATTGCAATTAGTTCTGCTTTTATTATCATTATACTGTACTGTTGCTGTTATTTTTGGTAGTTGTAACTTAATCATGCCTACTACTCATTATATGAATAATTTCTGTCATATGCATTGACAGAAATTAACTCTGTTATGCTGTTCATTCTGTAAACATGACATCTATTCTACTTCTGTCCATCCTGATGGAGGGATCCTCCTCTGTTGCTCTCCCAAAGGTTCCGTCCCTTTTTCTCCCTGTTATAGGTTTTTTTGGGGAGTTTTTCTTTTTCCTGAACCGATGTAAATGGACCTGTACTTGTATCGTGTTTTTCTAGTCTTCTGATCGCTCAAAGCGCTTTAACACTACATGACCCATTCATACACTAATGGGAGGGTTAAGGTGCCACCTGCCCATCAGGTGTAGCTAACATTCATATACACACTCTCAGCTACGGGAGCAATTTGGGGTTAAGTGTCTTGCCCAAAGACACAACGACATGGACTAGCGGAGCCGCCAAGCTTCTGATTGAAGGACGACCCTGCTCACCCCTGAGCCACAGTCGTGAGGTCCCGGGACAGAGGATGTCATATGTGTACACATTGTAAAGCCCTCTGAGGCAAATTTGTGATTTTGGGCTATACTAAATAAATTGAACCATACAAAAAAAGAAGTGTGTGTGTAATCATATACAATGTCAGATCCGAGAGTTAAGCGCCTTGCACAGGACTATCTAATTAACCAGCTCTCCGTTCAATGGGTACGGATCTCCGTAGATGTTTGGAGATCTGTTTAAACTGGTGGTCGAGGAAACTCATGTTTTGCTCACTGCCGTCTCTCCTAACGGCTACCCCGCTTCCACTCAAAACTACACCTGACTGGGAGGCCCTCTTGGTCGAATGCAGCTACAAGTCGTGTCAGTTATGGCAGCTTTCCTCTAATGGACCTCGGCTCTTGGTAAGGTAACAGGATAGGTTTAAATAGCTAGGTTTTAAGGGTCGGTTAGTGGACTAGGAACTAGACTAACCGTTTAGAACTATATTGATGTTATGCACACAGTATTTAACTTTTTACAACCATGAATACACTTCACTACTTCCCTATGATAAACTCTCAGGACTACTTGCTTTAAATGCAGACTATATATTTATTGCAGGATTATTAGCAGGGGCATAACAACAGCTCAATTATTCACTTAATTTGATTACATTGCCGATTGATCACAACATACATTTCTTACTGAGCCGAGACTGGGTGAAAGTCCTTTTTGTAAAATTAATCCTTTTGAGGGGTAGAAGGAGATGCCCTCGCCGTGTCCGGCGTAGACACCTGCCTCGAAGGGAAAAGAAGTCCATCTGCGATCTTGACAAAGTCACTGAAAAACAGTGTCCTCCTTGACCCCATGTAGGCAGGGGGGGATGAGAATCTCCGTCAGCTAATTCCTGTCCACGATCAGGGTCCTCTGATCCGTGAGCAGAGACGAAGTTCTCCGATGCTTGACCTGGACGATGTCCCAGTGTCCTCAGCTGATACCTGCCGAGGGAAAAGAAGCTCCGTCTGCGATCCACTTGGCTCCATACCAGGTCACCGGGAAAACAGTGTGCTTCTTAACTCCCTTTTAGGCAGGGGGGAATGAGAATCTCCGTCAGCCAATTCCTGCCAAGATTCAATTCAATTTATTTTGTATAGCCCAAAATCACAAATTACAAATTTGCCTCAGAGGGCTTTACAATCTGTACACATACGACATCCTCTGTCCCGGGACCTCTCATCGGTTCAGGAAAAACTCCCCCCAAAAAAACTTTTAACGGGGAGAAAAAGGGAAGAAACCTTCAGGAGAGGAACAGAGGAGGATCCTCTATCAGGATGGACAGAAGTACAATAGATGTCATGTGTACAGAATGAACAGCACAACAGAGTTACAACACATTCAATGCACATGACAGATGTATTATTCATGTAATGAGAGTATAGTAGAATAGTAATGATAATAGAAGCATTAATGGTATTGACCATACTAATTGCAATTCAACTAGAAATAATGATAACAGTAGGTGTCGGGCAGGACCACAGCAGCAGGCAGGACCAGGGTCCAGACGCAACCACGATCCATAGAAACCTGCGAGGCGAGAAGGCACAAAGACTCCAGCGATGGAGCAGAGTTAGTAATGTGCATTAATGGTGCATGAATTCATACAGAAGGAAAATAGAGAAGGATGTGGGTCAGTAGGGTCACAGCAGGAACCAGAAGGCAGGATTCAGGACCAGGGTCCAGATGCAACCACGATCCGTGGAAACCTGCGAGGCGAGAAAGCACAAAGACTCCAGGGAAGAAGTAGAGTTAGTAATGTGCAATGATAGAACATGAATTCATACAGAAGGAGAGAGAGAAAAGGAGAGAGGAGCTCAGTGTATTCTAAGATGTCCCCCAGCAGTCGAGGCCTATAGCAGCATATCTAGGGGCTGGACCAGGGCAAACCTGAGCCAGCCCTAACTATAAGCGCTATCAAAGAGGAAAGTCTTAAGTCTACTCTTAAATGTGGTCACTGTGTCTGCCCCCCATACTGAAAGTGGAAGCTGGTTGCATAGAAGAGGACCTCTGATCCGTGAGCAGAGACAAAGGATGTTTGTCCCGGACGATGTTCTATTGTCCTCAGCTGAGAACCGGACGGTGTCCCACGTTAGATCTCTCACGATGTCTCGAGTCATCTCTTTTTATTCTCTTCAGCTTTGCCATTCCCCCCTCCCTTACATCCTCACACCCAGTCTCATGTTTTGATTTCCACACACACACATTTGCCCCCCTCTCCCCGTTGGAATAGGAGGAACTAGATTACTGTAACGCACACACATTTGACACCCTCTCCCTGTCACCTTGACACACACCCATTTTGACACCCTCTCCTCGTTATTTCAATGCACACATATTTGAATTCAATGGAATACATTCTCTTCGTTATAATAAGAGGAACTTGATTACTTTAACGCACACATATTTGATTTCAACACCAACGTTGCTAAGGTTGGACTTTCTTATAAAAGCAAAGAGTATTTAGCAAAGTTAAGCTTAATTTCAGCTTAAAGGCCGATGCTCTGTCATGCACAGATAGGAGCAGAGCAATCCTGCAGTGTAAAAACAATTGACTTCACTAGCCACAACAGTTCCCTTTCCCAGAACACCCTGAACACCCAGAGCAACAGAGGAGGATCCCTCTCCACCCCTTAAGGTTGGTCGGACTACTAACGGTTACCAGCCTGAAAAAGCTCTTCTTTCTCTGGGGTAGGACCCATTTACGTTACAATACAGAAAAGAATGAGTACAGTTTTGATACAAATCCCTTGGTTTGGTCTTGTATATTCAAAATAGAATGCAGGTGATGTGATCCCAGAGGATCAGTCGATGGTACCCCATATGCTTTAAGAGATGATCTTAGTTGTAGGTAGGGCTGGGCGGTATGACCAAAAATTCATATCACGGTATTTTGTAAGATTCTGGCGGTTTCACGTTATATCACGGTATTTTTTTTTCGAGTAAACACATTCATTCATTGACGCCGAAAAGGACCACCGGCCAACTGAACAGCTGTTCACCGCTCGTTGTTCACCGCTTGCGGGGCTGTCTTCTGTTCTGTCTCTTCCTGCTGAGACCATCTCTGGTCTCTCGTTGTTCCTCATGCATCGCTCTTTTCCATTTTTTAATGTAGTGACGGAGTTTCTTCTTGTTGTGATAGTGGGCGAGCTGTACCCAGCATGCAGTTCGGCAGTGTAATTTTATAAATGTACAATTATTAGTGTTACAAATTGTTTATGTGTCACAAACTGTTGTGTCGTGGTGTTTTCCCCTGTTAAAGAGCGTTAGTTGTGGGTTGTTAATTGTTGTTATAAAGTTATAACCATGACTCCATCTCAATACCCGTAAGACAAATAGCTCCGAAAGCTATACCTATGGAAACTCGAAACCGGTATACCGCACAGCCCTAGTTGTAGGTATAGAAAAAATTATGAGCCAAGTATGTCATAGGTAGTATGTATACCCTGTGGGCACATTTATTAGACAAGTTGTATTTTTGAGGATTCATTTTATTAATGAACAACTACAGTGCTCTTGGTCAATCCAAAATGTTAATAAACCTCAAACCTGAATATTTAAGTAAAAGTGAGGTTTGGGCTTTTTTAGGAGAATATCTATGTGTGCACAATTATTGGGCAACTATTAGTGGACACAATTATTATGCAACTAAATAAAAAACGAAAATTTCCAATCGCACAAATAAGCATTTCTGACATAATAAAATGCAGTGACCAATATAGCCTACCCTCTTTTCAATAACAGTAATACGCTTTCCATTCATGGTTTCTGTCAGCTTTTTGTGCAGCAGCAACCACAGCCTTACAGATACTGTTCAGAGAGGTATACTGTTTTCCTTCACTGTAAATCTCCCATTTAAGAAGGGCCCACACGTTTTCAATAGGGTTTAGGTCAGGTGAGGAAGGGGACCATGTCATTCTTTCATCTTTAAAGGCCTTTACTGGCTCGTCACGCAATACCCCTTTTTCCACCCTAGTCCATATCAATTTAAACCCAGGGACTAACTGCACCAGCTATGTCACTGCTCTGCCCCACACCACACTAGAAAAGGAACAGAACTACATGACATGTCTGACGGGCTCCTCCCCAAACAGCCTTCCCTAGGGAATACAAGGGATTTTGCCAAACCTTGCTGATTCATTAAATCTCGCACTGACAGACACTTGTGGAGGCCATTGTCGAGACCACGTGGCTGGATCCCCCTCCAAATACTTATCTGGGTCTCAACCACTGCAGGTGCGATCACTCTATCTGACAACTTTGTAGAGGACTCTGTGGTTCAGTCTGATACCTGTCTCTGACGCCTCGGGATGGGCATGTTGGTAATGTCATGGCTGCTGGTCCACCCGGGGTGCCAAATTGTTCCAGACCAGCATATGCCTGGCCTGATAGGAAAAATGGAGCCGCAGGAAATGTCCTGATGGGCGTGCCACTTGAGCAGATAACTCCCTACACAAAAAGAAAGTCTACCTTCAGAACAAGTACCTCCCCTATCAATGTCAGGCACCTGCTCTTCCAGAGAGCAAGCTTCTTCTGGATTGCCAAAAAGTGCCTGGTCCAGTTGGCCGTGGCACTTTGTGCTGTCTCAAAGCTGACCCATAGTACCTTCACAGGTCCCTTGCAGAGTGGCAGCCGACCTGGTACCTCCGTGCTTTGTTTCCAGGGCCCAAAGAACTTCACCGAGGACTTGGCACAATTTAGTTTTGCGCCAGCCACCAAAGCTCTGGAAAATCTCCAAGGATCGTATCAGGCAAGCATCTCTGTCCAGCAGCAGTGTGGTGTCATCTGCGTACTGAGACAGTTTGACCCGTAGGCCCCCGCTGCTAGGTAACAGGAAACCTTTCACACCCGGGTCAGTCCGAATGGCTGCTGCCAGGGGGTCCATATAAAGGATGTAGAGCAGTGGAGAGAGCGGACACCTCTGTCTTACCCCTGAGTGCAACCTGAAAACATCCCCTAGGTGGCCGTTAACTGAAACCGTGCTCCTCACACCTGTGTACAATACACGTAAATATCCTACAAAACCCTCACTGAAACCTAACCTGCGCAAAACCCTAAACATAAAACCCTAGTGAACCCTGTCAAAAGCTTTTGCCTGGTCGAGACCAACCACCATAAGTTGTAGGTGCCGGCAGCCCGTCTATACCAGGCACCTTCCGCCTATTCATTCTTTGGAGGGCACCCTCGAGTGCAGGTCCAGCTACGTGTGGAAGATGCAAGTGTACACCGGGAAGCCCACCAGTGGACGCCCAGAGAGGAACCAGGGGATGTGCGTTGTGCTCAATGTGACGGAGGGACTGAGGGGTCACAATGTCACCTGTGACAATTTCTTCACCTCTTATTGACTCGCACGGCAGCTCCTTCACAGGAAGATCACCGTGGTTGGCACGGTGCGAAAGAACAAGCCCGAGCTGCCACTGGCACTGCTCGCGGCAAAGGACAGAGAGGTCTTCTCGTCAAAGTTTGCCTTCACGCCCACCACCACTCTGGTGTCCTACCTCCAGAAGAAAAACAGGAATGTGGAACTCATGAGCACGCGGTACACAGAGGCTGTGCTCATCATCCTAGACTACAACTGCAACAAGGGAGCTGTGGACAACCTAGACAAGGTGATCGGAACGTACAGCTGCAGACGGATGACCGCACGCTGGCCCCTGGTCATCTTCCACAACATCCTTGACGTTTCCGCCTACAACAGTTTCGTGATATGGAGAGAGATCAACCCCGACTGGAGGCCTCGTCAGCGGAACAAGAGGAGGGTGTTCATCGAGCAGCTGGGAAAGGTCCTCGTGACTCCATTCATGGAAAGAAGGGGGCATCTCCCCCACACAGAAGCGTCCGCGGCGGTTGTGAAAGCTGCGCAGAGGGCTAGATCGCGTGATCAACACGAGGATCCAGCCAGATGAAGAGAGCCACCAGGATCGCCTTGAACACGGGGGAGATGAGGGACTACATCTCAGCCGGGGGGTCCTCTGTCTGCACGCGTGTCGGGGAGGCTGCAGACACGCATGCACGCGGCGGGGAAGTCCATCTGACGTCAGCAAAGGAGTCGGTGTCTTCCGCAGTTGAACTGAATGAAACATAACGCGCGTGATCGACCGAAGAGGAATCAAAGACAACTGTCTGTTCCAAGTTGGGAGGAGAAACAATAGGGTCAAATCTGTCCTCCACTCCAGGACATGGGCTTAAGTGGCACCATGTTTTTAATATAGCTCTATATTCTCATAAAACATGTCCATTTTCTCATGAAAAAAAGAGAACAGTTATTAAATATACAACTCCAGGATTACAGTATATGTGAAACTAATTGAATTATCATGAACTATAAAGTAATATCACAATCTGACACCTTTTTCTCTCTCTTTCTGAAAAATCAGTGGTCCCAAAATTACATTTGAATACAAAGAAATCAATAACTTATTATTATTAAGTATTGTAGTGAGGTGAGTTTTATAGCAGGTTAAAGGACAATTCTATTGAGCGGCGTTTTCATCAGCTGAGACCAATATGCCCATTGCAATGGATGCTGGGTAAATAAAGAGGTTGAGGCTGCTCCTGAAGGACATGGTGTGTTGTCTGTTAATTGTTTAATTCCATACTTAATTATTGATTGTTTCATGTTTATATATTTGAAAAAGTGTGATTTAAATTTGATTTTTTGTTCTTCAAATAGAAATAAACAATGAACAGATAAACTGGACTAACATGGAATGACATGCACATTACTGAATAATACCAGATAATAAAGGAATCATAACCCATCATTTCACAAGAGGTGTGAAGGGGCCACAGGGAGGCTCCTCATTGAGTGATAGGAGCCCTTCTAACCACTAATTGTTCTGTTTGTTTCTAACTAATCTGCTTTCGTCAGGTTCGGTAAGAAGATTCTTTCCCAATATGTCTTTGGTAAGGTCTCTGTCAGCTCCACACCCAGTCTGCTCTTTAAAAGGCAGGAGTCCGGTCTGCAGCTCACTACAGTCCTGTGCTGCTGCACAGGAACCCAGAAAATGAAGTCTGCTTTGAGGGTCGTGTTCCTTCTACTCCTGGTTACTGGAACAGTGAAAGGTAAGATACTGAACAAAAGGGTCATATTTATGTTATGTTATGTAGGTTATGATCATTGAATGGTTACTGTATGGGTTTACCTTTTTAAGGTGATACACAGGTTATACCTGCTTTCACATAATGACAAAATTATTTCAAACTAAGTTTACTTTGACACAAACTTACAGCATAAGACTCCCCTCCACACTCATTATTCAAAGGGGGGCTGATGGTGAGTACATATGACTCAGTCACATGAACCATAAAGTTTTCCAGATGAATACTTGTTCTGGTTAATGGTTGCCAGGTATTCTTATTCTTGTTGTTCCATCCGTCCGGGATCTGTAGCCTCTTGACGTTAGAGGGACGAGGTGGCCACACCTATACGTGGAAATGTGCACTTTTATCTCATCACTCTCAGCACTCTCAGGACCTCTCGTCCATGTGGCCGATAGTCATTCCCCTGATCTTCATTGGCTGTTGGCGTGGCCCGTGAAACGAGAAGTGTAGGAACAAGAAGAGGTCAGATCTCATCGGAACACAAGACATGAGGAGACATTAGGATAATAAGTCAAGAGTTTGAAATAAAAAAAAAAAAAATCCACAAAGTGTTAGTCCATCATTTAATTCTTTACAACTTCTTCACTGAAGAAACATCTTCTCACAAATACAGTACATATTTAGTTTTGAAGAAGAAGGCCGGAATCGAACACTTGGCTACAAGGTGCTCCAATATGTCATTTTCCCATATTTCAGGCTCAGTAACGTCCAAAACCAGCTGGTCACCGTAGCTTCTAACAAACGTCACTAAAACATGGGGGGATTTTGTTGGGGACTATTTTCAGTGGCGGATTAATCCACATTTGGTGTTTTAGTGAGTGTTTGTGGCTGCAGGACGGAGTGTGTGTGTTCATTCTGATGAAGGAAGATGTCAGAGCAGCAGTGAGGCTCACTCATGTGTTTTAATGGAGCTCTGTGGCTCAGAGGTAGAGGACACATCACACACACACTTGTTAGTAGATACATCCACCGTTGGAACATCAGACTAATCCCTCGACAAGTAATTACAAAGTAATTAAGATCTTTGTAGTTGCTCCACACTACGTGTCAGCATTCACCCATACTTATCAGGTTCAGTATTGTTCCTCCCATGTGTGTGAGTGCGCTTCAACCACTTCATTAACATGGCAGTGGTTGTTTGAGTGGTCCACCCACTGAGCCCCAGACAGTGTTCTGCCACTTTGTTTACAACATCCTGGTTAAAGGGCGTTAACATGAGGGTTTTTCTGTTGAGAAACAACCTCCTAGTGACTCATGGTGTCCAAGGTCAGTGGGCGGAGCCAGCACACCGTATGACTCCCTGCCCCGTTAACACTGAACGCATGTTGTTTGAGCACACAAACAGTATAGATCAGTCATTGGCTGGTGCTACTCATGATAACCTGACGTGCTCCTCTCTTACAGGGTCGGACCTCTCTGATGACCCCAGTGATCATGGTGAGTGACCTGTTCAAAACCATACAGACAAGTAGAGCTCGATGAAACAGTCCCCTCAGTGGTATCAGTGGAAGTGGGGCCTGTCCATGTTAATGAGGCTGAGTCAGCTATCTATCCTAACGTGGCTGAGGACTGGTGGACCAACAACACCATTGTCCTGCTTGCTGTGGTTCTGAGGCTGATACTGACAGATGAGCACATCAGACACCTCAGCGTTGCACCAGTATTAAACCTGTGGAGTAACTAATCCCCAACATAGACACTAGTATTAAACCTGTGGAGTAACTAATCCTCTACATAGACACCAGTATTAAACCTGTGGAGTAACTAATCCCCAACATAGACACCAGTATTAAACCTGTGGTGTAACTAATCCCCAACATAGACACTAGTATTAAACCTGTGGAGTAACTAATCCTCTACATAGACACCAGTATTAAACCTGTGGAGTAACTAATCCCCAACATAGACACCAGTATTAAACCTGTGGTGTAACTAATCCCCAACATAGACACTAGTATTAAACCTGTGGAGTAACTAATCCTCTACATAGACACCAGTATTAAACCTGTGGAGTAACTAATCCCCAACATAGACACCAGTATTAAACCTGTGGTGTAACTAATCCCCAACATAGACACTAGTATTAAACCTGTGGAGTAACTAATCCTCTACATAGACACCAGTATTAAACCTGTGGAGTAACTAATCCCCAACATAGACACTATTATTAAACCTGTGGAGTAACTAATCCCCAACATAGACACTAGTATTAAACCTGTGGAGTAACTAATCCCCAACATAGACACTAGTATTAAATATGTGGAGTAACTAATCCCCAACGTAGACAGTAGGCAGTACTCTGCAGCTTCACACGTCTGCAGAAAGATTTTTCAATTATTTTATATGTATTATGCCAGAGAACATGAGTTTTATGGAACTCTAATTGGGACTGTGAAAAATTCTGTTTTATAATATATACTTTTTAATGTTGTGACATCCGAGCCATATTAACCTGTAGGGACATCAGAGGGTAGTCAGCTGATGGCCATGGCTTGTATTACGACGCCATCCTGCAACCACTTTGTGATAATATGATTAAACATGTGTTGAAGGATATGCCTCATATAAGTGCAATATCAACTGAAATATTAACCTTTTAATGTCCTTCCAAAAAAGTAATGGAAATCTTACAATTATTTTGTATGAGGGCCAGAAAAGTGTGTGAAACGGAAAATGTTAAGTATTATAATAACAAATGATTTCCATGTATATATTCGAGACATTTACCACAGGTTACTTTGAAAACATCTGAAAAATAATAGATTTTCTTTTTTTATCAAATATATAATGGAATGACATTACATATATGATAGCAGTGAATGTTCATACGTTTTGTTTTAGCATCACTACCTTTAGTAGTACATATATATATAGTAGTACACACACACACACACATATATATATATATATATATATATATGTATATATGTATGTATACTTATATACTTTTTTGTAACAAGTTACATAACTGTTCAGCAAGACCTCTGAAACTATAATGTGGGACAACTGAGTCCACAGCGACATCTAGTGGACTCTTTTAACCTAACATAGCTCCACACTACAGTGGTGGAGATGGCCCAGTCAGGTTGAGACAAGTTCACCAGTGACTCCACAGACAGACAGGGACTCTCTGCATGAACACATCAGACTGGTGCGTTTAACACATTAGTGATGATGAAATCACCACAGACTCATTGCCCCACACATGGCCGGGGTCGGGGTTGAGAATCCTGCCTTGTGTCACAATTCTTCCTTTTTTTTCTCAAAAGAAAATGTGTCCCTGAAGCAAGATATCTATATCTTTAAATATCTGCTCACAGGCCCCTTTAAGACAAATACAGAAGTAAGTTGTGCAACTTTATGATGGTTTATAACTTTCTTTATCAATGGCAATTACTTATGTATTAATGCTTTATACATCAGTAATAACACATTCATACTGTAAGAATACCTTTCATGATCTTTCATATGCACCGTAGCCAGAATGGATATGATAAACTACATAACAAATGCAAAAGTCAGCAAACAGGAACTTGTTTTTTCAGTTTTTCTACTGATGGATGTACTGGATGTTTCTGTGCTCACAGGTCTCAACCATGAAGCCGCTGCTGAGCGACCGAAGCGCTGGAGTAGTAGTGAGTGTTAAAGGCTTCAGACGCACTGGTCACATCTTTTCTGTTCTGGGGAATAGATAGGTCAGATATTATCAACGGAATAATTGTTCACCAGCAAAGGAAGGCCAAAGTTACTATATTTTCTAATCACTATATTTGTACAATAGTCCAATGTGTTTGTAAAGCAGTGTTGAATAATTCTTCTGCTGAATCAATGAGACTTTTATTCCAGAAGCACATCATGAGTGAGTAAATGAAGCAGGAAGTGGATCTCTGAATGGTTGTTCATCTTGTGTTCACATGACTCTTCATGTCTTTTTCTGTCAGGACTGTTCGATCGATTCCATAGCAACCGTGAGTAGCTTCAGTGCAACTCAGCAGAATGTTCATATGGATGGCTTTAATATGTGATCAGCACATGATGAGTGCAACACCAGATGAGTTGACTTCTTTAGTGGTTCTTTTACATTCTTTGGTTAGAGGCAAAGAAATACCAATACAAGTCTAATTTCATTAATTTTATTATTATGTTCCATTCTATTTCTTTCTCTCCACATCTTCTGACAAAATGAAAGAAATGACCTGATCTTCTGATGTTTATGTTTCTCCAAATAACAAAGACAATTATACAAAGTGATGTCATTGTGTTACATTGTGTAACCTGGAGGTTTGTTTCTAGTTGTCTGATGGTCGAACTATTCGTATGCTTTGACCTGGTGAAAGTATTTTTAGTTATATCGATGCATATGTCATCATGTTATGGAAACCAATGAGATCAGTCACAGGCGTGGAGGAAACAAGGAACTAGGAGACGTAGTGAGGACAGTGAGTCCTTCTGTTCATGCCACTCTCTCCTAAAGGGGCAACTTCACGACCCACAACCGCTAAACCCCGAGCTGGAGGAGGTGAAACGGCTTACTAATACAAATTATATATACATATATATTATGAGTAAATACAGTTTTTGTTTTATTTTCTTTCTTCAATTTGACATTCTGCATTTTTTTTAGATGTCCCTGGGTTCAACCTAGATGATGCTGTCAATCCAGGTAATGACTCCTCTCTTTATTAAACTATTAAAATAGTTTCTGAGCTTTCACTGATATTGACCCAACCAAATATTGGTTGATCATTTGGTGTCATTTACACTAAATATTGATTGTTTTCTGTTTTTGTTTTAATTAGTGCTTTTTCAATAATAATTTCAACATTTTGCTATGATGGTTGTTTCTTACCGTAGTTTATTCCTGTGTTGGTTGGATGAGGGGCAGCACAGGCATATCAACTCATATCACCTTTGACTTAAATATTTACTGGAACATTAAAACTGAGCTACAGGCCACGGGATAGCAAGGATAAGAATAATCAATATTTATACATCAAGTTATATCTGTGTGTGTTTTCCAGTCAGAATTCAAATTGCCGATATATTGTAGTTTGAATGAACACTACTTTATCTTCATAGATCACACAGCTTCCAAGCCCGCTGGAGGAAGTGAGTACACAAAACATGCACTTATTGTTCATTTCTTAGCAAATCTTGACAAAAACAAATGGGAGACAAAATAAAGTACAAAAGTGAGGTGTAATGTGTAGAACTACTGGAGGTAAGAACAGCGTTCCTCTCCTGATGTGCTGTGGAGACTCCATAACTCTGTTGGGTTGAGATCTGGTGACTTACAATCCCTGTATATGAAAACATTTGCATTTCTTTGACGGCTGTCAGTTGGTACTGATTTAGTTATATTTAGTATAATAACAACTACAATGTATAGAATAATCAAGAAGACATTCATCTGTGAATTTCAAAAAATGTTCTTCATTCTAGATGGCTTTATATTCAATCTGGAGGATGCTCTCCGTCCAGGTAAAGGTCTTAGTTTAAGGTTTATGGTTTATGATATTACATATGGTACATTAGGTGCTTCTATTTTATATTTGAGTTATTTTATATTATTTTATTTCTAAATTAGAGATGCATCTGAAGATGTATTTTCCAGAGAAGTGATGATGAAGCTCTTATGAATCTAACGTGATACATTGATATGATATGTTTTACATGTTGGTCTGGTGGTTATGGGGACGCTCTAGTTCCCAATGTCTACAGATCACAACTCACACTTCATCATTTTACCTGAAAGATATCACCATGGAACGTCTCCAGTTGATCACTTACATTGAGACAATAATTATTTGTAGAAATGTTGTTTTTTAATATGCAAATGAGGCATTATTTTATTAAATATGAGCTAATTTTTATACATTTCCAGAAGAGAAATCTGAACATTGGATAAAACCAGGTTCAAAATTAATTATTTTGTTGACATATTAGAGTGAAAGGTATTTACTTTGGATATCTCTTTGTATAACTCCATGAATCAGAAAATATTGTCAACAGCCATTGAAAAAATCAATTTTAATGTCAATATAAAATGTTGTAAATAGATTGAGCAGTGCATGAAAAAGGATTTTTTTGTTGGCGTTTTTGGCGTCTGGCTTTTGGCGTCATGCTTCCTGACAACTAGTTTTGTCTGATGTTCTTGTTCCCACAGCTCAGAAACCCACTGATGATCCCACCGGAGGAAGTGAGTCACACCACGCCTCTTCATTTACTGACATATTATTGTATCATTATTAAAATCATTTGATATTTATCTTTCTCATTTTGGTAACAGTTTGTGACGCCCGTGTAAACATTATATACCACTGTATAGTTATTACAAGCTCTCATATATGTCCATAATGCTAGACACCAATAATCACATTATGAAGCATTTTATTACGACTCATAAGGTCAAGTATCATAATACTTCATAATTGCTGGTCACTCGCTGACAAACACAAATTTAAAAAGTCATTTTACAACGTTGTGTGCGTTCTTGTAGATTTAATGGTATTTTTTTTACTTTACTTAAAGTGCCCAATGATCATTTAGATCAGTGGTTCTCAACTGGTCTGGCTGTGGGACCCACCATCACCCCTTAATGACAAGCCGCGACCCAAATCGAGGAACATTGTCGTACTTACGTTTTGCCATGTTTGATTAGAAAACTAATTTTGCGGGTCACGGTGTTCTTCTATGCTGTAAAATGGCGGGGGTACGTGAAGATTTAAAAAAAATATATATTTAAAATTAGCATAGATTAAAAAATCCTTTAAAAATATTTATTTAATACATTTTCAATAAAATATAAGTGCAAGTTCATAAGCTGAATTTTATATTCAGTAGGCTATTCAATTTCATTATCCTAAAAACCCAGAGTCTCCCCCATATCAGGATGGTTTGACCCAACCTGGCACACACCCCCTGTCATCACCTGTCAATCACCGCCGCCGTGAAAAGCTCAAACAAAGTGGAACATAGCAGCAATGCTGCTGAAAACATGGAGGACAAGAGCAAAACAAGTGGGAACCAGAGCCGGTAAAAAAAGTGTGAATAGACGACACTTTTTTTTTTTTTTTTTAATCCAATTTCTTTTTGCCCAGGCAAAGGCCCGTGAAAACGGATCCGCGACGACCCACCAGTTGAGAATCACTGATTTAGATGAACACGTCATAGGCAATTATAACAATGATTATATGCATTACAAAAACATTATAATGTATTACAACTGTGGGGATTATAATACATTATGACCTTTGCAAGAAAAGAGTGTCAGTGAGTGACCAGCAGTTATGAAGTATTGTTATAAAGCATTACGGATATTTTTTAATATACTTGAGCTGTGTTACAAACAGATCATAAATCATCATAGTATGTTTTTAATAAATTATAGACATGGGCGTCATAGTAAGTCTGTGGTGTGTAAAGTATATGTAATGAATGACATATTGCTGACCCCTTCCTCAGACTGCCAGGGGACCTTGGCTGAGAAACTCAACGCGGTCATTGAGAATCAGAACCAGCAGCTGCGCCTGCTGAAGCAGATGATTCCCACCTCTCGCTTCTACGAGCGGCGCACACGCTAACGGGGTGATGCAGGAAGACCTTCGTGAGTAGAACTTAATATAAATAATAAAACGTTTCCCGTGGCTTTAAGAGACCTCCCCATAGAGACACAGTCACTGACTGACCCTTGCTTGTGTTTTCAGATGTGAGGAAGACGATCACACCTCCCTCAATACGCCTGCACTTATTAATGCTTTTCATCATTGCACAGTTATATAAGTACTGATGCCATTTAGATTTCATATCATGGATTCCAACACTAAGCCACTGTATTGTAAATGCACAAGTGATGACTCAGCATGCAGCGAGCATCAGAGCGTCATCACGACTTCTGGTGAAGCTGACTGGTGGAGGACACTGAAACACACTTCTGGTGAAGCTGACTGTGGAGGACACTGAAACACACTTCTGGTGAAGCTGACTGGTGGAGGACACTGAAACACACTTCTGGTGAATCAATAAAGAGGCTCATGAATGGTGAACTCGTGTGTACGCTCATTTGTACGAGCTTGATATGATGTGGTTACCGTGTGCCAATCACTGCTTCAAATGAGTCTGACTTGTTTAGGAATATTAAGAAATATCAACCTTCAAGTTAGCAAAAATGTATTCAGAAAGCTAAATAACATGTGAAGTAGGAGATAGACTTTTGACGGAGAAGAAAAGAAGAACTGGTGATGCTCATCAAGCAAACAGATCAAATCTCAAATATGAAGAAGCTGTTGAGCTCATGAGAGCCTCGAGTCTTCAGCTCACTGTTTTCATTTGAACAACAGAAACTAACGAGAAATGCGTGAGCAGAAATATGCAGTTCATGTTTTGTCAAATTATATGTGGCTCCTTGGAGGTGATGTCATCTGAACAAGGTCTTTTCACTGCATTCATTTTGACGATGAAACATATTTCTCTCTGACAAAAGGATATGATATTTGATATTTATCTCAGCAGTGTCAGATTTGCATTAGCCCATAATATTATTCCTATCAGAACCATTAGGAATAAGACATTTTTAATATGATATTCTAGATGGATTCTTTTCTCATGTCTTCATTTAAGATAACATACGTACATTAACAGTATGTACACCCAAAACTGCCCATGTTAGGGTACATATACAATGTAAAATGTAAAGAAAGTTATCAAACACATAATATGTCTTTATTATCTTCTTATTCTTAATATTCTTAATTATTCTTTATTATTATGGTGCCATATTGATAAAAAAAATTCACAAAAGTCCACACATCTCTTCTTGTGAATGTGGACTCTTCCCTAAAATTAACTGTACAAATAAAATATATTTTCCCCACCTTAAAATCGTATCAAAAAATCATCCTTAAATTGAATTGCTTGCCCAGCTTTCCTTTTTCAATAATATTCTGGTGTACATACAGGAGTAAAACAGATGACGGATTGTTTCTGTATTCCCAGAAGGTGCATGAATCATAGCTGGTTTGGCCCACAGCTGGACTGATATGATGCAGTGCACTGTGGTAAATAGTGGGACCTATAGCTCGGATTAGTGTGAGCTAAGTGGTGAGGAATAACTTCCCTCACATCCTCTGACCATCACATGAACACACATTTAAGTGCTCAAGACTGTGTGAGTATTGGGACTGACCGGTTGCACCTTCCTCGTTCTTATTGGTCCAATGTGCTGATCAGTCATTGAAAGCACCGGTTGGGGTGTAAACCCAGTAAACCCAGCGGGCATGGAAGTGGTTAACAAAGGGGACAGCACGGGTGTTCAGCCTGACACAATACACTTACACAGACACACCAACATGAAGGATTTAGGATGGTACATGAACATGAAATCAGAGAAATCACACCTGTTTTATTCATCAAGCGTTTCTTTTAATTTTGCTTATTGAAGCTGTTTTGACAAAAACAAGTAAACCAATTTGACAATTAGCTCTCCTATCCTCTGGCAAGATCAGGGAATACAAAGGTGAAATATGCCTTCATAATAAGAAGTTGAGATATCCACATGCTTATGACCCTGAACTCCTGCTCGCCATCATCACTGAGTAGTCACGAGAAGCCCCGCCCAGAAGCAACAAGTCAAGGTGAAAGCCGTCTACATCCACCAGGGGGCGCATGAGCTTCAGCAGAGAGCGGCGATCGGTTCATGTTGGGTCATGCAAGTAGCTTTATGTGGAACTATGATTTATTCTAATACTTGAGCTTATGCCTTTAGTGATGCTGTCCCTGAATGCGTCTCCTTGCAGACAGTAATGTGACCTTAATAAAGCTCGTCGTAAAGTTACCATTTCTCTTTTTAGACGAATAAAGTCATCCTTTGATTTGTTTTTGTAAACGCTATTCATACTTCTTTATACTTCATTACGATTTATATTTTAGACATATCGGTGAATGTAGAAATCTTAAGACAAAATGCCATTAAAAAAAACCTAACAAACTAAGTCTAGGTAAGGATACTCTGCCTTGTGTTAAGCGTCCTTTACCTGTAACAGTAAGAAGGACCTGACGTTAGTGGTGAATCCGGCTGAAGAAGCGCTTTATTTCAGCCGCACAGCAGCTCACCGCCGTATCACTCCGCTCCGCTGGAAGCGAGAACGGGACCCGAAAGTTTGTATCTGTTCAGCGTCCGAGCTGCAACACCACTCGGTGTGTGTGCCGAACCGAGTACCAGACTGTAGGAGTTCATATGCACACGTCAAAGTTTCCCACGGTCTTTGTTTTTGACCAACAAGCCAGAAGAACACTATAAATGCACTATTTGTGAATACATTTCTGCGTGAAATGACATCTCAGGGGGCGGCGGCAACCGACCTATTTCCGTAGGAAGTGTGGAGCCTGGCATCGCTTTCATCTGTATCTATGTTTGCACGTCTCTCAGATAAAGTCACATGCGTTCCCTCATAGAAGCACGAGACGCCCCTCCGACAAGGTGGCCACACCCAGTCTGCCCTTCATGGGCCAAGTTGACTCACACCGACGCGCTTGTAACGGGAAACCGGAGGAGGTGCGTGCTCAGTTTGCTCGAGAGGGTCCACACATACCTACTAGCTAAAACCACACGGAGACGTTAGCTCAACAAGTTGTTGCGAGGACAGTGAAGTTCCAGTCACCATGAGGTTCTGCCTGGGGACTGCTTTACTCCTTCTACTCGTTACTGGGACATTAACGCAAGGTAGGAATACCGTCATTGAATGTGGTTTATGGTGTTATGAATTTTGGTGGTCTGTCCTTTAAGATGACGCATGGAAACTAATTTCAGCTTCTGTTAAAGGGCTTTAGTCTAATAAGGACATTTGACATATTATAGCCAGACAGAGGCTACAGAGTGTAACCTTTTGTCCCATTGTCCGTCATGTGGATTTCTCTGTGCTCCAGAGCTTCCCACCCTGAGCTCCATGGAGTTCACTAGACTGAGGGGAGCAGTGGCTGTAAGAGGGAAGAGCTGAGGAGACTAAGAAGTTCTCATTCGCTGACCTTTTATTTGAGGACACATCCCCGAGCTAACGTCGAGCTAAATGACCATGGCTGGACCCCTTCACACACACACACACGGGTGTACCGGGTCCAGGTTCGAGTCCTTCTTGGACAGAGATTGGAGTCGTACAGGCCCTAAAGGGAGTCTGTGTACTTGTTTTTTTAGGGAATACTTGTCTTGCTCTTAGTGTGCCACTCCAAGATAACACAAAGCAATATTCATTTTCATTTATTCAGTTAAGTGTGTTACTGTCAGTCTCATTCTCCAACTTCAAGGTGTGAATGCTAAAATATGTCAGATTTGATCAAATACCCACTATTTGTAAGCTTTGAGTTCTACAATGTGAACTCCCTACTGGTTGCTAAAAACATTAAAAAACCTCGGGTGGGGGATGACATGACCACAGTGTCCTCACTGGTGGCTCATACCCTT
Source organism: Ophiodon elongatus (assembly GCA_016806645.1). NCBI lineage: Eukaryota > Metazoa > Chordata > Actinopteri > Perciformes > Hexagrammidae > Ophiodon > Ophiodon elongatus. The sequence goes on along the minus strand of JACSYO010001176.1, from coordinate 77,779 downwards.
TTCCGTCTTTTAGGTCAGTCGTCTGTATAAAACACCCGGTTTCTTGCTCTGTTCAGGATTGTTCATCAGTGTCTGGTCAACATTTCATGCATTTATACAAATGAGTGAACGTTTAGGTTGTAGAGAAGTGATTTTATTAGGACCAGATCATGAGAGGAAATGAGATAGTAGAATATGATGAGGAGTACAGTTGGTAACTTTAATAAAAATAACCTTTTGTCATGTCTGCCAAGTTCCGGGCAGTGGGCGGCACTTGGTTTCGGCTTGACTGCTTTCTCATTTGACAGCTAACCAGTACAATAGAAAATGTTTTTTTTCTCATGGTTTGGAATAAGGCCCCTCATGTCTACTAAAGGGAAATCCTGACACTCCAGAACCATTAGTGGCAGCAGTTTGGGCAGGCCTTTTCCTGTTTCAACAAGACAACACCAGCTCTTAAAGAAATAGTGGCCCCCGTTCCCTGACCTCGACCCCATTCAACCTTTCGGGTGAACTGAACACGGACTGTGGGTCAGGCCCAGGTGGCAACCTCCGGTTCTGAAAAGTGAAGCCGATTCTTCATGTCTTAAACTTGCATTCTCTCTAACATCCGTCAGGAGGCGACTCCTCTGGTTGTATAGAATGCAGTATGATGTTCATTTAGTAAATGATGGTCCATTTAGACTCAAACAGACCATAAAGCAGGGTATGCTTTAGGGCGGGGCTACTGTGATTGACAGGTCGCTTACACAGCTTTGTCCGGTCTGGGTGTTGTCTGTGATTTCGTCGTACAACTTTAACCCTTTCACAGTGTGTTTTCACTTCATGGAAGTTAATTGTAACATTATGCTTTAATGCAAAAAATCAAGATGGTGACAACCATTATGCCGCACTCGTGATGTCCTGGGTCATCTCATTCAGTAGGGGAGTTTTTGAGACACAAAATAATGTAAAGATTGACCGATCAAACATAGCCAAAAGGTTTCCATGAGTGATCTGGTAAGAGAGAGCTGGTAAAGTGAAACCAACACCTAATATTTCATATTTAGCTGCTGCACTGAGCCGGAGGAATCCTCTCCACTAAATGATGATTTTAGGTTCACCCAAATCACAACAGTGCGAAGCTCAAATCCATCGTCAGAAAAGCAGTTCGTAAATATTCAATGGTTAACATCTGACTGACAGACGTGACTCCACATTCCTTCACCTGAAATGGTCTGAAGGTTGCGTAGAGCGAACTTGAGAGGAATGTGTTTGGAGTGGACTGTGTGTTCCGATGGAGCCTCTGGACTCTGCAGACCCAGTTGATCGCATTAATTGGTACCGAGTACGACTCCCCCGCCTCTCTGCTCGCCTTTCACTTTGGAGTGGTTGTTCTTTACCCCAGTTACTTTTCTTTGATGATATATTGTGCCAGAAATAATTGCGATAAACGATAATGTCATTTTAGGACCGTTTTATGCCACTGATTTAATGTTGAAGGCATAATAATTCAAGTACACTTTTTCAAAGAGCAATGCATTTTTAATTCTTAAGAATATTCAGACTTTGGAATAATAAATTAATAAATAAAACCAAACCAACAGCGATATCGAGATCAGCTAAAGGGATCCTGTTCAAGTATGATAAAAATCAATTGCGTAAAAATTATGGAGTTCATGTCCGTATATCACATGACACATAGGTTGTGTATCGACAGGAGGAGAACTGAACTGCGGCCTACAGCTTTTGTTTCTGTAGGGAACCTTCGGTGTTGTGTTCTTTGGTTGTATTGTGATTACTTACTTACTTACTTACTTACTTATGTTGTCTTTTCAGCCTTAAGTACTTAAAGGGTGAATATAATAAATAAATTCAATTTCACTTTTTTCTTGCAGCTGCTTGACTGTAAAGGTAGTTCCCTTTAGTTGCTGCTGTAGCCAGTCCCTGTTTCAAAGGGCTGATCATGTGTACATATTAGATATTCATGTAACTGCAGTAGTGTGAAGCTGCTATCAGTACTGCTATAGTAGTGTGATGATGGTCCAATGCCTGTGTATATGTGTGTAAGATAACCCTTCATTGGAGACTTCAATGATGAGTATGTCACAACATCAGCCGCTCAGCATTGGGTCTGTTTTACTCCAGAAGCGGAAACGACCTACTTGTCTTAGTGACTCATGCTTCAATGCCGCCCGCTGTATCAGTCAGCGTTACCATAGGAACCAACAAATACACTGCAGGACTCCCTGTAACACCCAAACACAGAACACATGTGCTTCTACTATGACGGGAAACCCCAGAGTGCTGAGTGGCTGCTGTTTGAAGGCAGAGGAAGACTGTGAAACTGTTCCTTTGTAGTAATGTTGCTTTTGTCTTCCTCTCCCAGACTTTGACCTGTCGGATGCTGTGGACGACCCAGGTGAGTTTTATGTTACAATCCCAACGGCATCATGTGAAGTAGTTCAGATGTGTGAAGAGGGCTTTGTGAGCTTCTTATCCATAGCAGCTGTATTTATTTATACTGTTGTCTGTGCTGCTTTGTAGATTATGTATGAACAAAACTTTTAGCTTCTGAAATAATTAATGAAGTCTCAACGGAAAAAGAGCAGCAGCTCTGCTGTGGTCGCACTTTAGAGGATGTAATTCACATTTCCCTCATTAATGATGTATTATTTTGTAACCGGTAACTCATCCACTGCTCATCACAATGTTAGTTTGTGTGACCCCTTCCCCTCCTCCTCCTCCGATCGATGCTTTTTATTGTGTGTCTTTGATGGAGCTCCCGTCATAAAGGGCTGTCTGATGGCAGGATAAAGCAGTGACAACATTCTAAATATAGAGTACACTGAAACAGATTTGTATTGGTGCCTGGAATACGTGTTGCTGCTACTCCTGTCTGTTTCTACAAAACCCATCTACTGTAGTACGACCTGAGGATGGAGAAGAGCCTCAAACCACCACACATACAAACTGTACATATACTGTACATATTTTTAATGTCCCCATTCCCAGTGTCAATTTATGATCTATATATAGTCTTCACTGGTCCACATGGTTAGTAACCTGACCCCGGACCTGGGTCAGACCAGGTGAATCTTATCGGGTCGGGTATTACTGTGGGTCTCTGGTCTTTGTGCTAACATGGTTGATGACCAAGTGGATGTGAGCGAGCGGATTCTCTCTCAGCTAAAGATCACAGGATCTAATCTGACTGTTTTGATGATGAATTTATGCACGTTGGAATTTCGAAGGTTGAGGTAAACTAAGAACTTGGAACAGAAAACCTACCTACCAGTGTCTCTGGCATGTACTACTGTAATCCTCTGCTTCTGTCTGATGGAGCATTATGATGACGATTCATGAGTGTCTGAAGTCTATACAGTGTATCTATCCATAGTCTATACCGTGAGCTGTGAGTGTTTATAATGTCCAGTATTGAACAAATATGCAGCACACTGTACAGCTTCAATGAATAAATAGAAAAGTAAAGAAAAGCCTTAAAATCCACTTTTTACCTGAGCTTTCATTCACATCTCGTGGTTGGGGGATGGGTTTTTCTCAGTGGTCATGACGTGACCTAAGTATGAAACTTCACTCATGTCCTAACAAGCAACCCCTTCCTGCTGAGGAAGACGGTGAATGCACTTGAAAAAGCTCGTAAGTGGACCTTTACTGAATGTTTTTGGTCGACATAATTCAGGGTAAAGTCAAGAGGAACAGTGGGGATGCTGGGTAGAAATGTTAACGGGCTGTCAGAGAGTAACGCTACTCACTTGTTTCTGTTCCTTAGTGCCACCAACACCTGAAAAGCCCACAGAGAAACCGAAGACCTCCGAGAAGCCTGGTAGTGATGGTTCGTATCCCTCCACCTGTCACAGAGTGCCATCTGCTATTATGAGACGACAAGCTACCAAGAGTTATAACAATGATTCCCAGAGGATGGGGTTTTGGTGACCCCTGACCTCGATGAACACTACAGTGCTACAGCCATGCTAGCAGCTCTCTGAGGTTGTACTTCGGCACAGTGGTGCTTTGACCTGAATGCTAACATCTGAACCTTTACACACTCACGGTGGCTGTGTAATGCGTCCCATGTTCACCATCTGAGTTCCAGCTGAGGCTGACGGGAATGTCTTTAGTTATATAAACCAAAGTATTGCACAAATTAACATTTCAACCTGATGGTGGTGCTAGATGAAAAGTCAGAGGATCACCAATGTTTTTCAATGTTTCTGCTAAATGTGGTGACAGTCCAATAGCCAAGGAAAAAGTGTTATTGGACAAAAATGTTGTTTTGCAGGCACTCCTTTTTATCCAAAGAATCCGTCAAACATGACCTCCAGATTCTTTTATAACCTGGGTTGTATTTTAGTTCATGCCTTTTAGATTTGAGCTCTCGGGGCACTGAATGAGTTTGCCTCACTCCGCTTTACAGTCGAGTGCGCTGAGAAACCAGACAGGTGATCAGACAGGTTTGAAACAGGTCCACACCTGAACCACATAATCTAAACCTCCTATTTGGAAGTGAAAACAAAAGAGACAGACCTACACATCGTAAATAACCACCTGACCGTGTGGAGCTACTTCCTGGTTGATCGTGACCACATTGATATAGTTGCACGTAGTTTTGGATGATAACCTCTACGTACTGTATTATTTGATCAGTGAAAGCTGTGTATTTGTGTTTCTAGGTGGCTTTGGACTGGATCTGAATGACGCTCTCGGCCCCGGTAATGACATTACAAACGGTTCTAATATGGGTTTCCACCAGTGTGGAATTTTAATGGCTGATGCTTTCCTGTTTTTATGATATAAAAACATACTTCACTTCACTATATTTATGTGGCAGCCAAAGTATCCTATACCCCAACACGCTCTCCTCATGCTGAGGATGAGCTGAGGTCACGTCTCATGTCTGTATCTGAATGTGATGATGAGAATAAAGTTGTTTAACGTAACCTGCAAACTAGCTCCAGTAGTAAGCCACGCCTTTCATCCTCCATTCGTTGGTCATAAAGTAGCCTAGCTATGGATAGCCTGCTCACTGTGTGGGAGCCGCTCCTGTGTAGTAGTGTAGTGTGACCTTCTGACTTTCAGAAGTTTACACTGCAGCAACCCCAGTTAGTCTCTTTATCTATGGTGGCATTGCATTTGTTTCATTTGAAGCATATAACTAATAATTACTTTAGGCCATGGTAAGGATTTCTTGAAATTCTTTCCCTTTTTAATGCATCAGCTTTCCTTGTGTATTTTCTAATTTATTGACGGTGTCTTTGTACCCACAGATCCCAACCCCAAACCGGATCAACCTGCTAAGCCACCAAATAGTGGAGGAGGTGAGTCCACCAACATTTCTACTCTTTCATTGGTTCTCTGGAATCAGCATTTTAATGGATGTGAGAGGAAGAGGCTGGGGATGTTCTTCATTAAATTCCAAAGTTCAGAGCTAAAACATCAAAGAAGAGAGACACCTTGTTGGTTTTAGTAAAGTGGACAAAATATAACAGCAGCTTCATCCGTATCATTATAAATGTCAGCTTTCCTTCTGGAAGTGTTCGTGGTGTTATTTGTGCCATCGACACAAATCTAACTTTTAGAAGTAATTTACTTGGAGAAAATTGTAATCTACAGTTTGTTGTACATTGTGTTGTTCTTGAAGGTGGAGGAAGTTTTGATGACTTCGACTTAGCTGATGTTGGTGGTGGAGACTACAAGCCTGATGGAGGCCGCCCACATGGAGGTGAGACATCAGCACCACCTGCATTTAATTCCTCTGCTGCTGCACTTTTTCTCCCCGTTATGATTGTGGTGTAAGCAGCTTGATCGACTTAGTACAGCACCACCCGTTCCAGGATCACACCCCAGTGTACTTCCGATGATTCGCAGTCAAACACAGTTCAGACCACACTTGAGTTTGAAACCAGAGATGGAAGAGGCACTTTAATAAACGCTGGCTCATCGTTTGGTCACATGAGGATGGCACCCGTTACTATGGTTATGGTTACGTTTTAACGAGCAGATTTCCAAACAGGATAAACCAACCACATGTATGAAGCCAAACTGTTACTTTGTCGCCTGAAAACATATTAAAAATAAATAAAGTGATACTTTTATCCTGGCTGTAAATCTCAGCAGACTGATATTCTCAGACACAACACAGAGTTGAGTCTGTGCACTAAGCTCACGTCTATTTTACGTCATACTCGGTATGAATAGTTTGTTAGTATGTGATTTCTAACACAGCCTAGGTCTTACTTTTGTCATGCTCTTTTGGAGTTCCCATGATGCTTTGGGGGATGTAAACAGGGCGTATACTCTTGCCATGGATTCAGTGAGTTCCATCATGGGCATGAAGTGGAGCCCATTAAAAGTGTGCTGAATGATCTGGGATCAGCTCCATGTACCCACAGACGTAGACAACAGCACTGGATCACACTGGTCCTGAAGAGACAGTGTTACTATGATTTATTTATGGACCGCAGAGATGAGGTCCTGGGAAAGGGTCAAATGAATCTAAGAATAAGTGAATTGTGTCTCTGTGTTCAGATTTGAGTTATGACTCAGAGAATATAGTGTCACAGCAGCAGGTTTTATTTTCCAGCATTCTGTCCAGTCCACAGTAACATGCTGGTGTAGAATATTAATATTTTTGGTAGATGCATATATTGATATGAAAACCCGTGGTTTGGAGTAAACTTAGTGAACTCCTCCTCATTTAGCTGTCCGTCCTTTGTTGTGTCTTGTTGTCCTTAGCAACCGCTGACTCAGGGTCAGCTGAGCGTCTCCAGAGAACGACACAACATTTATTAAATGTGGTGGTAATGCTGACAGACTGTGATGTGAGTCTCTGTGGGTCTCATGCCACCTTGTAGCATCTGTCCTTGTTGCTTCAGGGAGTGACCGTGAAGAGTTAAAGCGGGAACTGGTTTCCCAGGGTAACGTGGTTTCATGGTATGTGCTTCGTTCTATAGACCACACATGCACACACACACGTTAGACTGTCAGAGGTGTGTTGGAGTATAAACTGTACGTCCATACACATCCACAACCTCACAGTTAATGAGCTGTGAATGTGACTCATCTTATGGGATATTAGTGAGTATTTATTAGTTATGAGTTTGTGCTTTCATTCTTGATAGCAGAGAAAACTTCAGGAACCCTTACCTTGAAAGTGTATCTGTGTACGTTGTTGTTCTTTTCTTTATATTTACCCTCTGAACCCCAAAACCCGTCGGCGGGATTGAAAAGCAGGTTGTTCAAATGTTAATAGCAGATAGAGCCTCCGTATTTTTCCAACATTGGTAACGCTTGTTGAGTGTATTGTTTTTCTAATTCATGTAAAGTAAATTATCAAAGAAATTCAACTTGCGTTTTTTTTCTTCTCCTTTTTATGGCATGGTAACTGTGTTCTTCTGCACTAAAGACATGTTGTAGTTCCCTCTACTTTTAGCCATGGTGATTCTGTTTCCATAGAGGAGCAGGGCTGTTGTACTGCAGTAAATATCAAGACCACATAAAGAGAAACATGTGACGGGAGCAAAAAACATCTGAAACTGTCTGGGCTTCAGAGGGTTAATCTCTGCACACAGATTTCCATGTCAATATTTTTTGCACCATATGACTCCTGGGAGATTCCAAAGAATGGAGTAAATGATGAGTCATGGGTATTCTAGATGACAAATGCGCCGTGTTGATGTGGAATAACACCCCCGGCCTGCCGGTTGTTGGTCCTTTTTCTCTGATTCTGCTTGTGTTTCTATCCCGTGCGGACGCTCTTCTTCTTTGTTTTGTGTCTCTGTGCTCTTGTGGAGTCGGAGCATGGAAGTAATTAGTTGTTCTTCTTGTAGAGAAAGAATAAAAAGCCACAGGCTCTGCAGCCTAATTGGAGCCACATCGCTGGTTTTCAAATGAGATTCTGCTCCACGGTGCTCATGAAGGAGCAGCGATGCTAACCGGTTATTAACCGCAGCTTACGGCACACACAGACTTTACTCAAACAGCAACACTGATCTGTTGTGTCTGTCTATTTGTCGAGTTTCACTCTTTTCTGCTTCTGTCTTTTGAATCCAGGTGGAGGAGTCGACCACGGCAACGATCCTCAGGGTACGTTTTATTCTCTAAAAAGTTTGCTGTTATTCATAGTTCACACAGAAGAGCAGAAAGGCCTCACTGACAACAATATCTGTCCATCATAAACACCGTGGATTGATTTGCTTTGTGTCTTTCCCACAGGTGGAGCTGACCAGCCTCAAGGTAAATCCATGTGTGATCTGGTTCTGTGCTCTTCTGGATCTACTTCCTGTCTTTGTGTCTCTGCTCTGTCCGTGTCCGTGTGGGCATCATTACGTCTCCCTGCAGACTGATCTTGTCTGGACTTCTTGTTGGGATTTTCCTGTTTCCCGCCTCAGAGGAAGTTGTGTTCTCTGCTTCTGTGTCGTCGCCGAGCCAACAGTTGTTGTGTTGGGTTATGAGTTTTACATGCCGACGTCACATATTTGCTTGTGGTTCTGAAAGCAGCAGCAGCAGCAGCAGCTCATTAGCTCGCTGTACGTTTGTATCATGGGCATTGTCAGCTGGGTCACTCAGATATCTGAGCAGCTGCATTTGGATTCATTTCCCCTCTCAAACCTGGTGTCTTTGAGGAGGAACTGACAGCTGGCTTAGTGTTCTTCACATTAGCAGCCCCGGTCTGGTTCCTTTGGCTAAAACCCTGCTCCGATTGTGTGTCGTTGCAGATCCAGACCTTCTGTGGGGCCAAATCCTGAAGATGCTAAATGCTAACATGCCAGAAGAATTCTATATGTGGATTTCCAACTTAAAGCAAATGTTAACCCCTCTGTTAGAGCGGGCCATGGATCTGCTGCAAGCTATGCCATGAACCATCCATCCATTTAAAGGGAAGGTTTGACACCTTCTATGTGGATGATGGTAAATGTAGTCCTTTGAAGCAGTTCATTCCTCGTGCTGCTATGTTGACCCAGACAGTGGATCTTCCCCAGCCTCGTCCTGTCTCCACTGATGAGATCATCCCTGTCCTCTGACTCTGGTCCACACCGCTGAACACCTGAGTCAGACAAAACCCTATAATATGTTTCCTCGCCCATAATCCCCTGCACTCATAGGATGGGATGCCAGTTTGCAGCACAAGCGAAGGGAACAAGGAAGTTCTGTTTTTGAACTCACCTATATTTATGTCAATATAGCAGCACTGAGGAGTGACTGGCTTCAATGGACTACATTTACCATCAACACTGATTAGACATGCACATTAAAGGTGGTGCATTTCCCTTTTAAGTTCTGATTGGCTCTCAGGTCTGAGGTTTACAGACGTCTGATGTTCTCAATCCTGGATAAAAAATACCTAGTACAGTGTTTGAAAAGTCAGGAATACTACCAGGATACTTTTTATTTTATATTTTTTCATCTTATTTTGAAACCCTACTACACTTCATGTGCCTTTTGACCTCTGGCTTACTCCGTCTCATGGACACTCACAGCTGCAGGTCTGTGCTTGACCTGTAAAATCTGTATATTGGTGTAAAACGTGAGGAACCGTTCTCAGACTGTAAACTATGGACCGCGTTCTGTGAGGTGAAGAATAAACCTCCTCCATGTTGTTCCAGACCTACCAGACACCCTGTATCTAGGCGTGTGCTGTCACTCCCCACCCAGCAGCGCCATGACTCAGTCATAGGTTGCATGCTGCCTTTTCTTTTCTTGTGTGAGTGGATCTGGTACTTTTCTGACTGTAGAATACATTTGTTCATGTCGGTTGTTTTGATGCCTGTGTTTTATTTTGCCTGAAATAAGCTGTTGTGACAGGAAGTGAAGTGTCTGACTGGATGAGTCGGTGAGTGGAGCGCTCTGACTCTGTTACTGAGCCGCTTGCTTTGCCTTCATGTGGAGGAGCTGTTCTGGAGCTCACTTGAAGCTGTAGAATACATATTTCCAGTCAAGAGAACACAAGATGATGTTTGCATAAAGTCTTTGGCTGTCAGGACGTCAGCAGCCGTCTGCTCACATTCTTCACATTCTTCAGCACTGACAGCCTGTCCAGAGGTTTTCTTCTCATTGTTTCTGATAAAGTTTTACTTATTTGATCGGATGATGTTTTTCTCTTTTAAATATTACGAGCAGTTCTCTTTGGTAACGGTCAGCGTATTATTTGGGTGGGTTCTTTGAAGTTGAATCTTTTTAAACTTTTGCCTGGAGGCTTTCTGGGTTTGTAACGTCGCTGCAATGTAAAGTCATGAGATGTGTGAAGCATGATGAATAAAACCCACATGGAACGGCCCGCGCTCACTTCACAATGTGTTTGATTTGTGACCCTCACTCTCCGGTCCCCAAACCCTCAGGGGCCCCCGAGGGCCTCAGGTCCCTGAAATGAAATGTTAGGGCGTTATCCACCACTAAGCACATTTCAAACACTACTTTAAAACTATTCTACCAGCCACTGAGCTTGGAGGTATCATAAGTAACCCTTCTGCATTGAGCCGTCTCATGAGGACTCCACCTGTTGTTATTGTAATGTATTTTTGTGTCTTTGAGGTGTGTCGTGTTTCATTTGAATCACGGTGAAGGTGCGTTTCCTGTCCGTGGTGTCGTATCCTCGTGTCAGCATTGTGGCTGGCTGCCACTAGCTGTCATGAATTGACTTTTATTCCAGTTTTAAGCCACATTTTCAGGGAACACTTTTAGGATCCTGGTGGTTTTTACCTCTGTATTTTAACCGGGTGAAGGTATTTCAGCCATCAGAAGTCTGGATCTTAAGTTATCAGAGAAACGAGCAGTTTTAATCACTTAAATGTCCTTTAATCCAGAGTTAGCTTCACATCTAAGTCACTCCGGAGCACTCGGACCCCCAAAGGACCCGCGGCCTCTCAATGTGACGTATGTGTAGACTCTGGTCTCTGCTGACCTCTTTTGAAAAGCAGCTCACGACCCACTTCTTTAAACTGGCCCTCGCCTCATGCTGTCTGGTGTTTGTTTGTTCGTATGTTTTCCAGCTCGTTTGTGTTTTTATTGTTTGTTTTTTCTGGTCTTTTAATCAAGTTCATTCTTTGGACACGTGATCTGGTTCTGTGAAAGGTGCTGTACAAGCTAAACGTAGTATGCACACACTATATATTAATAACACAATGCTATGACGTAAATGTCATAGAAAAGGCTGAGCGTACCGTGATATATCATATAAAGCAATAATATAAAAGCACAGTAATAACTATGGTAGGATAGCAGCAGGGACGAGGTGACTTCTTGTTCCATTATGTCAAATACGTTTCTACAGGTATTGTTGTCCACATAACAGGATGCTTATTATTCTCCTTTATCATTCATATTGTAAACCTTTTTCCTCATAAGAAGCTGGCACATAAAGTACCACTGAAATGGGCGGTATGAGAGCCATGTGGGGATAATCCAGCCCCCTGTGTTTCTTTTTTTATGTCCAGGCGACGCCCTGTTTTTTTACACATCACAAGACACTCCTCTCCCGCATGACTCACTGTGGAGAGCCAGGCCTATTGTTCATGGTGTGTGCGCGCGCGTGCGTGCCACGCCCTGCCCTGGAGCTTGGGTGTGTACCCTTTAGATCCTGGTCCCGCTTTCTCTTCACCGTGCTGGTGTTACTGCTGATTGTCTCCAGTGTGAAAGTGACACTTTGTCTTGGTGTTGCTTCACATCACAACAAACTTCAGCCATTCTGTACAGTTTGTTCTGCTGCAAGTGGATCTGTCATCTGAGGTTATTGACTGCCACCTTGTGGCAAACTGAGGTTATGACAGCTTACAGTTTAGAACAATGGTCCAACTAAAAGAATTGTTAGTATGTGTTCACCATTAGGAGAGAAGATGTGAGAAATTATCAAGTGATCACATGATTCATCACATGTCAGCTCTGAGCAGGACTAGCCAATCAGACACAATGATTTACCAACATCTGCATTCTTCTTTTTAACGATAGAATGTTGTCAAAGAAAGCATATAGGTATCCTAAAGTATATTTTATACATGTGAATTATTTTATCCCTCACTAAAAATTAACCCGTGAAATGAACTAATATATTTGCCCTCTCGGTACATCAGAGAAACCATTAATCCATTACCGTCCAGGAAGACGGATGGAAAATGCAAACGTGATTAAAAGCAGGCGATAAAATACTGATAGTTCTAGTTGAACTGTAAACATACACAAACCTTGAGCTTCCTGTATGGAAGAGCAGTTTGCTGTAACTGTGTGTGTGTGTGTGTGTGTGTCTGTGTCTGTGTGTCTGTGTCTGTGTCTGTGTTCTGCAGAAGCTGGGTCTGGAAAGATTGCGGGCATCGTCAGCGCCATAGGTGTCGCTCTGCTGGGAGCAGCATCCAGTTACTTTGCCTACCAGAAGAAAAAGCTCTGCTTCAAGATCCAAGGAGGTCACTATGCTTTTCTTTATCTGTCAGAGTTACAACGCCATGTTGGTGCTGTTGCTATCGCAGCCTGTGCCGTCACACTGATGCCGTGTTCCCTGTGCAGGTGTGGATCCAGAGAAAGGCCACCATGGTACTCAGTCGGATCCTCAAGGTGGGTTCTTGTTTATGCAAATTCACGGAAAGAGAAAAACTATGATTGCTTTTATGATACAGAAGAAATCGTCTCCGTGTACTCACGGTACCACAAGTAAAAGTACTCTTTATGCAGAGTGGCCTGTTGTATTATTGATGTATTACTCATTCAGCACTGTGCAGTGGTAATTCTGCTGTCGTAACTACTTTGTACCCTGTTAGGTAGTTTAATCCATAACTGTGCATCATATACAAGATCTGCACATAAACAGCGTATTAGGGCCAGTGTAGGTTTATACTTCCTTTATGAATAAAGTATGGAGCTGGGCAGGGGATAATATTCTAGAAAAAAAACCTCTGGGAACCCCATCTCTTCACTTTGATAGTGTGATCAGGTTGATCCCACCTGGCAAACCCTTAGGTAACGAAATATAATAATTATATTAGTATCTATGGTTATAAAAGAACATGAAAGAGAACGTGTATATGTATCTTTCAGGGCTAACAAAATTCAAATAGCGTCTGGCGTGACCACGGTTTGGCACAATTTGGAATTTATACTCACGCAAATTTATAACTTCATATATTCAGAGAATATTTTATTATGTGTTTTGTACATTTGTGAGTTTTTTTACCATCATATATTTCCCCCATCCCACGGCTCCATATTTAGCTTTGAATATGTGGTCGTTGAGAGGTGAAGAGCAGGAAGTGAACTGAGGGAGTTTTTATTCTGTTCTTTCAGTCTTCAGCAACCTGCTCAGGACGTCCTAGACGTCCTAGACGCCTCCTGAAAGACGCACGAGATAAGTCAGTGGACCGCCTCCACACAACTCAAAACTTCATTCACCTTTCAATCAACTGTCTTTGGTCGTGTTCGGTCTGAAAAAGGAGACTTTGTGCAGCCTGACGTCAGGTCCACACTGGAGCTGAAACGCACACCAGAACCCCATTTCTCCTCTAGTCTGTCTGCATATTTCATCATTCATCCGAATGGGATCATTTATATCCTATACAGTACATCATTCATCTTGTTTATAGTAGATTATTTGTGTCTTCGTCCAGCGTGAACCCGGCGGCACCGGGTGTCTCCTCTCTGTGCGGCTCAGTATTTTCTTTAGAACCTTACATCTTAAAAGGTTTGTTAATCCGAATCACGAGAGAAGAAGAAAAAAAATGAAATGTGTGTTTTTTTTATTTTCCCAGGTTGTTGACATGTCAGCGATTTCTGCCTCCATCGTGTCTTTCTTTTTTTAAATAGTTTTTATGAAGTGACCCTTTACTATACACCTGTCTGCCTAAACCAAATACCTTAAGCCCTCAAATAGAAGTAGGTATTGAAATACAACGAGGAACGCGGCCAGCATGAACAAAGAGAAGCTGGCAGCTAATGAAGGCCATAAAACACCACTATTCATTCAGCACAACAACCGCCCCGTCCTGCTCACCACTCTGATGCTCCCACGCCCTCTTTATATCACATACCGTCCTCAGGTAATAATAATAATAATAACATGAACTATGTATTTTTCAACTTGGGTTCTTTTCCCCCATGTTTTTGTGTCCAAGGGACTGAAACTCTTGATGGAACTGGTCCGGTGTTGAGGGAGGACGCTGCAGATGGGAGCCGCTAAACGCAACGTGATCATGTCTGGCAACTCGTCACCGTTGATGCAGGTCCACTAAAGAGTGCTCGTTGTTCGAGAGATGTTCAATGTCAGTCTGAGCCGCTCGGTAGAAACGAGCACTTTTAGTGGACGTCCATTGACGGAGAGCCCGACATGATTACATTACAGTCTGTTTAGCGGCTGCTGGCTGCAGCGTTCTCCCCAATACTGGAGCATTTTCAAAAACTGTTGTCACTTGGACACAACAACATGGGCAACGTTACCCTGAATGGGTCCCAGGCAGCCAGCATGCAGTATCAGAAGGAGAAATATAAAGAGAAGCTCAACGCAACAGAGTAGTGAGTGTGACAGGACTGTTGGATAGAACCCACGTTGTGGAAATGTACATTATACAGAATTCATCAAAACAACCTCTACACGTGGACAAAGCATCAACAGCACAATAATTACTACAATGTGATCCAAAATGCTCATCAAAGAGGTGTAACAACAAACAAGGGCCCGGTCCCCTCTCTGCAGTGAAGAGGGATTGTACAGTTATGGTATCTGCAGTGTGACACCGTCGTCGTGGAGCTGGGTCTGAATCCAGCAGAAGGAGCTTTTTAATATGAAATGCTGATTGTGATATGAGCAGATGGAGAAGCCGACTACACGTACACATCCAATAGATGTATAACCTTTTGTATCACAAATGTAAATGTGCCTCACATTCAGTGAGCGTCAGCTTTTTGTTTGCCGTCGTTGCAAAATTTGTTTTGTCGGTAATTTGATTTCTTAAAGTTTTATTTTCTTAAAGCTGCACCAATCAATATTTTTGTATTAACCATGTGACTTCATGTGTAACGTGAAGTGTGTCACCACATAATTAGCCTCTTGTAGCTCATAGTTTGGGTTTGTATAGAAGTCAGCAACGAGCTGGTGAACACAGCAGCATTTATCAACTTGGTGGAGACCTCATCTGAATAAATAAAGAATAAATATTACACTTCTTTATCGTCAACACAATTTATATACACATGCTGCTGCATGTGTACGTTTACATCTTTACCATATAAGGTTTCCACTGCCCCCTATTCATAAAAAAACTAATAAATGCAGCTTTAAAACAAGCAAACTTCTTGATACAAGATGATTTCACACTTTTCTCAGATGTTTTAAGAAAATATACGTTTTTGTTAGGAATCAATGATAGACAGAAATGACCTGATGAGATGGAGAGTGTTTGCAGTCTGCATTGTTTTATTACTTGGCTTTGTGCTTGCCGTAGCAGAGCAGCAGCCATGGGCCACGGGCGTCGCTCTGAGGCCACGCTGAGGCCCTTCTGTCCACAACACAACATTAAGCATGTTGATTTCCCTCATGAGTCGTCTTCTTATCTTCGGAGCACATATCATAAATTCAGATGTATTGCATCCGGGGATTGTTGTTATGATGCTAGAATATTAAAATGAGTTGCACCCATGTGAGCTGTAAATACTTGATGATAATAATGCGTATAAATGCCAGCTGACTTTAGCTTTAGGCTTGATGCTGCATTGTGCTTTTTTGTTTTTCAGTATCAACATTATGTTCTCAATCTGAAGTCTGATGTCTCAGTTTTACAAGCACAGACTTAATCCGGGTATATTACATCTGACGAGTAGATGAATGTTACTTTTGTGTGTGCATTTAAAGTGTGTACATGTTTTCAATAAAGTGGTGTTGTACAATTTGTCTGCGTTTTGACATTTTGTCGTTGCCTGCCTTATAATTAGGACTTGAAGTTGAGGATGGAACCTCACCAACAGGAAGAGGGACGAAATAATCTCAACTCGTTCTGAATGGTCTCGCTGTCCTCTTCACCAAATAGAACGGCTTCATCGTGTGATAACAAGTGTCCTTATGTTTCTATGTAGAAAACACGTGGTCATGCCATATCAATAGCATCATCCTGTTCTCCCTCCCAGGTCATCAAATACAGCATACACTTCAAGCTATGACGCTCTGATTACCCATCAAACAACAGTTTTCTGCATGTGCATTTTTCCAATGGTTACATTGCATGCATTGTATTTTAAAAATATACTTTCATGTGCACAGGAAACAACTCACGATTTGGTTTAAATAAGTTTAAATTAGTATGTTTGTTATGTTGTCATGTAGGTATACGACTTAAGTTGCATCACGTTGCATTCCGTTCCGTCATGTTAAGTTCCGTTCCAGGAAGTTGCGTGAAGTGTTAAGTGACACTAAGTTGTGATAAGTCACGTTAAGTTACGTGAAGTTGCATCAAGCTATGTTAAGTCACGTTAACATCACGTTAAGTCACGCTAAGTCATGTAAAGTTATCTTATGTCACGTTAAGTCAATTGAAGTCACGTTAAGTTATCTTAAGTCCCGTTAAGTCACAAAGTCACGTTAAGTCAATTGAAGTCACGTTAAGTTATCTTAAGTCCCGTTAAGTTAAGTCACAAAGTCACGTTAAGTCAAGTGAAGTCACGTAAAGTTATCTTAAATCACATTAAGTTAAGTCACGTTAAGTCAGTTTTTCTCAAATTGTGGGGTGCGCCCCTCTAGTGGGGCGCAGTGGTATTACAGGTGGGGGGCAGGGGGAAAGGCAGAATATTTTTATTTCAAGAACTTCATTGAGAACATCACATATTACAAAAGTACAAAGTACACGGACATACAACTTATGCTGTGTTCACACCAAAAGCGTTGCGAATTTTCGCGCCACTTTACTTGCGTAAGAGGGGGCGTGGCTTATATCCGTGGAAATATTTCCGCCATCCTCCATTCAATTCAATTCAATTCAATTTATTTTTGTATAGCCCAAAATCACAAATTACAAATTTGCCTCAGAGGGCTTTACAATCTGTACACAACGACATCCTCTGTCCCAGAACCTCTCATCGACTCAGGAAAAACTCCCCCCAAAAAAACCCTTTCAACAGGGAGAAAAATGGAAGAAACCTTCAATTTCCATGGAAGAAATAACCACGATTTCTGCTTTGTACATGTTGTGGAAGTCCCACAAATGTCGGAACATCAAACGCCCTCGTGTCTGGGTTCATAACATTATCCGTAGCCGCACACAACTTCTCCAGGAACTGCGTCTGGATGAAGCCGCTTCCAGTCTTATCAACTTCTCCTTCATGGTTTCTCATTCAACAGCGGCAAGATGTCAGTGATGGCGGGCGGAGCTTCTCGACGCTGATTGGCTTTAAAGACACAGCGGCACGCGAATGAGGCGAATTGTTCGCATCGCGTCATTCGCGCCGTTCTCGCCGCCCGGCAGAAATTTGCGTTATTCGCATCCATTCGCATCTGTGCAGTGACTTTGTATGGAATCTCCTTGCGCGAAAAATTCGCAACGCTTTTGGTGTGAACACAGTAGTCATTAATAAATACATGGTGAAATGCCTGTACTTTCGTTTAAATGTTTACGTTACGCTGTTAACAGGTTACGCTTGCGCATGCGCGACGGCCAAGATCCTTGGCGACTCACACGGGCGTTCTGCTTCCCTTCGCCACATCCTACCTTTGTGAGATCGGCTGCTCTGCTGTTGCCTCTCTCCAAACAAAGTACAGATCTGAGCTCAACATTGAGCATGAATTGAGAGTGGCCGTATCAAGTCTGACACCCTGTTATAAAAAGATGTGTAGTGGAAAGCGGGCTCATTTTTGCACACATAGAACTTTATTTGCATTGTTCTAACAACGTGTTTGCACATTTTACTTGTTTTTGTCTGATCGAGCAATCTGGTTTACTTGAAAGTGATTGCAATTTTCTTTATCTATTAGTTGAAAAAGCACAGATGGAGGAGTCACAAAATGTTTCTATTTCAATACAAATTCAACATGGATCATTTTGTTACACTTTTGTTGGGGCGGTGGGGCATGAACATCTTTCTTCCTCCAAAGTGGGGCGTGACAGAAAAAGTTTGAGAACCACTGCGTTAAGTTAAGTCACAAAGTCACGTAAAGTAATCTTAAGTCACGTTAAGTCAAGTGAAGTCACGTAAAGTTATCTTAAGTCACGTTAAGTCACGTTAAGTTAAGTTAAGTCACAAAGTCATGTTAAGTCACGTTAAGTTAAGTCACAAAGTCACATGAAGTCACTTTAAGTTATCTTAAGTCACATTAAGTTAAGTCACAAAGTCACGTTAAGTCATGTGAAGTTAAGTCACAAAGTCAGGTTAAGTCACGTGAAGTTATCTTAAGTCACGTTAAGTTAAGTGAAGTCACGTAAAATCATCTTAAGTCACGTTAAGTTAAGTGAAGTCACATAAAGTTATCTTAAATACCATTAAGTTAAGTCACAAAGTCACGTTAAGTCACGTTAAGTCACAAAGTCAGATGAAGTCACGTTAAGTTAAGTCACAAAGTCAGGTTAAGTCAAGTGAAGTCACGTAAAATCATCTTAAGTCACGTTAAGTTAAGTCACATAAAGTCAGGTGAAGTTACCTTACGTCACGTTAAGTTGCGTTAAAAAGCTTAAGTTGAGTTAAGTTATGTTAAGACATGTAAGTTTAAGTTACTTTAAGTCACGTTAAGTCAAGTGAAGTCACGTTACGTTACCTTAAGTCACGTTTAGTCGAGCTAAGTTATGTTAAGACACGTTAAGTTCTGTTACGTACTGTTAAGTTACGTTCTGTTAAGTTACGTAACCTATGTTATGCTAACTTGTGTGGTAACTAAGTATATGTTGACTTTTTGTTTCCCATGCTGTTAGATCTTGGAGATAAGCCCCTCTTCAGGACTTATCTAATTAACCAGCTCTCCGTTCAAAGAGTACGGATCTCCGAGATGTCTGGAGATCTGTTTAAGCTGGAGGTCGAGGGAACTGGCCTGGCTTGCTTACTGCCGTCCCTCCTGACGTCTACCCTGCTTCCACTCACAACTACACTCACCTGGGATGCCCCGAATGCAGCTATCAGTCAGTGGCAACTTTCCTCTCATGGACCTCGGCTCTTGGGGAAGTGCCAGGATAGGTTTTGGTAGCTAGCAATAAGCTGTGAGGGTCTGTTTGGTGGACTGTTAACTTGAATAACCTTTAAGAACTGTTGTTAGGCACACTTAGCTTAGCTTATTACAACCATGAGTACACTTCACTACTTTTCTATGATAAACTCTCAGGACCACTTGCTCTAAATGCAGTTTAGGTATTTATTGCAGGATTGTTAGCATGGGCATAGCAGCAGCTCAATTGTTTACTTCTTTGATTACATAACAGTCTGATCATAACGTTAATCTCCTACTGAGCCGAGGCCTGTGGGAAATCCTTTTGGTGGAATAAATCCCTTTGGTGGTGGAGGAGGAGATGACCCAACTGGCCTTGGTGGGACACCCGACTCCTCCTGATAGGATGAAGAAGTCCCTCCCTTTTTATCTGTTTGTTTTCTTTAGTGTGTGACAAGAACAGCTCTGCGGAATGCTTATTTACCGGACCACAGAAATGTGGAAAATGAAAGTTGACACACCGTATGAGCGAGCTATCAGCAGAGGGACAGGAGGGCGTGGAGGTCGAGACTGTTGCTCAACACTTGGCAAAGCTCACTATCTCCTAGTTGAATGACCAGTTGAACAAACAGATAAGCACACACACACACACACATACACACACACACACACACACACACACACACACACACACACACACACAGCCGGGCCTCTGCTCCACTCTTTACTCTAAAGACAGAGTGGAATGTGACGTCATTGTGCAGCGTCAGATACAAATTCATCCTCTCAGTATTTAAGGTTCCAGTAGCAGCTCGTGCAGAGATGTGAGTGGCATCCTAGAAGCCTGTATGAGAGGCCTTCTGCATACAAGTAAAGACAATTCCTCATCTTCTTCCTGGATAACGTTACAGGATTTACCGAGGATTTAAAAAATGTCAAGTAAGTGACGTCATTTAATATAAACCAAAAAATACAAAAACAAGAAATATCTAATTGTTCTTTTCATTTGATGAGTTAAATTGAGTAAAAAAGGTGATTCAGTTTGCTAGTTGACCTGTGTCTGTGCCTCTCGATTTCCATCTCACATTTAAACATTTGTAAATAAACACAAAAAGTTGCACAAATACATTATCTTATTTTGATTAAAACCATCCCCATTTCCATCACTTAATAACATTCACAATCCTTATATACATTTGTGATATTCTAAAATATAAATTCATCTGTGGATCTCAATAGATTTTTGTGGATCCTTTAGAGACTCCTTTATCGCCCTTTGGTGTCACATAAAACCCAGAGCTCTCCAGTAGGTGGTGATGTTGTAACATGAGGGATGAAAGTATTTATAACTGATAACTTCACTATATCTATAACTGGATATGTACACGAGCAGTAATGTTTATGTATAGAGTAAACAGCTGACAAATCTGAAACTGTGGAATTCATATTACAGTAAATGATCAAACACAGACAAGTAGATTACTACTGACTTAGTGGTGTTTCATTTAAAATGTTATTAATGATGCATCATGTTTCAGATGTCCATCCTGAGCTGTCAGTACTTCCTCTGCTTTTATCTCTACCTCCACAAGTGGAGGTTAGTTGCTGCTCTGTGAGGTCAAGAGGTCACCACAGGCTCTAAACCTGTGAACCCAGTGGCGCTCTGTCCAGAGTGTCCAGAGCGTGCCAGATGCACTTTTGATACTTTTGTAACTGGGACCCCTTGGCGCATTTGCACTGGTGCACGGGGTGGGATCAGACTTGAGGTCCTGAGGGAGCTATGAGTGGAGAGAGGAGTATTAAATCATTCACACTTCTTCGTGGAGCGGAGTGAAATGTTGTTGCTGTAACTGTTGAAACGATGCAGGATAATGAATCAAAACGTCACAGTGTTGGATGTGCAGAGAAGCAGGGAGGGTTCGGTTGTCAACAGTCTGATGCTGGTTGTACAAAATGTCACCAGTCGTCACTCAGGTGAGAGACTGCAGAAGGGACAGATACAAGCTGCCTCCAGGTGTGTGGAGAGCCCCCGTGTGAAGGGACAGCCTGTCACTGTCTTCATTCTGCCTCAGCATTAATTACATTATTACTGGTTGAAACAACTGTAAATTACTTTTTTACAGATATAGATACACATTTACAGACACATGTATCTGTGCATTGTGAGGATGAGATATCTCCATATTATTGTCACAAACAGCAGAGTATTGTCCAGACCCATCACGTACCCAAAGGCCATGCACCATTGTGGGTGTGTTTCATTAGCATGCCGGGTGCTGCATTAAATCAGTGATTGAATAATTAAGGTAGATGCAACCTTTTTAAACAAGGCTGAGGTACAATAATGCTAATCATAACCATAACCCATAAAGACAGGTTCCCTAATTTGATAGCATCCTTGTGCGTTTGTACTGTTGCATCCCTCCCACCCCGGCCTTCACACTAGAACGTGCTGATTCATCTCCTCTCTTTTGTTCCATTCTCACAGTTTATCAGGACGTTTTCATGTGACTTTTCTTTTACTCTGCAACAGATGCGACTTGAAATTTAGCCAAGTATCATACTAATAAAAAAGTACACAAAGTGCACAACAAAATTACTTTGTCACAGTAACAAGAGTCAATTATTTTCCTCAATAGATATAATATAGACGTTATTGCTGGTGAACTGACAATCTTAACCAGGTAGATAATAACAGCACTATAGCAACAGCACAATAACAGTCCAGCACTGTATCCCAGTCCATCAGAATGAATGTAATTGGCTGGTCTTATTCATTTTGCAGATTCATACAATCTAGAAAATGAATGACTTAAAATGTTGGAGGTCATGACATTAGACTGGAGATAGCCCCTTAAATGACTGGCAATACCCTACAAGCACCTGGAGCTGTTTGCAGCAGACGTTACTTCAAACCTTTTTGGGATTATTGCAGAATATAAACTTTGGGGCAAACAAACGTTTATGATACTTAAACAAATTTTTTTCAACAAGATAATCTTCACACCACTTTAGGATTTTTGAAGCGTGAATGCAATCAGCAAAAAGCTAATGTTAGACCATAAAGGAACTCCACCACATCCATATAACTTCACATCACCACCACGAAGATAAAGGTGGAGTAGTGTTCACCGTGATGACGTTTAGCATCTCATTGAGCCACTTGTTTGAAACCGCCTGTTGACCACAGACAATATTTCATGGCTTCTTACCAAAGATCCATTCAAAAACCCATTGATTTCGAGACGAGGGAACCAGAAGTGCAAAGATGCCGACTCATTTCCTCTTTTCCTGCAGCCCTTTATATGGAGTCAGCTCCAGTTGACATCTGACCTGAAACTTGATAAATCTTAAGATATATAAATAAATGGAATCTTGAAGATTTTAAATAAAATTTCACAAAAATGTAACAACAGACCTCAAAGTATGCCGATATCATTTAAATAATGTTAAACAGGTAAATAACGCTACGTCAGAAAACTTTGCATAATCATATATTTCTCACTCATTCTTGAGTAATACCTTCATTTGAAATATGTATCTTTTGTGCCTCTAAAACCGTCTTTTTGGGACCTTATTGTAACGTATGATGCCACAATTACTCCCTGTTTACAAAGTTGACAGCTCTTGATTGGAGCGTGTCATAGACGTTTCAATTCATGAGTAGCTGGTACAACCCAATCCAGATCGGAGGTTAAATATTTTCAAAGACAAAAACACATTCCACTTGATCCCATTTGAGGTCAACAATGATGTCAGTGCTGAACAACAGTCTAACCCTGTCATCTGACCCTCGTGTAGCAGGCGAGGCCTTCGTCACGCTGGCCACCACAGACTCGTACTGCAAGGGAGCAATAGTGGTGGCCAGAAGTTTACGGCGCCACGGGACAAGCCGCAGCACCGTCGTCATGGTCACACCCAACATCTCAGAACAGTCAAGGTGGGCGATAAATCCCTTTTATGGGCTCCAAAATTATTTTGTCCTGTTTCATTGTCTGTCAAAGCCTGAATCTTTATATCTCAGGTTTGCCCTTGAGGACGTATTCGATGAGGTCATCCCGGTGGATGTCATGGACAGTGATGACCATGTCCACCTGTCCTGGCTGGGACGTCCAGATCTCGGCATCACCTTCACCAAGCTCCACTGCTGGACTCTGACCCAGTACAGGAAATGTGTCTTCCTGGATGCTGACACACTTGTGAGTCCACTGAACATACAGCAACATATGTTGACTACGCTATCTGGAACATTTCTATGAGCGTGTTTGACATTATTCTGACGGCATATGCTTTTGTTATCGGTGCAAATTAGTCCAATCTATGTGCAACTTTCAGACTTTTTATAATTTTTTATTGTGTTTTACACCTTTCAAACCAGCGCTTTGATCACTCTTCAGAGGAATAATTCATAGGAACAAACACACAGGACTCTGTCTAAAGAAATCTACACTATGTCAAAGCAGATATTGCACAAATCACTGCAGCATGTAAACATGCTGTCTTATTGACCCTCCTTTACATCACTATCTATCTGTCAACATATTGTGTTAGTCTCTTTTAAGGGTCATGTTGTGAACTGTTGGCCAATGTCTCAAAGTTGTTACTGAGATCAATAGCAGCATGCATGTCAGAGGACATGTTAGAGCGTGTTCCTCTCTGTGTGCTCGGTGTAAACATGTTCTCATGTTAGCATGAGCACACAGTATCAAGGTTACACCTGTACTGATGCACATGCATCTACCTGTGCACACATATTGCGTTATGGCTACTCGGGATCAACCAAATGTCACTACTACAGTCTGGATGTTGAATAACTGTTTTCATGTTATTGTTTTACAAATCAGGAAATAATTATGAGGAATACAATTTAGATTTAGTTTTACTTGTAAAATTCCTCTCCTGCCAAATTTTTTTATTTACATTCTATTAATATTCTATTATTTTATAATGGCATTGAACTACAAGCAGTCAACTCGTAGTGACTTGTTACTGTGACCTGGATTCAGCTGCCTTTCCGGTTTCCTGAAGTTGAACCACCGAGTTGAGTAAAGCTTCAGTCGTACGACAAGCAACAAGTGTTGCAATCAAGCAAGCATCTTGGTTTCTGGCCGTCGCCATTCAGGTTTCATTTCTCAGAACCGGAGGTTTACGCCTGGTTTCTTTGCCGCACCAAATGTTAGGCAATAATGTCTGGACTTTAGTGACCCTCATGCTGGGCCGTGACTAAGATCCGGTTATGTAAAAACAATTCAAAGAACTTGGGTGCCTTTAAAACCCTCCTGACAACCACAAAATAATGAAATGGTTTTTTTTTTGCACGCACATGGTCCCTAAATACACATGATCGTGATGGGGCTGCCACATAGTAGTAAGAGGCACGGTGCCCAGGAGGTGAACGGTCACCTCTCTAGCTACCTGTCCACACTCCGTACTGACAATCAACAACAACAAACGCACAGCATAATTGATGACGCGCTCATAAAAATGCTGGAACATAGTCTGTCTCTTGGCAGATAAAATGTCACACACATATACAGTATATATATATATGTATATATATATATATATATATATATATATATATAATATATACATATGTATAATATATACATATATATATATATATGTGTATATATCTATATATATATACATATATGTATGTGTGTATATATATATATATATATATACACACATACATATATGTGTGTATATATATTCACACAGCCACCGCTCCTGCTCTCTGATTGACCCGACCCCTCTCAGGTCCTGTGTAACGTGGACGAGCTGTTTGAGAGAGACGAGCTGTCGGCTGCTCCTGATCCCGGCTGGCCCGACTGCTTCAACTCTGGCGTGTTTGTCTTCAGACCGTCCCTCCACACCCACAGCAGCCTCCTGGACCACGCGCGGCAGCACGGCAGCTTTGATGGTAACGATGGTAATGATGTCTGAGCTGAGACAGAGAACACAGAGAACACCGTGCGCTCTGAATACTGACAGCTCAACTGAACGCATTCATGCAACATTAAAAGATGATGCAAGAGAATGGGTTTGCTCGTCCCGAGGTTCAGTTTCAAGGAGTTTCAGAAGGGAAAAATTGGAAAGTGAGCGCATGAAAGCTCTGCTTCAGGACTTGTTTAAAGGAGACATCTACTCTACCCACATTCAATTCATATCAATATTTACTTGTACACACTGCAGTTATTAATACATGTTTGTTGCTGTCAGGAGGGGACCAGGGCCTGTTGAACTCCTTCTTCAGCAGCTGGCCGGCTGAAGACATCAGCAAACACCTGCCGTTTGTCTACAACCTCAGTGCCAGCTCTTTCTACAGCTACCTCCCTGCCTTCCAACGGTGAGTGTGTGTCCTGCTGTACTCACAATACCTCTCACAGTACCACTCTGTTTACACACCTTTGTGTTTGTGGATTAGGGTTAACCTCATTTTCAGGCCGACACAAACTTGTACGTGTTTGCATTAAAATATATTTTGGCTTATTTCAACATATGTCTAATTTTGTGAATACAATAATAACACTGTTATAAAAACACTGGACTCACCAAGGTAACTGCTAATTTCAAGCCCCCATGGCCTATCTATACACAAAATACACATCTTTGTGTAACATTTGTGCAAACAGCTTTAATATTCTTACACGAAGGATGATTTCCCAAATTTGTGACAACTACAGAAATAATCTAAACTTTGATTTTGGCTCTATAATATGCACAGACTTTCCATCTTGGTGCAACTCCAATGTTGTTCTATTAAATCAGAATGTTCTATGTTAACTTGTGTTAGCTTTGTTATTATGCATTTGATTTAGATTTTTATCTGAAGAACAAGTTACTGCCTAAAAAGCCATTTCTTACAAATAGAAGCAGAAATTCAATGTTTTCACTCCATGTTATTTTTTATTTTTTTTACAGACACACACTCATGGGCCTTAAATACACATACATAACCTATTGAACTGCATTATGATAGGGACATGTCAGTGTGATAGGGCTGCCACAGAGTAGAAACTCTGAGCAATAATATGAGATGTCCCCTCTCCAGCTACAGTCCACACTCCAACTGGTCCGTGCTGGACTTGAACATGCCACGTTTTTATGATAACTAAACTAAATAAGTTTGGAGTAGAAAACAAAAGCAAAAAACAAAATTGACGATGCTCTTATGAAAATAAAAACAGGGTCAGTGGCCTGTAAAGTTTGAGGAACCTCGTCCGATATAAAAGTGTGCAGACACAGTACCTTGTGGCTCTCAGCCTTACTTGTGTTAGTGCCGTCCTCTACTCACTGCATTGTTCAGATTGATAAACTGTAGCACAGGCTGGAGTTACAGCTTTGTTCCTGCAGGTTTGGCCACAACACAAAGATCGTCCATTTCCTAGGAGCAGTGAAACCCTGGAGCCAGAGGGATGAGGGCCGCTCACTCACCATGGATCACTTTGTGTCTCTGTGGTGGAAAGAATACCTCAGCTACTCAACATCATCCGAAGCAGGGGAACAACAACGGGTGCGGACATCTTTGTAATCTGAAGTCTTTATCTTTGTCTTGAAAGTAGGCCACGTCAATGAATGGATTCGCTTCCACACTGTTAAGCAGTCAGAAGGAAAGTTTATGAAGAAAATCAAAGGCCTCTGATTCAGGTCTGTTCAGTTTCTGCGCTTTGCTCCCTTGCTGATGTGACATGAATGAGAACTAAATAAGGAATGGACTCACACATGTTAACTCAAGCTACAACGCCATTAATAATGACTATCTGCTTATGAACTTGATCTTGATGTTCCACACTGTGATTTAACGAAAGTCACGATATTGTAACCCTAGTTGTATGAGCACAGAAAAAGGATGGCAGACAGCAACGTTAGCAGCCTAATATATAATGTGGGGTCTGTACGTATTCAGGTAGGCACGTCCTGATTGGACGGCTATGTTAATGCTAATTTCCAGTGGGTGAATGAGTGCTCTTTATTGTAGGAGAGTATTACCCATCGAGTCCAGTAGAGGGCTGCATCTGTGTGAGTTAGAATAAAGCAACATTCTCATACACAGCTACAATTTGCACCGGCGCTTAATGTGACATAGAAATGAGCATTATCATATACGACCACAGAGTACACCCTGGAGTGTTGCAGTGGACAGACAGCACATAGTTCGACTTGTCATAGAAGAAGAACAGGGTTGCTAATACCATCAATTCCATGTGAACCATGACAGTGAGTCAGCATACACAATACCAGGGTGCTGGGAAAAGCCAACCTGAATGGGATGCAGCCACGATTCATATTATTTGTAACAATTGTGTTTTTCATTCCATAATATGTCAAATATCTGCTGTGAAAAAGTTATATTAGTCTGCAAAATTGTTCAGTTCTCATGCAGATAGATACCTTGTCATCATGTGATCTACATAGGATAGGAAACTTTGGACACACACGTTGGTGTTCGCATTATTTTGTCGACCTCGTGTAAAACAATGGTTGAATAACAGGAACGCCTCTCAGTATAATATAGTTAATATAACATCTCTCTAACACTGTTTGAACATTATAACTTATTAGGTTATTGTTTGTTTATCTGCACATGAAAGAAAAACATGGTATATCACCACCCAAGTCAATATTCATTCATAATTATTTTATTATCAGAAACTTTCCATTAGTTTTTCAGTTATGTTTGCCTGTAGATGCATTTTACAGTTTTATTCTGACTAAATTATTCTCAGGGTTCACTATAAATGAAACAGCATTAATATATTTGAAGTGTATCAAATCGCCATCATCCCCATAGGTAATACCTCACAGTCATTTCCAGGAACCTTCATAAATATACAGTAGATTGATGAAAGATATGGTATGTAGCCCGTGAAATAAAGTGTCACCAATACTTTCACTGTAATGCACAGTTAAAAACCTTCCTATGTGACTAGACTGTGACTGAGTCATATGTAATGGCTTTGATTATAGTGTTCAGCAGTGTCACTCAATGTTGTTGTGCAGGAAGTCAGCCGTGGGCCATGTCTGTCGGTTGCTCTGCAGGTTTTCGCTCCAAACACTCAAGCAGAACATTTCATGATGACTTCCCCCTCTTTAGTTGAAGGTCTGTTAATCAGTCACAGAAGCTGCTGCAGAGTTTGGCTGGAACCTAAACATGCAGACCGGCAGCCAAACGCGACACATGGCTGCCCAGCCCTCGGATTGGTTGCTGTTCCAACACTCAAAATCCTCCCTTGCTTTGCAGATCCAAGAACGAGAAGACAAAGCCAAGATGCCATTTAGAGAAAACTCAAACAGTTCCAGTTCACTGCCTGTGCATTCCCCACCCCCTTCTGAGAGTCCCCCTTCACCGTCTGAACCAGTGGCAGTAAGCTGAGACACCAACATACATTATTTTGTGTCACTGTTGTATTATGTTGTTATGGCGATGGTATCTTTACATGTGAGTGTGCTTGTTTGTATAGACATATTCCTGCACGCACAGTACCTCAGTATAAGCGACACATCCTGTAGGAAATCATCTCAGATTTTGAAGCACCTTGCTACGCATTTTTATACAAGTCAATAAAACACACCTTCTGCCACCATATCTCCAAAGTTATAATCCTCTAAGGTGCTAAACTCAGAGCATGTCTATTGCCTCCACACGGCTCTCAACATGGAGAAGGCTAACAGTGCTAGCAGCATTAGTGCTGACAGAGCTAACAGTGTTTACCTGCACTGACAAAATATTTGTACAGTAACACTGGGTCAAATCAGAAGCTGTTGCTCTGAAGGACAAACACAGAGAATTATCACCAACTCTACAGCTCGTTGCTTTGGTTTTATGGCTCACAAACACTTTTATAAACCTGGCTTACAGCAACAGCAGCTGTTTTCAGTGAAAAGGCTCTGGTAAACCCACTGTGCATTGCCTGCTCAGCAGCAAACAGCTGGGGAACATAGTGGATCATTTAGCAACTAAAGAGACAGATATGTCCCTCAGGAGTTGGTGGAAACCAAAAAGAGAGCAAAGAGAGAGAATAGGGACACAACCATGATTCCAAATGAATATTAATATTGCTCTATGTCTGCTGGGTGTGTACATAGTTAACTGTTTGCTAACGCATTTAACATTGTTCTCTTGCGCTGTCCCAAAGTGACCAAAAAAAACCAACCAACTAATGCTGCTTTAAAGGCCCTTTACCTATGGTACACACACATGTGATTTTAACCTATTTTGACCTCTTTAGACCTCTTCTGTGGAGTCGTGTCCAGACTTTTTGACTGGTCTCAGACTTAGGTCTTAATAACCAAAATAACAGAAAACACCGGTAAGGTTTTGAAGGGCCTTAAAGATTCTCTATGTGATATTCAATGCATTAATATATCATCAAACAACTATTTGCTTTGTAACGATATAGGAGAGTAATGTCTACCTGAGCAGAGAATGAAGTTGCTCTCTCTTTCCGTGTGTTCTTATCCTTGCTTCTCTGTGTGTTTATATTATATAAACTAAAAATATTGAACATTTAACATTATAACAATTAGGACATATTGGAAAGTATTGTTTTCAATCAAATCCACACTCACAATGTATGACATATAACATCATACTGAACGTATATGACAATAATGACATCAGTTTCATGTCTATGCATCCAGAAGAGAGATAGATCGACAGGTATGTTAGCCTAGCTTAGCACAAAGACTGGAAGCAGGGGGAAACTGCTAGCTCCATCAAAATAAAAAAAAATCTTAAAACAACTTTAAACACAGAGTTCATTAAAAGTCACACATGCGCTGTAAAACCAAGTGAGTAGTCATTAGACATGCTGATCAATTCCTTAATTAGTGGAATGGATGACCTTATAGCCGCTTGTGTTTATAATACGTCATGTTGGTTATTATGGTGGCTTATTAGGCAGCTCAAGTGCCTCTTGTTAGTTTCTGTTAATGCATGAGCATTTCTGCCTGACTGCATTTGACTCCAGCAGAAAAACACAACACAGGGACATAGAGCTTATTATCTGCCACGGGCCTCTGAGCTCCTCATTGCATTTCTGTCATTTGTTTAATTCCTTTCAACGTGATGCATTGTGCTTAAACAAGCTTGTAAGATTAGCCTGAGCAGACACACGGCCTCCAGTGGGACAGCAGCCGTGAACATACATCAACAGTGTTATCAAGCACTCCACAGTGACTGGTTAAACCTCACCCTGCTGCTGTAGGAACTCACACTTTGAGCTGCTCTTATATTGGTGTACAGCATACACTGCAGTACATTGATGGGTGACATGACTATGGTGTGTGTAGTGGTCCTACACAGATAACACACCACTGGAGGAGGAAGAGTCGAGAACGTGTGAGAGGACAGAGGTCCAGGACCCGGGATCTGGAGCAGAGGAGTTGGAGGGCAGCGCTCGGGCCTCAAACACTGATACGGATCCTGTATGTAAACCTTTCTGTTCTGACTCTATACTGTACTAACCTCGTTCCCCTAGTGGTCCAAATACAAGAGCCAGTGGTTTAAAGATCCCTTACTTTTAATATTATAATGTCTCTATAATTACAATCGCTCACTACGTTTAAAATGACCTACTGATTTAAGTCATGAATATATATATATATATAAATTACATCAATCAATCAAGTCTGTAGTTATAAATGTAATTATTTATAATGTACTCCAAAAGCTGCTATTGTTAATTCTTAACTTCTTATACGTTAAGCATTAGTAAATTATTTACATTAATACAACATAACATAACATAACACAGGTTAGTTGAAACATGAAAGAATAACGTCATTCTATCCATTCTCATTTGATATGCTCAACTGCATTCTGTTTGTGCATGAAGATGAAACCAGAAGCTAAAAGTCAGCCTGGATAGAGAGGCTGCTGTTTCTTGTGATGAACTGCCTTTGAAGACTGATTTGTTATTCTGCTACTTGATCATGGCAGAGGGCTGCAGAGACGGAGACGGAGACGGAGACGGACAAAGAGACCGAGGCGGAGCGGCTGGAGCATCGCAGGCTGTGGGAGGCCGGGCAGGCCGACTACCTGGGCAGAGACACCTTCCAAAACATCCAGAAGATGCTGGACCGCTTTCTGGATTAACACATGGGAACAACTGCGCCACCCAAACACACCTGTGTCCTTTAGTTCATTTTACATTTCCTCTGAGGAAGAGTTCAGTCTGAACCCAGTGGTGATAGCCAGACTGATTTCAGGGTCGGATTTATATGAATTTTACGGGCAAACAAAACTATTCTCGTCCCTATGTGTAGGACAGCTACTTTAGTATCAAGATACTGGGGCTGAGAGGGATGCAATGCCAGTCACTGGGACTGTTTTTTTCTACAAACCCTAACTGTCCATACACTTAAATCATTTGAAAGACGATCGGGCCTCAACTTCAGGTTCTAAAAATCCAGCATTCGTAGCTA
Source organism: Ophiodon elongatus (assembly GCA_016806645.1). Classification (NCBI taxonomy): domain Eukaryota; kingdom Metazoa; phylum Chordata; class Actinopteri; order Perciformes; family Hexagrammidae; genus Ophiodon; species Ophiodon elongatus. The sequence goes on along the minus strand of JACSYO010001176.1, from coordinate 46,278 downwards.
TACCTATGAAAAATAATGCTTAATAAACTCTTGAAATTATCTAAACAGTAGAAACTACTATTGGGCTTTGAAACAAAACCATATAGATCAACATTTCATGGTCGAGCTGTGCGACTCATCGATGTGTTATGGTATTTTAACTGCACAGTATGAGCCTCATTTATACAAAGCAAACATAGTTAAAGTACTCCAGGGAAATGCTTGTCATGTCTTTACTTTGGCTCCATGTCAGAATTTCTTACCTTCTACTTTTGTTGTTTACGCTGAAAGATTCTTGTAAAAGCAAACTGATGGACGCTTATGCAATGTCAGGATTTAAATAATCTGTTGCATAAACCTACAGCAACGGAAGAGTCTTAGGGCCAGGCAGAAAGGAAACATGAGAGGAGCATTTCAAATAAAGTAAAGATCTTAAGAAGGAAGTCAAAATGTTAAGAATACAGTTAAAATAAAATTTTAAGAATTCGGACAAAATGTTGAGAATGAACGTCAAACTTTTTGGAATGAATCAAACTACTAGCTTTAGCACATTTACTGACATTTCGACTTAATTCTCAACATTTCGACTTTATTCTTGAAATGCAAAATAAAACAAATTGTCCCCCTTTCATTTTGTTCCCCTTATGCTTGGCCGTCCCACTCCTCCATACTGTAATGGGAAAATATGTGTGTGACTAATAGAAAATTATATGAGAGTCTATTAATTAAGGACTTTGTTAATAAGATGTGCGTGTGTAACTGTTGGACCTTGAAACTAGAAACCTGTGTTCGGTGATTTTTAGGAATGTGAGATAACACAGTGTCCTCTATCTTGTTGTTTGTTTGGGGCAAGATACGTTCAAAAATCAAAGGACAAGACCGTTGATTACATCTCGAAAGCTGTATAAAGTGTGTTGTGACCTGTAGAATGTTGAGACATTTGCTACAGACTGCAGAGCGTGCAGTCGTTGTGAATCTCTCCCTTGAATAAAAGAGGACAAAAACAAACTTGATTTTCTAAAATACTTTATCCTTTTCTTAACTTCGGCTTCTTCTCCTGAGTACAAACAGTACAAACGATCACTCAAACAAAGAATCATTTCTGCAGTGAAGCGTTCATGTAATTGCACATAGAAACTCAGCTGAACACAACCGAGTTGCATAACAACGTGTCATGCATTAAAACCAACATTATATCTCTTTACCTCTCCCACATCTGGACCGGTCATAGGACTGTTTCAAGCACTGAATATCAAACTCCAACTCTTTGCTACATTGCTTCTTTTTCTTCCTACAGAACTTCATATTTTAACTATGTAATATCTGTGGTCCAATGCTTGTGCTCTGCAGTGATACATAGTTTATTGTGACATTCACATGGAAGAAGAAGCTTTTGAAACATTCTCTAACACTTTATTTTACAGGTCCCAGGTTTCCTAAACATTTCCTGGAAAGAAGAAAGGTTCCTAGAAAGTATGTCATTTGGTAATAATGGGGGGAGTGGAGACAGTGCTCAATTGGTTTGCTTCCAATCATTAAATTCAACAGTTCTTCTTCGAAAAACTGTCTCAGAATATCTTCCCATCCATTATCCGAACCGCTTATCCTATTTTAGGGTCGCGGGGCTGATCCCAGCTGACATTGGGCGAAGGCAGGGTACACCCTGGACAGGTCGCCAGTTCATTGCAGGGCACATATAGAGACAGACAACCATTCCTGCTCACATTCACACCTACGGGCAATTTAGAGTCCAATTAACCTGAGCTGCATGTCTTTGGACTGTGGGAGGAAGCTGGAGAACCTAGAGGAAACCCACACTGCCACGGGGAGAATATGCAAACTCGACACAGAAGGACCACCCAGACTGGGAACCGAACACAGGCCCCGCTTGCTGTGAGGTGACAGTGCTAGCCACTACACCACTGTGCAGCCCAGAATATCTTCCCATTATACCCATTTTCCATATTTTTCTTTTTTCTTTTCTTTGCCGTTTGAGTTCACATAGGGAAACAAACCACCAATAAACACACACATGAACACAGACTGGTTTCTGCTCGAGACTGTGTTCATTCTTCCACCAGGGAGCACTGTGGCCCTTCTATCAGAACTCTCCACCACGGCAGCATATCAGAGAAGCAGCAACCCAGATTAATAGATGTCTGACTGCAGTCAACAGTATGCTGTGTGATCCTTATCCACTGGGCACATGGTGCATGTCATTTTCATAGGCATCCCTCTCATAATGTCGTGGCACAGTCAAGTAAGATAGTGTGCTGAATACAAAGCAAATGGCAGGAGGTGAGCTCGGGCCGGGGCCGGGCTGTCGGTGAAAAGGCCTTATGATGATTGCTTTGAAAGGCAACCTGGCACATCACTGCTCTCGGATGAGTGGCTCCCGCTTGACTCTGATTCATCAAGATTAAAGTGCGAGCACCGATCTGGGGATAGGTTGCTGGTTTCTCTTGACCGCCTCGTTCATTAAGCTCCGAGAAGGCAAAAGGAATCAGAAGGAGCATCCGTCCCCGCTGACGCTTCTTCACATAGCGCTGTTAGAGAAGCTTTGAACCAGGTTAAAGGTGCAACAAACAGGAATCAAAGCATTAATACAGCAGCAAACCACTATTATCTGTGTAAGGACATAGTGGAGTTAGTGCTCTTAGCACAGTTAGCTGCCAGCTGCCAGCTCAGCTGTTGCCATGTTGAGAGCCTTTAAGAGGCAACAGAAATGCTCCCAATCTCATATCAGGCACCTTAAACTAACAACAGAAGAACAGCAACGTCTTTATTTGAAGCTCCAAGAATCTGCAGGTTTTTATCAAACCGACAACAGCTGAGTTGACTGTTGAGCTCTCCTCTCAGATGAGCTAGTATAAATCTGTGAAATCAGCTCCTGTAATGATTAGCTGGCAGACTCAAGTCTACTCCTGAACTCGTGTTGTGAGACTTAGCATAAATATGACCTGTCAGCTGGGAGAAGTCATTCATGTCAGCCTCCTGGTGGTAATTACAATAAGGGATTGGCAAAGTGTGTCAACACATGTGGCACACACTGATATTGATTAATAACCGATTTGGCAGTCCAAGATAATAAAAGTCAAAATTATAATGACAGTAATACTGTTTAAAGCAGTTAGAAATGTCACAGCAAAGTCTGCTGCAGTCCGTTAATGGTTAAACAAATAAATACAAATAAAATTATTATGGGTGTAAATTACTTCCTGGCTGACATGTCCACGTGGGCCTCATACGGTATAAAGTGGGCAAACATCATAATTCCCAAATTGAAATCAACCACAGGACAAATAATGCATATCCTTTAGGAAATGTATCTCATCAAGGGCTAGAATAGTCAAAAGAAAACATAAAGCAATGTATACGTGTTCAAAATCTCCATCTAAAATGTATATATTTATATATATGTTTTTGTAGGAATTGGTGGTCCTGCTGGGTCTAGATGTTTGTTTAAATACTGAGGGTCACTGCAGCCGCTTCGTATTACACTTCCATTAAGCTGCTTCAAAAAACAAAAATGGTCAACTTTACATCCCAGGTTTATAACCTTCTGTCATATATCTGTAGTCTCCAAGCTAAAGCTCAAATGGCCCTCATGACATCATTATGACATATCTGGGTTATTTCTTCTTCCCCTCCAGAGTCACAGAAGATATTGTACAACTGTATTCACATAAACACACATGTGCTGTGTATAGTTACTAATCTCCTGTTATATTGATGTTCTTCTAGTTGTCTAAAACAATGTACAATCAAAAAACTCAATAGCATCTATAAATAAAAGCAATAAAGAGAATTTCTAGAAGCTAAAAGCTTGAAAGACCATTCAGTCCGCTCAGACCTTTGACTGGACACAATCAAGCTTTGTGGCAGGATATCTCTAACTTTTCAACAGCAGTGTTCATATTCCTCATGACTCGTAAATTTAAATTTGATGTGTAGAATTGGTGAAGTGACCCATTAATAAACCCTTTTGGCTCTCCATCAGCATTTTGTCCCTGAGGGAGAATCTTCCACTCCTTTGAAAACTCAACAACACCGACCCTTCCATGGCTCATCCTTCATTGATAGGCCTGCTCGAGGGAAGGTTTGATTTGCAGTCCTCTGATCTCATGCTCTTTCGCTCTGCAACTCGTATGATGTACAGTGCTAAGAATTACCAAGGGCCGAGGAGCAGTAAAGGAGGGCACGTTAAATTATTTTTGAATTGCACCAGGAGTCAACAAGCAACAGAAAATGATATTGTAAATCCCTGAGGCTTTGCCACCATGTGAAAAGAAGCATTCTTGCTAGGCCTGCTGGTTAGCTGTCTTCCACTGTAGAGCAACTATCTTCTAAGCTTGATGAATATCTTTCGATACGGAAAGTGCAGTTTGAAACCAGGATTCTGGTTTCTGATAAGCTGATGAAAGAAACACAAAAGTACTTTGTGAGGCTTACAGTTGATATCTAGGAAAGCTAATTACCCGGCATGCTAACAGACATTCTAACATAATGAATGTTGAACAAAACTGGAGCCTGAAACGTCTTCAGACATGCTGGAGGCTCTGTGAGGCTGTACTTAGGCTCAGCGGTGCTTTGACTGACAATGCTAACATGCTGGTATTTAGCAGCTATAATGTTTACCATGTCATTTTAGCAAGTTAGCATGCTAATACTTACTAATTAGCACTGAACCCAAAGTACAGCTGAGGCTGAAGGGAGTGCCATTAGTTTTGCCAGCCCAGTTGAGTGGGAGTGGGAATGGATGAGTCAAAGAAACACAGGAGGGACATCTAGGAGACCGGTGTCCTGTGTGAAACAAACAGTCAACGTATACTTTATGATTGATACGTAATGTTGTTCAGCTTATTACATAACATTACGTAAGACACTCTGTTCAGGGTGCTTATTTCTTTTGCTAATTATACTGTTAAAGTTGTGTTGTTTGAATACAACCATGATATTTTTTCTAACTTTTTCCAGCCTAAACCTAACAAATGTTTTCACAACATTAACCACGTGGTATCGTAAGTTTCTGCAAGCGTGATACGAGGCTGATATGAAACGTATCTTTGTTGCCAACAACGGGGTTGGTTTGGCAGATATTTGATCATAAACCAAAGTTTAAAATGTTGACCTGATGATGGCGCTAGATGAATTTATTGCATTTCACCCTGAGGGGAACATGAATGTCTGACACAAAGTCAGTAGGCTTCTTCCTCTGGGGACCACGAATGTCTGTTCATAATTTACAATAGTTAAGATATTTCAACTTCCAAATCTGCTGTTTGTTTGACTCAGTGAGAGCCTTCAGCCGCACTTACATAACCAGCACTGGACTCCACACTGACCCCACAAAGAATTTCACCACACTGATAGACTGATCTATTTGTTTTGACTGGCACCCATATGTGTTTCCAAGAAATGCCACCTTTGTGGGGCACATCAATGCAAATCTCCAGGAGGATGAAAGTGAAAGCCATGCTTAGTGAAATGAGAAGGAGCTCCGAGCACCATTTGGTCTAGATTGGTGAAGCACCTGGGTTCTGTTCCCCATCTCTCCCCCTTCCTGTGTTTATTCTTCATTTTCAACCAAAGTGTTTTCCTCTCTCCCACCTCTTTTAGTGTGTTTAGATGAAAAAATAGTCCCGATAATGTCCCCATCTGGAACTCCTCAGTTGCTTGATGAGTACACAGCTTTCTGCTTGATGGAGTGCTTGTGATTCAATGATGATTGTGAATGAGTCTGTGTGTGTGAAGGAGGATAGAGGAAACGAAAGGAGAGAATTTACGTGTGTGTGTGCAGGTGTAGGCTCGACATCCAATGCGAGTCAGCCCCAGCTGTTATTAAAGCCATGCTGTGTCTGCCTTCACATACACAATGTGGACGAGAGCGAAATGTGAGCTGTCAGAGAATCCTAAGCACCTCCATATGTTTTGGGGTTAACAGCTTTGAACCGCCTCCTCCGCTCATCTTGTGTGGGAGCCATCGCATGACTGTTTTGATTCATGCTCAAAGTCGCTCAGCTAATTTGATCAGCGGCTCAACCGGCGGCATTCAATTCTGATGAACCACAATTTCTGCGATCAGGCTAATTGGAGATTGCAAGAGTAATGACAGTCAGCTGTGGAGGGGTTTCTGGTCTGTGCTCATTTCAATGCCCCTTCTGGGGAGGAGCAGCTGGGTGGACTTTGTCCTTGCAGTGCTGGTTGAAACTGGGCCACAAACCAAACAAGTTCCCCACAATTAGACCAGTAAGCACTCTATTTAATGGACAGATGCATCATCTGGAACATTGAGGGTCCATTTTCATACCTCATGACTTGCTAAGATACATTTTTCAGAGAGCTCGTAACTGAGGACTTCACAGTTGTTGTTTCTGCTGCTAGGGTCCAGAGCTTGTAAATTACAAACCAATTTTGTGAATCCTTTCTAACCCAAGCAGAATAAATTAAACAATATTCAGCCGCAGGTTGGCCTACAGACATGTTCACATCTGCCGTGGACTTACACACTAATACCCAGAGTGGGAGATGATCCAAAGGTCCAAAGTTTACTGCACAGCTGCTGGAACTTCAGAGAATATTTGGGAAAGTATTTGTTAAACAGTTGAAACAAGACAGTAGAGTCTGTTGACATTAACATTCAGGAAACAAACTATGTGGGTTGGAATCCTTAGGCTCTAATAAATGGGATTTGCGGTGGATGGGTTCAATAAAGACGGCTCTCTCACCCAGGAGACCGCTGTTCATTCCCCACGTGAAACGAGAATGCGACGTTGATTTATTTGTCATGTAACTTGTGTACTTCAGTGACGGCACTACCAAAGTTAAACTAACCCAAATATCGATCTTTTCCAAAACCAAACTATGTTGTTTTGTTGCCTAAACCTAACTAAGTTGTTTCTTGTGAAGACTGAAGACACGTGTTGCTGGCTGTTGTAGGAAAAACGCACAAAACATGAGAGTAACTCTTCATAATATATCATATGTATGCGGACACGTTTTGCCTCCTAGTCTTCTGGCTGCGCAAAGCGCTGTAGACTTCACCTCAACATTCACCCATTCACACACATTCAATTCAATTCAATTCAATTTATTTTTGTATAGCCCAAAATCAAAAATTACAAATTTGCCTCAGAGGGCTTTACAATCTGCACACAACGACATTCTCTGTCCCAGAACCTCTAATCGACTCAGGAAAAACTCCCCCCAAAAAAACCCTTTCAACAGGGAGAAAAATGGAAGAAACCTTCAGGAGAGCAACAGAGGAGGATCCCTCTCCCAGGATGGACAGAGTACAAACATATATGTCATGTGTACAGAATGAACAGCATAACAGAGTTACAACACGTTCAATTCACATGACAGAAATGATTCATGTAATAGTAGCAGTAGGTGTCGTGGAGGACCACAGCAGGACACAGGACCAGGGTCCAGATTTAACCACGATCCACAGAAACCTGCGAGGCGAGAAGGCACAAAGACTTCGGGGATGGAGCAGTTAGTAATGTGCATTAATGGTGCATGAATTCATACAGAAGGTAAAATAGAGAAGAATGTGCGTCAGCAGGGCCACGGAAGGAACCAGGAGGCAGGACCAAGGTCCAGATGCAACCACGATTCGTGGAAACCTGCGAGGCGAGAAAGCACAAAGACTCCAGGGGAAGAAGTAGAGTTAGTAATGTGCATTGATAGAACATGAATTCATACAGAAGGAGAGAGAAAAAAGGATAGAGGAGCTCAGTGTATCCTAAGTTGTCCCCCAGCAGTCTAGGCCTATAGCAGCATATCAAGGGGCTGGAAAGAATGGACCAGGGCAAACCTGAGCCAGCCCTAACTATAAGCGCTATCAAAGAGGAAAGTTTTAAGTCTACTCTTAAATGTGTGTGAATGGGTGAATGTTGAGGTGAAGTCTACAGCGCTTTGAGCGGTCAGAAGACTAGGAGGCAAAACGTGTCCGCATACATATGCTATATTATGAAGAGTTACTCTCATGTTTTGTGCGTTTTTCCTACAACAGCCAGCAACACGTGTCTTCAGTCTTCACAAGAAACAACTTAGTTAGGTTTAGGCAAGAAAACTACTTAGTTTGGTTTTGGAAAAGATCGGTATTTGGGTTAGTTTAACTTTGGTAGTGCCGTCACTGAAGTACACAAGTTACATGACCAATAAATCAACGTCGCTTTCTCGTTTCACGTGGGGAATGAACAGCGGTCTCCAAAAATAAATTGAATTGAATTGAATTGAATTGATGATTAGTTACAGAGTCCATCATTCCCGCACTATATTCAGATTGCCTCACCCACATGGAAGTAAGTAAGTATGATACCTGGTCATAGTAACACTAAAGGGCATATGCTGTATTTGGTGGTGTTAAAATACTTCTAGAATGTTAGTAGATTGAACTTTTAGCAGTCTGGCAGATTTACGGAGCCGACCACAAATTACGATCAAGGCCAAAATATTCTGTGTCACCTCTTTTCAATTTGACTGCTTATTTACTGACATTGATGATCATATGATTTACTATGAACACAAGCATTCTTGAAGACAGCTCAGCCCTTGTGTCAAAAACAAGCAATAAATCACACATGCATACTTAAAGCGCTAAATCTGAGACTGATGAAAATGTCGTCAACATGACAGCAGCCACCGAGGAAGAAAGGTGTTAGCTCAGTGCTGTTTCTTCACCAAATCCACACCGCGTTCTCCTACACTGAAGAAAGAAGCCAAAGCCTTCTGATGGAGCACTCCTTTCAACTTTTCTTCAAATTCAGTGTCTCTGTTGCTCAGACATGAAGTGCCTTGATGTGCAGATGTATTGATGATGTTGCTGTAGGACACAAATTCTCCACAGCCAGAGCTCCCGCGTACTGTCTTTGATTCGTCAATCAGCTACAACACCATGTGAAAAACCAGTCATTCACAGATCATAGTAGGTTCCCTCACTGAAGCTTCTCTTCATTTTGTTGCATCTCAGCAGAATATATGCCTTGATTAGCACTAATCCCTTAAATAGGGACTTCTTGTTCAATTGCCTATGATGTCAATTTCCTTAATAGACCATCTAAAGTCAGAGCAGATAAGCACAGGAAGGTAACTGTGCATGAGCAGCGTAAACATCCGTAAGCGTGGCATTACTCAATGGTGATGACCGTCTCCTTCAGTAATGAGGGCAGACTACAGACACACGTAAAGGAAAACAGGTGGGTACAAGATGTGAGCTTTTCCAAATTGTATTCAAGCAGGTTCTGGGTCACAAACAGACAGCTTCATAACACAGAGACATCCCAGTGCAGCGCTGTGAGCTATCTGGTTTAGCCTGAGGAAAACATGCATCACTGCAGCCTAATCAGTTCTGAGTGGAAAATGTTGATTTCATCAGCAAGAAGAAAACTAAAAAGGGGTTGGGTGGAAGTTAGTGGAGGCAGCACAATGTAGCACTGGTTAACCCCCTGATTAATGGACACGGACATCTCCAGAGATGGAAGGAGTACTAGAATACATACCAGAATATAACCAGTCCACTCAGTCTGTCTGTTCCACTATAACCAGTGCACTCAGTCTGTCTGTCCCACAATACCCAGTCCACTCAGTCTCTTGGTCCCACTATAACCAGTCCACTCAGTCTGTCTGTCTCACTATAAATAGTCCACTCAGCCTCTCTGTCCCACTTGTCCCACTATAACCAGTCCTCTCAGCCTCTCTGTCCCACTATGTGAAAGTCATTTAAACTTCCATTCTCTCTCCTGTCCACCAGGGGGCAACTCCTCTGGTTGTATAGAAGTCTATGAGAAAATGACTCTACTTCTCTCTTGATTTTTCCCTCAGTAAACATTGTAAACATGAGTTTATGGTCTCAATCTCTAGTTTCAAGTCTTCTTCAATACAGCATGATGTTCATTTAGTAAATTATGGTCCATTTAGAGTCAAACAGACCATAAAGCAGGGTATGCTTTCCATTCACTTCACAACAAGTGGTTACCAGTTCTGTCAAAGATGTAGGTGTGTACATCTTTACTTACCGTACAACTATGTTGTGTATTCAGGGTTTGACAGGATTGATGGAGACTCAGGAAGTAAACAGAGACATGAAGAGAGTACAATTGTTGTATGTTAGCTCACCCCTTGTTCTGCACAGTTACTTAATACATTACATATACCTAGAACAATGGCTCATTACCAGACAAGTTTGTGACACAACCTTCATATTTTAAGGTTGAATAGAGTGAAACTCAGTCATGTCTAGTGAATCTTTCGCTGTAGAGTAATGAAGTAATTTTGCAACATGTAGCTATCGGCCTACCATAGCTACAGATTAAGGTTAGGCCTACTTTGTGCTCTGGTGTTTCAAGAAGCATGCAACATAATCAATGGTAAACTTTGGATATGGCTATCTAGTTTTAGGTAACAATTAGCTTGTCATCTAAGCAGGGGTGTAGTGCAGGGAATACGTAGGTATACGTCTTACTTATTCCTATTTGTGTTGTAAGCATTGAGTTGTACTAAAAGAAACTCAAAGAGGTCGAATGTTAATATACGTTGCATTTAGTTTGAGTATGATTTTGTCCAGCCAAAATTGGAATCTCAATTAATATAACAGTTAAAGTGAATTATGGATGCACCGTCCTAACCAAGCTAGCACTAGCGTTAGTTGGTAACTTAGCATTTGTTATGCTAACAATACCTGGCCCTACCAGGCCTTGCTCTTCCCCATCTTCACCCTTTCTTCCAAATATGGTCACCAGCATGTACTAGTTGGATTTGTTTGATTTGGATCACTTACCTAGCCCCTTCCCTGGATGTTGCAGTAAACCGGTGATTAATTAGGGTGCGCACACCGTCTTTTCCTGAGAGCCTTCCCTCTGGAGCTCTGTCCTCCTGCAGCCGCAGACAAACCAGCAGCTTCTTTTCTGCTGCAGTTGCTGATTTATCTCCTTACTTTTGTTCTATTCTCACATTCTATAAGGACCTTTTCAAGTAACCTTTGTTTTTGTAGCAAATGTAGCAAATATACTAAATAAATATTAAAGATTACTCAAAGTACACAAAAGAAAACTTTGTTACAGTAAAAAGAGTAAATGCAATTTGGTACTTTCATCCTGTAAATTTCTCAAAGTGTGACTCTTTCAGGCCGAATCTGCTGAACTAATGGGGGATTTCCTCATGGCTCCAGATGTTTCTTCTTTCTGGAAGATGAGACTGCAGCTGTATTCCCTGAGCAATTATTGCAAATTTCTAGTCTTCGAGAATAATGGTGACCTACTTCCTTCATCCAACAAGCTAAATTGAGTATTCTCTCAGATTCGTATCTGTGCTCTGCTTTCTAAGGACAGCTGAACAAAAACTACATTCAACTTTTGAATAATTTCGAAACGAAAAAGTATATAAAGTCACACACGTCTGTATGTTTCCTGAAACTTTTGTGGCAAATGCTCCTATTTCAAAGTTAATTCAAAAATTATTCTCAGTTATGGATGTCATTTATAGTACAGTGGCAAACATTCTTCAGCCATCATTTTCCAATCTTTTGCTTTCCCTGCCTCAGCAATAAAAAACGTTGTTTTACTCTGCGCTTCGTAGAAACAGGTGAAAAATGTTTTATTAAAATATGGGAAAACTGCTATGCACCACAGTCTGTCAAAGACAAATAATTTACAAATGAGGACATAGAACATTGATCAGCATTTTTCAGAAGCAGATAAAAAAAATGGTGCACACTGCTGAGAGTAGAAAACAATCAGTTATTGAAATATGTGCAGTTATGGAAACACAGCAACTACTTAAAATGGACATTTATGGGAAGCACAGGATACCAACTGATTTCTTTGGAGTATAATATACAAATCATCTGACTTAAAAATCTTACGAGCAACATTATGCATATTTTCAATCAATTATGTACTTAAGTTAAACAATATTTCCTAGTTAGAAAATGAGTTATATAAATTATGCGATTATTCTGTCAATCTCAGAAGCAACTGTACTAAAAGCAAAGGTGCATGTACAGCTGAGGATGCTCCTGAGAGTCTTTGTTCACTGGTCAGACAAGATCAATGGATCAATTGCTTTAATGTGAAACACCTCGAGTAGAGCTTAGAGAGGCAGAGTCTGATGTCATGATGTAGTTTGTTACTTAAGTCCAAAATTACTCGTTTGTTTTATATTATGTAGTGTTTACCCATTTTGTTAGACAAATAAGCGTTAACTATGTGACCTATGTATATTTCAGAGAGTAGTCGTAGGACTACTGTGGACAGAAGAGCAGTAGTCTTGATGTGATTGTTGGTATTATTTTTCCTAGTATGGTAGGAATATAGAGACACTTTTTTTCACTCTTTGTCCCATCTCCCTGAGTGATTTGAAATATATAGAAGTTAAGAAATGTGTCAACATATTTCAATTAATTTCAGTTTTATTATGGTGTTTGGCCTGTGTAGAACCAATCAGGTAACTACAATTATTCATCTGTGCCATCACCTTATAGGATGAGGTACCAATATTTTACAGTTATTCATTATTACTAGTAAAATGTAAATCATTCAGTAACGGGTAATAGATTGCACAAAGGGACTATACAAGTCATTAGCCTGAAGATAAACTGCAAAACTCAACAACTGGTATCCAAAAGAAAAGAGAACAACAACTGTCGATGAGCAATAACTGTAAAAAATTATGTAACGCAAAAACACAGGCAAACTACCGTTATTGTACTCTGCTTCCCCCGTGATTAGCATATCTTTAGCAAACATTGCTCAAAATGGGAGGCCTTTGATAATTCCCAGTGAGGTGGATTATACAAAAAAATATGTATATGATAAGCTGTGGTGCGGCAAAATACCTTTCATATGTTTGCCTCTAAACAGCACAACTGTAGGCTTGAATCAACTCAATATTTCATCATTGTGACAGCAGTTTTTACAACATTATGATCATTAAAAACATTAGCTGCTTTCATCTCGGCAGTTGCTTGGGCATACAGTATGTCAATGGACCATTATGAAGTGAAATTCTTCAAAACACTTGGAGAATGGTAGCTTTAGAGTCTATGCCTATTGCATTCCTAGCTGTGCATCGATAGACGCCAGCATCTCTTTGCGTCGGGTTCTGGATGATGAGGGAACCTTGTGGATGGAGGTACTTGTTCCCAAAAAGGCGTGGCTGCGCACTGACAGCCAAGCGGGTTTTATCAGGTGTTTCCCATGCTACCTCAACTTTTGGGATCCCAGTTGCTATGCAGTTTAACTGAACAGCAACTCCATGTTTAGCATAAGTCACAGAGGGAGGGCCGTTAGTAATTCGAGGTGGGTATGCAATCACAATTACTGATGCAGAAAGCTGAGAGCTGCCGTACTCGTTTGCCACTCTGCACACATAGGAACCCCGATCATAGACTGATACTTGTTGGATGGCAAGCGTCCCATTAGGTAGTACAGCATATCGTCCAGCTCTCTGTGGCCTGTTGAGGACCACCCCACTGGGTATTGTCCATGTTAGTCTGAGAGGTTCGCCACTGGTTAGACAATGAAGCAAAAGTCTTTCCCCATTGACAACGCTGACAGGAGAGTTATATCTGTTGTTGATCTCTGGCTTTCTCCCTGGGGACAATGTGATCGTACGCTCCACAAGACCTCGAGGATTACGCCCCAGACAGCGATACATACCAGTTTCAGCAACAGATGGGTTGCTTATGATCAAAGAGCCGTCGGGCTTGTGGAAAAACTTAGAAAACCGAGCACCACTATGCAATGGTGTGCCGTTGGGTAAGATCCAAGTCAGCTGAGGAAGTGTTGAGCCCTCAAAAGAGCAATTCAAGGTCATTGTATTCCCCGCAGTCAGTGAAAGGCTATCTGTTTTGGAACCTCTAATTTGTGGATTCCCAACAACTTCTTTCACATCCAAGTTGACCACCAGCTTGACCTCTCCTCCTTCATTACGAGCGATACAAGCCAGCTGCCCCGAGTCCGTCCTCTTAGCTGACCGGATTTCCAAGGTACCATTTTGGTGTACTGTCATTCTGTTGCTGTAGTATGGTGCAGGTAGGATCACATTTCCTGGTAGTACCCACATGATGCGAGGGGTGGGAGTTCCCTTTGCAACACAGTCCACCAACTTCCGTTGATCCTGGACTGCGGCCACCTTGATGGTGTTGGCAGTTCCTATTATGCCGTTGATCATTGGAGATGTTACTAGGACCTCCAGCTTAATTACTTTATGGTCTTGTCCTGCATTGTTCCTCGACATGCAGGTGTAGTTACCTCCATCAAAGCGCTGAACCTTTTGAACCACCAATGTCCCATCATCCAGGACCTGGTATTTGTCTAATGCAGGGGAGATCACTCTATTTGTAGGGGATATCCATGTGATGGTTGGCATTGGTTCCCCTTTGGCATTGCATCTCAGTGTGACTGTCTCACCATAGAAAATCCTGACCGACTTTTGGTCTTTATCCTGGATTTGTGGCGGGGAAGTTGCAACCTTGACTTTGACTCTAACCTTCATCTCATCCTTGCCAAGTTGGTTCTCGGCGTAGCAGGTGTAATCACCTTCTTCTGGCATGCCGACATGGTTGAAGTACAGCGTTCCATTGTCAAACACCACATACCTACATACAGTTGAAAGAGGGAAGGGGTGAAGGGAGATATTGATTTTTACACTTTGATGACTGTAGATCAGTTGAGAGTTAAATGCATTCATGTAAATGTATTACAAAATGTATGAATTAATGCAATTATGAAGATTTGGACATCACACATTGTAACTTCCTTTTTTCATATACAGTACTTTCTTACTGAAGAAATACTAAGCACAAATTAAAGAAATAATTCCTTTGTCAAGAACTGTATATCCACATGAATGAAAGCTGTTATTGAAGTTTATTGTATATTGTACCAGGAATGCAGGTTCTGTATTTATTTCCAAGGCTTTTTTGAGACAGATGACAAGAAAGGTACTATTTGATACTCTGTAAGCCTTTTTTCTGTATTCAATCAGCTATTATTTGCCAGAAAAAAATGTGTTTGGTTGCCCAGCCTTGATAGACTGAAAATAAGTATTTACAGTATGTTGCATGTATCATGGCAGGAAACAATGAATGCAATTGAAATACAAAGGGTTTTTGTATTGCAGCAGTACATGCCAAAATTGGTTCTTGAAGTAATTTTCTTTGGAAGTGTAAAGAGTCATCAATCTTAAGGTGGTGAGCTGCCACAGAAGCAGAGTCAGGGAATATTTTCCAATTAATTATATTGACATTATGCACTATGCGTCTCTGTTATGCTTCCTGATGTTTCTTACTTTTTTTTTTTACATTGAAATCTACATTGTGTCAAATCTGTTCATTCTTACAGTTGGACTATACTTTATAAATTTCTGATGTAATAACCATATTTACAACTAATTCAGAACTTCTCAAACATCCTGTTTCTTCTCATAAAGCCTTTTTTATTCATTCATTCATGTCACCAAAACCACAACTTCTTAACGATTCTTTAAGTTGATTCAGCACCTCTAAATAGAATGGACGCATATTTTAGAAGTGAAAGTTAATTATAAGAGTCACTATGAAGCAGTTCATACCTGCGACTGCGTCCTCCGCTGACAATATCTCTTTGTTTGACTGGGTTGACCATGCTGCCGTCCGGCAGTGCCCAGCTGATCTCTGGGTTGGGGAGACCAGATGCCACACAGTCCACCTTCAGGTCCCCGCCGTACACCACCTCCTGATTGGATCTCTGCTGCTTCTGCTCGATCTTAGCCGGTCTAGTCAACACATCGACCCGCAGCAGAACGTAGTCATCACCCATCTTGTTACGTGCCACACACAGGTAGTCACCACTGTCCTTGTCGGTCACAGAATAAATGGTGATAGTGCCATTGGGGAATACCTTTATCCTGGGGTCAAAACTGCAAAGATAATAGAAAAAACAGCCTTTAGATGACATTAAATAATTTAAAAAAATAATTTATTTAAACATTTAATTGCTTTAAAAAAATTATTAATTTGCATGTACATTTGTTACCTGTACTGAGCATCCACGAGCTTCTTAGAGGGTGTCCTCCAGATGATGCGGGGGTCCGGCCCTCCTGTTGCCACACAGTTGAGCAGCAGCCTCCCCCCATAGATCACATCTGTTTTCTGGGGGGACGACAAGGTGATACTGGCCTTGGCAGAGTTTGGATTCCTCCTTGTGCTCAAGATCACTGTTCTCGTGCTGGATGCCACCGCATTACTGGCTGAACATTTATATCGCCCAGCATTTCCCTGGCCCAATCCCCGTATGTACAGGGTCCCATTGGGAAAGACAATGAGGTTGCGTCCAGTAACAAATTGGGAAGCAGTGAGCTGTATGCCATCAGGTGTGATCCAGCTGATGACTGGCTGAGGGGCCCCTGTGGCAGTGCAGTGGATGTAGGCGGGGCTACCCTCTGGGAGGGTGATGTTCTCATGTTGTGCCTGCTGAATCACAGGTGGCAACACTGAGACATAAAGGCGGACTGAGACTGAGTCGGCCCCAGCTGCACTGCTGCCAATGCACTTATAAATCCCTCTGTCTGTGTAAGTGGCCTGGCTGATCTGGAGTGTTCCGTTACTAAAGACGGCCACATGCTGCTGAGGGGCAACACCAAGTGTGGCAGCAGCTACGTGGACATGGTTAGGGAGCACCCATGTGACTCGAGGCGTAGGGTGCCCCTCCACTTTACACTCCAACTTGACTTTGTCACCCTGGTGCACAGTGATGTCTCTGTGCCGAGGCTGGAGGACCCGCGGATGCTGAGACAGGACCACAAGGTTGACCACCAACTTGTCTGTGCCGTACTGGTTCTGGACTGTGCAAAGGTACTGGCCCCCATCAAAGGGCTGTGTGTTTCTGATGATTAATGTACCATTTGGATGGACCTCAAACCTCTGGACCCTGGTGTTCTGAGCAATACTGGCCCCTGCATGAATGGAAAGACAGATATTATTAAAAGACAGTGTTCAGACATATTATACATTTAAGGTGACGAATTATTGAATGTAGAAAAGACAATAAACAATATACTGTAGATGAAATGGGTGTAATATTTGCTGGGTGTGCAAAAAGACAATACATTTGTGAGGGTGCGATATCTCACAAATGCAGCTTTGATCATCCCAATTTATACACATTACATGGCTTCTTTATCAGGGAGTGCACCCTCAACCAAGATTTTAGTAATGAAAATATATTTTTCCCAAGGTGGAAAAAGATAGTGCCATCAATGTGTGAGTGAACTGAACTACAATATATAATTATTTTTGATCAACCCAGTTCTACTTGAAATGATGTTCATATTGGATGATTCCACAAGTCACACAATATATGTCCGGTGCAGGATGCCTTTTAGTAAAAAGGGATAGGCAGATTTTTTTTAAACGATAAACATGATCTTTCTCTAACCTTAATGAATCTTATCATAAACATAGTTTATTTGCCAAAACCACAATCTGTCCCTCACCTAAACCATACCAGAATTACGTTATATAGTAAAACAAAATCTCTTAAAAAAGCACTAAATATAATATTTTCCTGATCTATAACAAACAAGGTACAAAGAGGCAACCTCTGGTGCTGAGAAATGAAGCCAACATGGCAATGCCAACAACTGCAGTTCCTCAAATGGCCACATAAAACTGGCTCGAAAAACAGGTTAATCCCCATACATATCTGCATAAAGTAGGCCAGCTTCCTGCAATTTTTTACAAAGTGGCTTTGGAACAAAAAATTTAAAGTTTTTGTGGTGTCACATTTTATCTTTCTCATCCTCATCAATTTTGGAGGTTATGTGTAAACATTGTGCTGTACTGTACATATTGAATTCACATCTTCACTGAAAATGAATGTCTGTGAACAACAATAAGGTGTCTGCACTTTTATCTAATTTGACTTTGTATTATTATTATTATTAGTATTAATGCTCTTACTACTAATAACAATAATGATGTTTTGTATGAATCACTTATATTACTTAGTGCTTATTGGAAACTAAAAATAAACTTTAAACTTTAAATAAAGCAGCTTAATCTGGGCTCTTACAAACTGATTAAACTGATTAAATATATTTTTTTTCCATTTCCTGTAGTGTTTGTAAAGAAGGAACTGACAAGCCTGACCTGATGTACATAAACTACTGAGTTGTTAGAAGGTTGAGTCATACATACCACTGGCAACTTTTGTCCATGACAGGAAGGGCATTGGCTCACCCTCGGCCCCACAGGGAAGCTGAGCATCTGTTTCAGCGTCCACAGTGAAAGTCTGGAAATTGCTCTTAGTTATTCTTGGCTTCCCTCTTGGAATAGATCCTTTTCCAGGTAGCTGGTGCTTTTTGGACACATCCTGAGTGCTTGTTGGAAGTCCCTCTCTGAATGGATCAGTTTGGATTGCAGCAATTGTTGGGGCAGGGGTGGCAGTCGGTTTGATTGTCTGCCTGCTGGTTAATTTTAGGGCAGGAGAAGTTGGATTTGTACTAATAAATAGCGCCAGCTGGTGGTCAGTTGACTGGGTTGCTGGACGGAAGTCTGATGTTTTCATAGGCTGTGATGTGATGATGGGTTGGGTTTGTTGGTCTTGACCGTGGTTGTCTGGAAAGATGTTGATCCTGGGAACCTCTTGAGTGGTGGCCCTAAAGGAAGGGCCTATTTTGGTTTCTGTGGGAGATGTTTTGGGGAGTGTGACATGTGGTGCCACTGTAGATGGTATCACAACATCAGGCCTTGATGAAGTAGCAGGGGCAGTTGTTGTTATGACGATACTTGTAAAAGGAGCATCAAAGTTATTTCCTGTGTTTGCAGTTTTGTTAAGATGCCAATCTGCCTCGTACTCACTGCTTGTGGTTTTATTTTTATTCAAATTATGATAGGGTCTTTCAGGTAGTGTAGGTTTATTTGTGGTAACCTCTTCTGTGTCCAAATCACCCTCAAGAGGCACGGTCAGTGTCGTAATTAAGCCACTTGAAGTGTATCCAGAGGTTGTCTTGATTTCATGCTCGATCAGGGAAGCATCTGAGGCAAATGGGGAAGGCAGCAGTGAAAAATGAACGTCAGTCTCTTTCAAAAGTACTCTTTCACTTTTTTCCGTGGTTGTGTATTGATAGTCTGATTCATTCTGCCCGACATCTGTTAGCACTTGCGTTAGAGTGTGAAAATCCCCAGAGTGTGGCATAGGTCCAAGGTCTCCTGTAGCGCTAACCTGTTGTGTCTCCCCTAAGGGTTTAACAGGTGCAAGAGGGCTGCCCGTAAACCCCTGCTGAGTGACTGATGTGAGCATATCCAAGAGCTTGCGAGGAGACGTACTTTCTGAGATTCTCAGGGTTGTTTGAGAACTTGTCTTTCCGTGACCCACTTCTGGAAATGCTGTTGGAAATGATGGTGCCGCTGATGTACTTTTGAATAGTGGTTTGGCCATGGGTTGATGGCTGTCGTTTGTTTGGGAGGGAGAAGTTGTTAGTAAGGACAGTTTTCTGGCTGCCTCATCGTCATGCCCTAAGACTGTGCTTTCTTCATGACTCAGTATGCCTGATGACGCTGCTTGGCTGCCGCTGAATGGAACAGTGGTATTGAAATTGGCTGTTTTAACTTCTAATGGGTCTATTTTTAGCTGTGTGGAGGCAGTGGTCCTGACCGTTGCTAAGAGAGCGTTTGAAGGTGTGGTGGCAATAAACTGGGTAGGTTTAATCAGCTTTTGTTTCCTTTTGTTTGGCTTTCTCCGACGACCCCCATTCCTTCTCCTGGAGTTAGGTTGTCGAATGTGCGGGGGGAATCGTCCTTCAGACCCCCTCATTCTTGTAGTGGTGGGTACGAGCGTAGTTGTTGGAGATACTTGTGTAAGCATTGCATGAGATTGTAAATCATCAAGTGTAGATTCCTTTGGATGAGTATGCGACTGTGATGTTGTAGCAGTCACACTAAGATATTTTCCATTTTCCTCTTGGCTTGATTCTGATTCATTTGGGTTGACCAAAGGGATAATTTGACTTCCCCTTGAAGAGAGTTCTCTGTCTTTATTAGAGCTGGCACCAACATTCGGTCTGTCCATATTCTCGCTTCTCTCCGATGCGTTGGATGCATCAGCTGTTTTGACTCCATTAACATCTGTATTTGTGCTTTGGTTTTCTTTTAGAGAAAATGTACTGCTGCTGCTTGCAGTGTTTGTGTTGGCCTGCCAGAAAGTGACATAGTGTAGGGGAACAGATGTGGTCTGCTGTGGGAGGAAAAATACACTGTTTGAAGTTGTGTGTATATCAAAGTTTGTATCTTGAGCTGTGTGCTGTGCATTGTGTGGAGTCTGTGTTGTGTGTGGCTCTACTGCAACATGTACGCTGGGTGTGTTCTGACTGTTTGATGTCTTATCGCGTGTATTATGTGTGGTGTAGCTGTTAGATGTCAGGTATGTGCCTTGACCTTCTGTATTATGTTGATTTGTTGTCATTTGTCGATATTGTGTTGGAGTATGTGGTGTTATGAAGTAATCCTGGCCCTGCACAGTCATGCCATCTGAAGATCCCTCAATAGTAACTTGTGCCTGCGTTGCCTTCTCTGTCTGTTTCCTCTCTGTTGTATGCTGAACTGGGAGTGGCGTCACAGTATTCTGAGCAGTTCGATCCCTAATCTTAGCCAAAATATCAGCCCATTTCTCTGGGTCTATTTTACTCTTTGACATATTAATCTTCCTCCTGCTCTCAACTGTGTTCTTCCTGTCTTCAACATGTGATCCTGTTGGTTTTCGAAGCACCGGCGGCCTCCGCCACAATTTTCTTGATGGATGGATGCCCCTCCTACCAGGGGCTACACCTCCTGGAATTCTCTTCCTCAAAGGATCCAAGCGACTCATTGGAGCCCCCACCTGAGTAACCTCAATGTCCCCAGATGCCTCCTCTGCATCCTCTGTGGGGACTTTAATCTGAGTGTTCACCCCTGACGCCGACTGAGGTCTTGTTGGAAACTTCCTCAAGGGCCTTATGAGCCCTTTTCGCCGGACAAAAGTGATTTTTGTAGCCAGTGTATCGACACCATGTTGATTAATGGCGATGCATTTATAATGACCACTGTCCAATAGCTGAGTCTGTGGGATATGTAGAGTGCCGTTGGAATACACCAAAGCTCTAGAGGAGTTAGCTTGGAAACTAACTATGTTGCTGTTTGGTAGAATCCAGTTAATTTCAGCATCAGGAGAACCAGATGCTGTGCAAGGCAGGGAAATGGGGTTGCCTGCAAATCCCTCAATAGGTGTAATTGAGGTGTCCTCCCCAGGGGCAGGGCTAGATGATTCCTGCACTGTCAGATGGAATGGCATGAGAGCAAGGTCTCCATGAACCTTGGCAATACAGTAGTAAATTCCAGTGTCTGCGTGGCTGACAGCTTTAATGAGCAGCTGTCCATCCTTGGACAGAGACACCCTGTTGTCTGGACTACTGTATGGTGCCTCCACCTTAGAGCCATTTGGCAGCATCCAGTGGATGACTGGTTGCCCAGAACTGTGCACGTTGCAGTACATTTGACTTGGATTTCCAAGGATAGCGCTCAATACTGTGGTAGTCGAGTTTATTGACTCAATCATGACCCATGTCCTCCTCTGTCTCCGCACAAGCTCTGTCTCAACTGTCTCTGAGAAGTCCGTGCTCAGAATCAATTTTACCATCTTGGCTGATGATTGAAGTCTGTTCAGCTGAAGGTTTGCAGATGTCTGCATCAGCCATGCCGGCTGGGTCCTGATATTAACTTTAACACCTGTGTAGTACTGGGCATCCTTCTCAGAGTCCTGTCTGTACACATAGATTGGATTCGGCTCATTTCTGAGCATAATCCCCCTTTGCAAGTGGGCTGGCACATTACTGTAGTATGCGATAAGCCTCCACAGTTGCTCATACTTTTCTCTATCGACAGGGCATTCAAGATCCACAGACACAGTGATGTTGGAAGCCAGCTGGAGCTGGTTGACTTGCTCCCAGTTGATCTTGGTAAGCACTCTTGGCTCGCCAATATCACACTCCAGATCCACCTCATTACCATGTTCGTCTGACAGGCCCAGGGAGATGTTCCCAAATGGTTCCCTGAAGTCCTCCATGGTCATGACCTCACTCTCGACGTCATCAGGTGGGGAAGTCCTGTGAGGAGAACTGATGACGGGGCTGCTGCAGACCAGGTTCTCCATAGCCTGAAGCTCTTTACTGTGGAGGTGCCTGGGAGAGGAGCATATGGGACACAGCTGGCCACCGGGAAGGGCCCTGTCCTTTTTACATTTCAAGACACCTGGAGACAAAAAACAAAAAGCTGTCAAATAAGACCTATGTGATGCTAGTTCAGTATGTTTTTATTTTGTTTCTTACTGTGATGATGTCATCTCTCTTGTTCTATTGTTTGGTTTTATCATGTAAAGTGCCTTGAGTACCTTTTAAAGCGCTATACAAATAACATGTATTATTATTATTATTATTATTATTATTATTATTATCAGGTCACTAGTGTTTAAAGGCTCAACAATAATTACTTCCTGTTTGCCCGGGAAAAGTAAAACGCCACTTTTGCCCAATCAAGCAAGTGGTCAAAAAGAAGGAAACGCTTTTTTCCGGACCTGATTATTGAAGTACCTAAGGAGTGAGCCTTCCTCTATATTGTATTTCAGTGTCACCACTGTATAGCATTTTGGTCAACTTTTGTTGTTTTAAATGTTCTCTATAAATAAACTAAACTTGAAAATACTGATACTCGCGAAATGTTTTACTAACTAACTAAATCTGTAAAGAAAGGTCTAAATCAAATTGTAATGTGGAAATTAAAAGTCTGACCTGGAGAAGTTTTATCCCAGTCATAGAGCCACCTCATGTTGCAGTCGCATATCCACGAGTTCCCATGGAGGTAGAGGTTCTCCAGCTGTGGCATGGTCGCCACCAGCCTGGAGGGTAGTGATGTCAGCCTGTTGTCTGACAGATAAAGGTGCCTCAGAGTGGAGACGTGGAAGTGGCCCATCAGGGTGAAGGTGGTGAAGGTGGCTGGGTGCAGCTGCTGAAGCCGATTGCCTTCCAGCTGTAGCAGCCGCAGGGAGGTGAGGCCGTGGAAGGCATCTGGGTGGATGAACTCCAGTTGGTTGTGGTCCAGGTGTAACCTGGCCAAGGCCCAGAGACCCTGAAGGGTGTGTCTGTTGATCTCCTTCAGCTTGTTGTAGCTCATCTTCAACATCTAAACCAACAAGAAATGAGGAGAAATAAATCATTAGTAATGATGACATTATGATCCTCTTTAAACCTCCCACACCACCAAGATAACTTAATATAGCAACAGTGAAAGTCAGATTTTCATGAGTAAACCGAGTTAACATTTTACATAATGTTTATGTCATGGGTTGTACAATGACACAATTGCAAAGTTATGTAGATCACATTTTGATTCATATTCCAATTGAAGAATATTTTGAGACATTTATAATTTTTCGAATTGAGTAGTATATCCAGTTTTCAGGTTTATTTTTCGTGTTCAAACAATAAAAGTAAAAAAATAAAAGTCAGTAGTAGCATGCAAATAAACTAAGCTAAAAAAAGGTTCTCAGTGTTTCCACCAAGCAGTCTAGCTTTGTTCGTGACACATTAGAACGGTTATTTTTACTTAATCATTGGCAAAAGTTGCGTATGGAACCAATAGAACCACTGTTGGTATCACCTTGGTCAAGGTTCTATGTGAGCCAATACAAGGAGGTGGAGTTCAAACACTGCAGATTGATAGGTCAACACCCCGCATACTCTGTACAATACGCCATACTTTATGCCGCACACTACACCATACTTTATGCCGTACACTACACCATACTTTATGCCGAACACTACACCATAGATTACGCCGTACATTACGCCATAGACTATGCCATACACTATGCCATACACTATGTCGTACACTACGCCATACATTATGCCGTACACTGCACCATACATTACGCCATACACTACACCATACACTACACCATACATTACGCCATACACTACACCATACACTACACCATACATTACGCCATACACTACACCATACACTACACCATACATTACGCCATACACTACGCCATACGTCTAACGTGATCTTACCACCACTTTACTATGGCATGCTGAGGTTTCAGACCGTACAGCGTACACTACACCATACACTATGCCATACCATACATTACGCCATACACTACGCCATACACTACACCATACGTTATGCCGTACACTACGCAATACACTACGCAGTACACTACGCCATACACTACGCAGTACACTACGTCATACACTACGCCATACACTACGTCGTACACTACGTCGTACACTACGTCGTACATTATGCCGTACACCAGTGTTTTTCAACCTTTTTTGAGCCGCGGCACATTTTTTGCAATAAAAAAATCCCGCGGCACACCAACAACCAAAAAGTTACAAAATGTAACATTGTAGCATAATACAGCATATATGCTGACAATTTCCCACTGATGCGTAACTTTTCCAAAACAACGCTTTCGATGTCTGCAGACATGTCACCTACATCTGGCAATTGTGTTATCTGAGAGCGGGACTTTAGCTACTCCGTTAACCGCGTCAGGGCCGAGCATCTCGTTCATAATAGCTTTGCAGGCAGGTAGTATTAATGTCTCTGCCACAGTGTGTGGGCTTTTGGATTTGGCCACCAGTTCAGCTACTATGTAGCTTTGAGAGCTTTCTCAGACACATTTGTGGATTTCCTCATAAAAATTACATGTTTCTCAGTTTGTGTGCGCAGGCGAACAAAATAGTCCCTCTTCTTGGGCATTTTCCCGATTTTTACATATTTTCTTAAATTCACCTTTAAAGGAACTTGCATATGAGACATACCCATGTGTTGTATATGATAATTTGCAGAACAATCTCAGCTATCTATATAATGAGGCACCAATTGTCCTAAGATACAGAGTACAGGGATAATTTGGCCATAAAGCTAAATAATTGAAGTCTGATTTTTTTAATTTTTCAAATCTCTTGTGAAAACATAACTTTACTCATGTGGACGAACTGTTTTGGTGCTTGAAATTGGTTTACCAAAGTCTTAGGTTCACAACAGTGGTGGAATATATGGATAAAATAGCAGATAAATGTATAATAAATGTCAAGAACCAAATTTTGTAATATCGTTTTTTGAGTAGAAGTGATGTCGTCCCTCTACTTCCACCAGCTGTTAGAGGGACTGAGATCACATGGGACTGAGTAATTATTTCATACCACAGATCAAGCTTCATGGGATGTGTGCAAATGAAACATGAACATTACAACCGTTTTTGTTTTCAAACTAAATATTAACTACATCGCTGAAAGTCCGTCGCTAACTGTAAGCTTTCTCTTCGCTACTTCCTCTCTTCTCTCTGTCCTCTTGCATGCAGACTGAACGTAAACTGCAGTGTTTCTGTAGCGTAAGGTGGTGGGTAGGTCCTTAGGGATTTACTGAGTGTCCATTGGTTAGTTTCATACATAAATGTTGACAGACACATGAATCCACAAATGACGGTGAGAGGCGGAGCTCGACACCCACGAATCACACGACACGTCCAAGCTCCTGGCGCGCTGTGATTCACCTAAGATCTCATGAAAATTAGGAGAGGTGGAGAGCATACGGTTCCGTAGACATCTTAACCATATCTCTGTGCCGTATTATCGCGGAGCAATTAATTTAAACAGTGAGTAAACACCGCGTGGACGCGTCCGTCGACCCCAGATATATAAATTGCATGCTCAGACGCTAAACAATGGCAAATTATTTGCGGCAACTAATAATATTTTTTTGGACCGATTAAGTGAAATTGGACATTTTCCCACGGCACACCTGGCGATCTCTCACGGCACACTGGTGTGCCACGGCACAGTGGTTGAAAATCGCTGCCGTACACTATGCCATACACTAAGCTGTACGCCGTACACTACGTCATACACTGCGCCATACACTACGCTGTACACTACGCCGTACACTACGTCATACATTGCGCCATACACTACGCCGTACATTATGCCATACACTAGGGCATACGCTACGCCATACATAATGCCGTACACTACACCATACATTTTGCCGTACACTACGCCATATACTACGCCATACATAATGCCGTACACTACACCATACATTTTGCCGTACACTACGCCATACACTACGCCATACATAATGCTGTACACTACACCATACGTTATGCCGTACACTACACCATACACTACGCCGTACACTACGCCATACATAATGCCGTACACTACACCATACATTATGCCGTACACTACACCATACACTACGGCGTACACTACACCATACACTATGCCATACCATACATTACTCCATACACTACGCCATACATTATGCCGTACACGATGCCATACACTACACCGGACACTACGGCGTACACTATGCCGTACACTACACCATACATTTTGCCGTACACTACGCCATACATTTTGCCGTACACTACGCCATACATTTTGCCGTACACTATGCCATACACTACGCCATACATAATGCTGTACACTACACCATACATTATGCCGTACACTACACCGTACACTACACCATACATTATGCCGTACACTACACCATACACTACGCCGTACACTACGCCATACATAATGCCGTACACTACACCATACATTATGCCGTACACTACACCATACACTACGCCATACCATACATTACGCCATACACTACGCCATACACTACGCCATACACTACGCCATACACTATGTCGTACACTACGCCATACATTATGCCGTACACTATGCCATACACTACACCGGACACTACGCCGTACGCTACGCCGTACACTACACCATACATTATGCCGTACACTACACCATACACGACGCCGTACATTACGCCATACTGTATGGCGTAATGTACGGTGTAATGTATGGTGTAGTGCATGGTGTAGTGACTACACCATGCACTACACCATACATTACGCCGTACCCTACACCGTACACTACACCGTACACTTTGCTACACTACACTGTACACTACGCAGTACACTACGCTGCACTACACTGTACACTACGGCATACACTATGTATTCTACAACGTTAGGCCACAGACAAACAAACACTTTCTTCTTTTTTAAATAAAAATTTAAGCCGTAGCTGTACCTGGTCAGTCAAAAAACAGAATGGAACCATAGTCAAAGGGCTGGACACACCCTGTTTTAAATGTGGTGATGATAGCACTAAAGTTTAGTATTCTATTGTGTTTTTCTAAGGGTGTAGGTTTTGACACCCAAAAAGGCCATTTGGAGATGTAAGCTGTAAAATACCATTATCTGGTCAAATCAACAGAGCACACAACAATAGGAGCTGCAGGCTCACATAAGGAAACTGATGAAGGACAGCCACTATTCATTCATTCATTCTCTCTTTCTTTCCCAGGTAATATTTCCATTGTGTGTTCAGCCAGTGTACCTGCAGTGAAGCAAGATCCTTGAACACTCCATGGGGTAGACTGTGGATGTCGTTCCCATGGACCATCAGAAGCTCCAGCTTCCCCAGACCAGCCAGCGATTTGTCTGTAATCTTATTAATACTGTTGAACCTGAAACAACCACACCAGAGTGGGAGGTAAAATAAACATTAAACCCATTCATGACAAATAATACATGAGTCTGGTTACTGGCTTGCCATAAGGTTAAGTCCCTTTCTTATACTGCATTAAGAGTGTAATCCAATCACTGACAGTGTAGCAAAATAACAAGCATGCCAAGTCAATGCTGAGGATGCAAAAGAGGACTGACCCCAGATTCATGCGTTCTACGTGTCTGGATACAGCAGCTGGGATGGTGATGAGGGAGCGGAAGGTGCAGTGGAGCTCAGCAGGCTGGGGGCAGGAGCAGGGCCGGGGGCAGGGGACTGAGGCAACAGGGGGCAACATCATCAGCACCACCAGCGTCTGGAGGACGCGCAGGGCGGGGGGGTCCATCTTCATTCAAGGAAGGAGCAGCTGGCCGTGTAATAACTACAATAACAATATCTTGTTATCAACACAGGTTATTATTATTAATTAACATTAATTATTGTTATTATTATTGTTACATATTATTATTATTAGTTAATTATTATTATTATTATGCGTATTAATATTATTATTATTATTTTTAGTATTTTTGGCGTTTTAAAAATACTTTTCAAGGAAAAGAATGCGACGGAAAATGTAAAAAACTGTTTCACATTCAGATTCTTGTGAAAATAAAACTGGAACTGGAATAAAACAATCCCAGACGACGGTCATAATCTGTCGGAGGTCAAACTTAATTTGCTGGCGCGCTGATGCGAGTTTGGCTCAAGTTTCGTGGGCGACTCTGTGCCTCCATCAGCGCACGAAAGGATTGCTTTCAGCCAAAGTGCTGCCTAAATATTTAATAACTTCAGCTCAAATCATTGTAAGGAAATATAAATGCTTTTACCTCAAAATCTTGATAGCATGTCTCTAGGGAACTCCTCATATTCCATTTCAACGTGGTTGAAGTCCAGAAACCGCACAGTCGAATTAAAACTGGAACTAAAACGGAAACCTCTAAGAGGCAATAAACAAAGTTTCTGTTGGAAACTGTGTAAATCTGCACAGAGCAGCAGCTGAAAACAGACTCTAATATCAAATCCTTGGGGGGCGGGGGGAGTTTGGGTCTCGCTCCTGCTCTGTGGAACTCCAGTAAGGAATGAGTGAAGGAGCTTCTCCGGCGCGCACGGCGGAGACGCAACAGGAGGAGCCAGAAGTTTTTCGGGAGGACAGAAGAAGTTGGAGAGAGTTTCAGAGTTATATGATACTGTAATACAGCCAAACACACTCTTAAGCTGCGGAGTATGAGAATGATTGGGCAGCGGTGCTGTGGCATATTGGATGAGTCATATTGAAACAATGAGAAATTAGATTGATCTCAAAAGCTGACAGTTTCATAACCAGCTGAAGAAGTGGAGCAGGGGAGATCTAAGACAAACTGGACAGATAGTGATCAGAGCTGCAGCTGACTGGCCAGCGATGAGGTCCTTGACCTGAACTACAGGCCGGACCTGTAAAATTACAGAACGAAAAAATAGGAAATATATTAATAATAAATGAACCCTATTCTAACATTACACTAATAGTGTAAGTTAATGTCTCCTATGTGAGGTGATGCTTACGCAACCTAAAATAAGCTATGACCTTATGATCATAAGATGTTTGCTGTAACTGCCAACAGATTTTATAAAGTGACAAAATAACCTCTTCACAATGACCACCGGCATTTTCTGCAGCTTCACACTACATCTCACAGTCTTCATCAGCAGATGGAATTTGCTCAGTTGTCATGGAGACAACTTAGCTGTATACACACACCAAAGTAAAGAACTTTAGTCACATGATATCCGAAGTTTGGGTTATAAAGTGGGGTTTATTTACCTCCAGAAGGCAGCAGTAAGATTGTGATCCTGCAGCTCCTGTGGGACCTGAACACAAGATGTATGGAGGATATATTTACTGTGATACAGGTCACCATCACCATCTGACGATGAGTATGGAGTGAAACCCGATACATACAAATATAGGACAGACGGTTATTTGGTTTCCAGTTGTCTGTCATTAAACTGTATGCTACCAGATACGATGCAAAAAGGTTAGGTTTCATTTTGGGTTACTTTTCTTGCAGCTTGTAGAGGCCCAAAGATGTAGGAAACCGTTTCCTCCCAGCTCACCACTCGGGTTTTGAAAGTCATGACAGTTCATAGTTGAGTCTGGGATGTTGGATGCTAAAACAAAATCTGGGACTTTTTTAGTTCTGAAAGAAAATGAAACAAAGACATATGGGTCCCAATGCTAGCTGCATTAAACAGGTGCTACTTTGCTTCCAGGCCCAGTTCAGACCTGGCATCAACATGATTCTGAGGTGACCCGATCACAAGTGGACAGCTCTAAGAACAGGTGTGAAGACCACATTCAGAGGTGGTCTGGGCCGCATGGCCACATTCTTTTACCAGTGTCGACTCAAATGTGTCCTGGGCCACCTTGAAGGACCGCCTACTCAATCTGAAGTGTGTTGTGCATGTGTGTTTGTGTGCAAAGGTATCGATGCTCCGCCACTTTTTTTCCCTCCAAATGAGGAAATAGAATGTTTGCAGTTGGCATAAAGTCTTTAATATTACATTTTTAAGCGCTTAAATCGCAATCATCACTAAAGAGTGTGTCATGTAAGAGAGCAACTGAAAACTAATAGAATGGTCAAAGTTGTCGTGTTGAGATGTGTTGTCAATTCATGCATTGGGTAAAATGGAGGAAAATATTCCGCCTTAAAAGCTGGCTGGTAGCCTCTGAGCGTCACAGTATAATTCAATAACTCCATTTGCTCGGCACAAGTAAGTAAATAAAATCATTCAAAACACAAACTGGTTGAAAACAACAAAAAGACATTTGGTTTTGTGTGCATCCCAGACAAAGGAAAGAGATACAGAAAATACTCCATTCACGGGAATATTTGGACATAAGGCGAGGGCCACATGATATAGACATATTTTTCAAAGTTGATTGAGGCAATGTGCATAGCAACATTAAAACATAATAAAAATCTCACATAATCAGGACATTAAGAACACTATGTTAGAAGGCTGCCATCCTCATGAAAAAATACACATCTGCGTTGAAATCATTAACTTACCAACCTTCCTCCAATCGTCTTCTGCAAAGTAGGCAACAAGTATTAGCCAATCAGAGAACGAGGGGGGGGAATTGTTTTTATCAAACTGGCTGTGAAAGAGGTAATTTGGCATGTGGACACTTCCACATTCCCAAAAGGTCCCTTTGCAAACTCATTGCTCGTGTGCCATTGGTCCTAAGATTTAAATCATTATGCTTCATCAGAGATTGATGCACATGCTTTTGTTTTTTCCAACAAGTTACATTGATTTAAAGATGTTACATTTACCTTCGCTTCTGTAGAACTGTGCTGTGCCATAAATCACCCATAAACTGTTATGTCAGCCTAAAAAGTGTTAAACTGCTGTTTGCCCTTCTCTCAGTCTCTGACTGTGAAATGGTGGTGGGGTGGGGGGGGGGGGGGGCTTCGAAGCCCTTTCATTAACACTGACTCACATATTCACAGCATGCAGTCTAGACACATCCAGTGGAAAAAAAAGCATGCAGAGACAAACACAGGGCATAAGAACAATGGGCCACACATCACCAACTGAAGTTGATAGGGCGGCCTGAGGGAAGTGTGTGACTGCGTCATGTTGGGAAACAGAAACCTGACTATCTCTCTGATATCAGCTCTTATCTGATCCCAAAGCTCAGCTGATAGCACTTTATATGCTGCTGTGATTTGGGCTCAGTAAAGTTGAATTTCTGCTTGCCCTTCTTGAAACACTACCTGTGACGCTAGCTTTGGTCCGAGCATCCCTCCTCCTCTGTCACCTAAGTGCTGCAGTCCAGAGGCGGCTGAGTCCTGGCTTTGGAGGAAAGTGTTGGTCAAAGGTGATGGAGCGACGCCTCCATCCATCAAGACGTCACCGCCGTCCTGTAACACCTGCACCAAAACCACACGGAAGTCAGGTCACTGCAGCTATGTGGCCTGCAGCAGCACCCGAGGACAGCCTCCATGCATCATCGGAGCACCACGCATCACTTTATTTGAGGAATGAGTATTTCATAGAGCCGCTAAAACAATTTGCACATATATGTGAAGCTTACAGGCGGCTGTGACTCAGGGGTTAAAGCGGGTCGTCCGCTAATCTGACGACCGGCGGGTTGATCCCCGGCTCCTCTAGTCCGCATGGCCAAATGTCCTTGAGTGAGACACTCAAGGACCCAAGTTGCTCTCCGGGCGCTTTACACGTGCACACAACTGCACAGTAATGTTCTCCTCCCTAACAGCCAAAGGCATCTGCTTAGATAAAGCCTTCAGTCAGCAGGATCTAGTTTGTACCATGAGTGCAGGTGAAACTATTTACTTCCTTAGTCCCCCCGTCTTTGTTTTCCTCTAACAAAACAAATCATTGCTTTTTGCACTATTGCATTTCTTGTCTGTGTCCTACAAAGAAACAAAGAAAGCATTTGGACTTATATTAAACAAGAATAATTTAACACAGTTGTTGGGGCGACGGTGGATCAGTGGTAGACCAGGGTCGTCCTTTAATCAGAGGATCGGCGGTTTGATCCCTGGCTCTGCTAGCCCATGTCAATGTGTCCTTGTTCAAGACACTTAACCCCAAAATTGCTCCCCAAGGCTGTTCCTGGTGTATGAATGGGTATGATTAATTAGTTCTGATGTGCAGGTAGCACCTTGCATGATAGCCCCTCCCATGAATGGATGAATGATGTCATGTATTGTTAAAGCGCTTTGAGTGGTCGGAAGACTAGAAAGTACAGTCCATTTATGGCTAACAACATACCTTTACATTAAAAAAAATATTTCTATACATGTGGTAAATACAACAAATTCTTCCTCAGGCAAGTGTGAAGAAGTCAACCCACAGTGGTACAAATGCTTTCTGGGAATTAGAGAATATAGGATCATAAAGTTTGTGTTGCACACGTCTAAGAGACTTTAACCAATAAGATGCAACGTGATTGAAGAAGCCTCCCACAGCTGCTTTAAGCCGGGTTTATGGTCGCCGTAGTGTCCCAGGTGTGTGGGGGTGTCAGCTAAAATTGACAATTAAATTTTAGGTGTAAAGCACGAAGGCTCTGCAAGTTGTCGCAGCGCTTGGTTGTGTATGTATGAAACAATAAGGCAAACGCAAATAACTGAAATTAAAAAGTAAAATAATGAATTACACAGACGACCAGTTCATTTTTATATGCTTTAAAAGCAGGAGATCTTAGAAATGTACATTTGAGTAAATATTTTGTCAGCTGAATATAATTGTTTACTGGATATTAAACCTTTCAACCTTCGTTTCATTATAATATTACATGACTCCTTTCTTTACAGGAATTGTAAAAATGCTGGTTGAGTCCATTACTACTGCTGGTTGATGTGGAATGGTGCACCTCATGGCAGAAACAGGTTTTATACACAGTGATTTTGTCACTCAGACACAGCTGAGTGACAAAATTATCAATGTCTTCAGGAGACCCATAATGTTGTGTTTGTCAAGGGGTGTAGCTATTTTGAAATCATTTTTTATTTGTAAAAGAATGGCCGGCAGAAGTGGAATTCTGTGCCATTTCAACTTGTCGGGCAGATCTTTTTTTAAAGGGGGCCTTATAAGTATTTTTATACTCACAAAGGCTCAAATGACTGTTTGTAATGTGAAAGGGGTCATTATTAGTGACAAACCCACTCGCCTCAGCTCAACATATGTTTAGCCTTGTTCCCTTTCAGCTCATTGTTTTGGTTTCATGACCTAAAGATTCACTGATTGGCTCAGTCGCAACACTCTCGTCAACCTTGTTAACAGCAGCAGGCAGCTGTTTTCTGTGAAAAAGCTCTGATGAAGCCATTGTACTCTACCTGCTCAGCAGCAAACAGCAGACAGACCCAGTTAGAGACGAGCTCGTGAACATAGTGGAGCTAAAGAGACAGATGTTTCCCTTAGGGGTTGGTGGAGACCAAAAACTGAGCTGAAAGACAGCGAATATTGGACTAACTTTCATCAGGTGAAGGACAACGTTGCTCTGTTGTATGTGAAAACAGAAAAAAACTCAGTCTCCTCCAATGGTCTGGCAGATGACCTGACTTCATTCCAAACAATGTGTTATATGTGTAGTAGCACACTTTTTCATTTCTTAGGGTTTTAATTTTCACCTGTCTATGCTAACATTGTGTTTTACATTACATTGTGTTCACCAAAGTAATTACTCAAATCGGGGTCCAACAGGCAACACGCATGAGAAGTTGTGAGGTCAAACTGAAAGTCAACACCTGAAATGTTAGAAATAATCTCTTATCACACAATAGGCCCTTCTCGATTTTGTGAAGCCTCGCCTCGCTCCACGAGCCATCGGCTTGTGACCCAGAAATCGCTCTCAGCGCTCCATCTTGAAGGACGTCCCAATTCTTAAAATGCATCTCGAGGAGCGAGGAGGCTTGTCGGTGGACCTGTAAGCGAGGAAACACCGGCGTATCCTTTGCAGAAGTCTTTTCAGCACTCACGATATATAAAAGAAGCGGGACAAAAACAACAAGAATGTCTCATAAATGCCTGTTCCCTTGACTCCCCTCTCCTAGCGTCTCTTCCTCAACTCCTCCGCTTGCATCTCCCATGGGCGGCGTTAAGATGTGAGGAGAGGTGGTGAGGAAAAGAATCGAGGATGTACAAACTGGAAAATGGGGAAAAACACGCATTAGTCAACAACTACAATAGGCACAGAAGGTCAAAGTTCAAGCAAGAAGTGAGTCTGTAAACTGTGATGAATGTTGATGAGGTCACACTTTTGAAATGTGGTTATCTGAGGAGTTCTCCGACTGCTCTTGGGTCTTGCCCTGTTGATTGCGTTCTCAGATCTCAGTTATTCCTTAGCGATGTTATCATAAGTGATAGAACCAGTGGTCAGAGCTGCAAAGGCAGATCACAAGTGGACTGTTTTGCAGTTGAGTTTCAGCCGATTGATCCTCATCCCCGGCTGATTGGCGTTGAAGCACATAACGGAAGGTGTGACACGCTCTTAATGGATTGTGAGCACAACAGTGAATCCTTTTACAGTCATCAGATCCAACTCAAACAACATTATTCTTAGATTTCCATTAGTTCTGTTCCTGGAACTCCTCAGAGTTATTGCCTGAGGAGGAGGTGGAGGAGGCTGTTAATCAGAAAATGAATGTTAAATTGATAGATTACCCTCACCGTTGGTTAGGCTGTTTGGTTCCAAGATATTTCAAAATGAGTGGCTTCCAATGAGCAGAAAGGCCACAGGGCTCGCCCTGCACTGCCATCACAGATTGAATGTTGTTTCACTCTGGTATTTACTGTCACTCACACACTGTTCAGCCTGTTGGGTTTTCTTCTGTTGTTTTTAACAAACTGGAAACCTCTCTGTGTGAGAAAAGGATTTAATTATGATACTCTGTCCAACATGCTACTTTCTGCTTCAATCACACTTGTTTGGTTTGTTCTGAGGTGGACCCAAGCAAACCAGAATGCAGATGAAGCGTTACAGGTTTGTTGCAATAGTTCCATATGGAGCTTGAGCAGGCAGATGGAAGAGGGTGGAATGGAGAGGAGATGTGGATTATAGTGTGAGAGACCTCACTCACAGCTGAATCCATCAGCAACAACTCCTTCGTTTGCTGGCTCATCACATTAGCAAACAAAAACAGTTGAATTTGAATTATTCATTTAGGAGATCCAGTGTTTAGAGCAAGCCCACGATGTGCAGGCAACATCCTGGCATGCTTTAAACAAATGGGAAATTGGGAAAATTTTGTTTTATATTTGATAATGAAAGCTATAGGGAGTCATAACTAAACTTAATTTAGTTTTTAAAACAACACCATTTCTAACAACAACAACAAACAACAACAATGATCCTGATGTACAGGATCATTGTTGTTCCTGTAACTGTCCTTCACATGAGTTGTCAAGACTCTTGCATTGAGCTTTTCCCTTGATTTGAATGGCCGAATTCATTACAATTACTCCAGAAATCTGATAGTATCTCCTATGGAATATCTTTCACTAATATGGTTGAAAACACCATATTGACATGCCGGTGTCAAAGCTTAGCAGGCGCTCGTCCACTCCAGGAAAGTGAAGAAGAGGTTGTAACATTAGAAAATCCAGCATTCAGCAGCAGAAGTGAACTGCAGACCCGCTGCAGACAACGTGCTCGACTCAGTCCACAGAGCCCATAAGCTCCGCCCCCGTCGCTGCTGGATTAACTTGCTGTTGTTTTGGGTTAATGATCTTTACTGCAGCCAGCCACCAGGGCGGCGATCCAGATGTTTTGGCTTCGTTTTAGGGAGCTGTCACAGTCTCTGTAGAGACGCTACTGAGATCAGTTCTCTGGAATCAGCTGGTTTTGTTACTCCTTTCACAGTGACTGGTTGGAATGCATTGGATTTGAGATTTATTCAGTGTTATTGTTACACCAAAGCACAGGCATTAATAGCAGTATCTAAAAGGGACCCGACTCTGTCAAAATAAAAGCTTTTATGAACTGAGATTTGAATGACTACTGTGTGACAACAATCACTGACGGAGAGCAGCAAATGGACATTTAATTATATAAGAATGTCATGATGATTATCCTGCTGTCGATCACACAGCAGGCCCTGCAGAGCTGAGTATTGAGTGTTTCTGTCACATTGCATCATCCCCACAATGGAAGGACTGCTATGACATCTGTACTAAGACTAAATATGTCCTTGTAAATTACAGCTGGGCAGACATTAAAATTCTGTCTGTGAATAAAAAGATATATTTTTGGGGGGATTTTTGTCGTCAATAAATTCAAATCCAAAGCATAATTCCGGACCATTATTCCCTCAGAAACCCAACGGCCAACACTATTAAAGGCAAACACTTTTGTTAAAGAGTCAGGACATGATGTGAGTGGAGCTTTTTCATCAAAACACAATTAGTTTTGCTGAGTTCATCTTTACAACGAGGGTTTCCTTCCGTGAGGTTGGTCTGCGATGAGAGGGTCATGGACCACAGGAATTTGCTTCAATTGCTGAAAGCCCATACAGCCTGAGACCCAATCTATAAAAACGCTGCAGTTGGAAAATTCTGTCAACAGTGAATTTATTTCATCAGAGGAAGAGTGGTCGCTTTAATCGAAGAAAATGAACCCAAACGGAGTTTCTCTCATATCATCTGATGTTGTGGATCGTTTAATTTTTATGACTGAACAAGTAATTACGCCGTATTTAGTTTAACGATGATGAATTCAAGCTGTTTTCAACATATAATCCCATTATTCTCACATTAGAATAAATGCTGCTATTCAATAAGTTAAAAATAGCACTTCCTGATTCTGTGATAGCGACAGTGGCCTGAATGCCAATATGCCCTCCAAGCTTACTGCTTATGTTTTAAAACTCAACTTTAAAATGAGGAATTTGGTATCAGTCTAATCATAATACATGTTCACACAATCACAAGTGCATGCAGTATGTCGCTTTACCATTGAAAGTCCCCTAACCTCCACAGAGTGGTCATTGTAACCCAAACCACAATGTTTCCGTGAAGCTTTCCACTCATGTTCCACTTGTGCCTACACATAAACAAACCTTTATTGTGTTTTCATTAAGATGCATTCATTCTTTAACAGTGATGTGTAACAGTTTTGGAAGGCAACAACAAACTAGCGGTGGAAATGAATCGCTCATGAATCACTTTGGTGATTGAAATTGTAGACGTTGACTTTGTGGTTTGTTCAGAAGATAAATGATCTCATCGGCGTTCAAAGGCACTTCAGTATTTAAGTCAGTGACAATACAACTACAATTCTCTGCTCTGATTGTGTTTCAGTTGG
The DNA here is from genome assembly GCA_016806645.1 of Ophiodon elongatus. Classification (NCBI taxonomy): domain Eukaryota; kingdom Metazoa; phylum Chordata; class Actinopteri; order Perciformes; family Hexagrammidae; genus Ophiodon; species Ophiodon elongatus. Next base: position 8,882 of record JACSYO010001176.1, on the reverse strand, counting down.
CATTGTACGTGTCTGTAAAGCATCGATACATCGAATGTTGAAGTTTTAGAATTTGGCCAGAGCAAGTGACGTAGAACAATGAGCAATGCACAGAGGGAGTGACATAGTATATCTAGTTATTGAAGGTTATTTGGCATATAAAATAACCTTCAAACGGGTCAAACAAACACCAAAATTTCACCATGTGAAAACAAAAATAAGCGTTTACTTTACGCTTGTTACAGCCGCAAATTACAACAGTAACTTTGTTACGGTTGCTAAGTTCCGTTGTTCAGTTACGTTGTTCTGTTATGTTGTTCCGTTATGTTGATACATTATTATTTGAACACAAACATAATTGATTTACTAACCCTTAACCAAGTACTTTTCTTGCCAAAGCAGGTGGCAAATGTGTGGTAAAAATATTGTCAATATTTTAGAGATTTCCTAAAATTTCACAAATCCCATTTTTAATATATGATGCCATTCTTAAATCAGGAGCCCACCCTGGTCGAGAATCTGATTCCAAACTGAGCTGCGCGCCTGTCATGACGTTATTATATCTATATTATGTCTTTATGTTGAAGAATTTGTAATCCAGATGGGATTTTCTGATAATAGTTCCATATGAACATAATGTGCGACACGGGGTCGTACAGATCATATAGTTGATCCTCCACTTACTGTACAGGCCTTCACTGTGACCGATGAGCAGAAGACCTGTGGATGAGTAGACTCTCTGTTTGCTACCAGCCACCTGAAACTAACCGGAGTTTAAGAGAAAGGCTGAGTGTATAAATATGTCTGAGACAGACCGAATGAAAAAGGCAATAAAAGAGAGAGAAGTAAAACGAATCAGCGAGAGTATTTCTGCTTTCACACACTCTATAAATCTCTCTCAGTCAGACATATGGCTTTCGTATGTTCTCAGAGTGACTTTCTGCCATCTAATGACAATTTGCTTGGAAAAAAAAAGCCGACGGAGGCCGCGCCAGAGAGCTCTTGGATACAGTTTGGACATTACGTAAACACCAAGGGAAGCCTAATGCCTGGAAAGTGAGAAGGTGAAATCCTCAACATCTGCAGATGCATCCCGGGCGGCGGTGTTCGAGGCTGACGAGGCAGCAGAAGGTAAAAGGATTAGCGCTTCATCCTTCTTCCCTCCAGACTGTTTGCAGTGAGAGAGGCAGCGCAAGGTGAAGCAGGATCCCTCAAGATTTATTCACACACCCACGCCATTTCAGCCTCCAAGCACTGAGACAGAAATTGGGAAAAAGGTACAGATACAAGAGCCTCACTGAACTTTTAGTCATTATCGAGTAAAGGCAGCTTTACAGTCCGTGGAGAGGAGGGGAAAAAGTAACTCATTGCCGGATGGAAAATCCTCCATGACTTTGTCACCCCTGGACATATTTTTGAGCGTTAACATGTGTCAGCCTTTGCAACACAACCTGGACTGATTTCACCCTCCCCCGTCCTCCTCGCTGGAACGGTTATGACCTCATGTAAGAGCATGACCCAGAGCAGATGACAGCAGTAGAGCTGATGTACGTCACTCAAGCTCCTGCAGTTGTTTCTAGCAGACAGGATTCTCAAAAAGAGCCGAGTTCAGCTAAGTTGACCACAGCTGTTACAAGATAGATTTATGGTGGAGTTCGACCTAAAGCCTCACATTTTGACAATGACTTAATAATAATTCTTATTTCAAGAGACATGTTGGTCTAGTGGCCATCAGAGAGAATGCAGCTTAGGACACAAGGTACGGACTGCTTCTCAACTCAACTCGCTCAACTCAAAGGGCAACCTGCAAAACTACAGCTTACTGTATATTACGGCGTACACTACATACACTTTACCGTACACTGTGCTGTACACTATGTACACTACGGCATATACTACCGCATACTCTATGCTGTACCACTACGCCGTGCACTACGTACACTATGTCGTACACTACATACACTACAGCATATAAAAGGCATATGCTATGTATACTATGTTGTACACTACATATATATGGCGTATACTACGTACACTACGTTGCACAGTACGTACACTATGCCGTACAGAACGTGCACTACATACACTATGCTGTACAAGGTGTACACTCCACACACTACGCTATAAACTACATACACTATGTTGAACAATACGTACACTACGGCATACACTTTGTTGTACACATACATGTAAACTACAGCATATGCTACGTAGACTATGTCGTACACGGTACACTGCATACAGTACATACACTTTGCGGAACACTACGTACACTATGTCGTATACTACGTACACTACAGTGTACACGGGTACATGGCATACACTACAAACACCCGTCGAACAGTACCCACACTATGTATACTACATACACTTATATTATACTATGGCGTACACTACGGCGTACACTACGGCGTACACTACGGCGTACACTACGGCGTACACTACGGCGTACACTACCACATACTCTATGCACACTACACTACATACACTACAGCGTAAAGTGAAGGGGTTCCTCTGAATGGTTGCTGATGAAAGGGTTCAGAAACTGTGGCATTGATGATGACGTCATGGCGGTTTCACACGGCGTCACTATGGCGATCAGCTGAGAGTCCCGCCTCCACTGAGGAGGTACCAAAAGTGAGAGTGGAAGTTGAGCTGAGTTGAGCTGTACCGTGCTGAGGACACGAGGCATACGCTTCTGCTTGCTTTGTTTCATTTCGCTTCTGATTTCAGTGAGGTCATTTCTGCCTCCAAGAGAGCAAAAGAAATTCAAGACTATAGATAGAAAGTTCATTTCAAATGCACAATACTATGTTCCGTTATCTGCCACTTCAGATGGAGAAGATAGAGCTTGAAGCATACTTTGCTGACAGACAATGTCCTTTGGCTGAATAATTGTCTGAAGGTATCTGCCAACTGTAATCTCATTCCCTGTACTACCTCTCGCACTCAAAATACTCTTGATCTTGCCCTAGCTAGAAATCACTGAAGTTTCCATGCTCTGTGATGTAGACAGCCAGACCCTCTCCACCAGAAACACGCACGCACACACAGGCACACGCACACGCACACGTACACGCACACGCACACGCACACGCACGCACACACACACACACACACACACACACACGCTGAGGGACCAGGAATAACATCTGTTCTTCAGACACACCTCGCAGGCAGAGAGCTGCACAAAAACAAACAGCACACTCCTTCACAACCACGCAGGACCCAACACAAGCACTCAAATCCGAATACAACCAAATATCCACTGCATCAATATGTCATAACCATAATACAAGTTTATTTTCCTCATTGGTCATATGTGTTATTGCTCACATGCGTTCTCTTATTGCTGTGTTTGAAAGCCTAGTTAGTGGGATTTGTATTTAATTGCAGCATTTTTTGCATAAAAATATTTCTTTAAACAAATTTAAGAACGTAATCTGTATAATATGACAGCATTATGTTTTTACAATATAGCGTCACTTTAAATTCAAATCAATTAAATTTATTTTGTAGAGCCAAAAAATCACAAATCACAAATTAGCCTCAGGCTTTACAATCTGTACACATATGACATCCTCTGTCCCGGCACCTCACATCAGTTCAGGAAAAACTCCCCCCAAAAAAACCTTTAAGGGGAGAAAAAGAGAAGAAACCTTCGGGAGAGCAACAGAGGAGGATCCTCTATCAGGATGGACAGAAGTACAATAGATCTCATGTGTACAGAATGAACAACATAACAGAGTTACAACACATTCAATGCATATGACAGAAATTATTCATATGAGAGTAGTAGGCATGATGAAGAAGTTACGACTAATAATAATAACAGCAGCAGTGGATATAGTAGAATAATCATGATAAAAGGGCAGGACCAGGTCCAGATAAAACCAGGATCCATGTAAACCTGTGAGGAGAGAAAGCACAAAGACTCCGGAGAAGAAGCAGAGTTAGTAATGTTCATTAATGGTGCATGAACACATATAGAAGGAAATAGAGAAGGGTGGGCTCCGGCAGGAGGCAGGAGGCAGGAGGCAGGAGGCAGGAGGCAGGAGGCAGGAGGCAGGAGGCAGGAGGCAGGAGGCAGGAGGCAGGAGGCAGGAGGCAGGAGGCAGGACCAGGGTCCAGATGCAACCACGATCCATGTAGACCTCTGAGGAGAGAAAGCACAAAGACTCCAGAGAAGAAGTAGAGTTAGTAATGTGCATTGATAGAACATGAATTCATACAGAAGGAGAGAGAGAAGAGGAGAGAGGAGCTCAGTGTATCCTAAGATGTCCCCCAGCAGTCTAGGCCTAGAGCAGCATATCTAGGGGCTGGACCATTTCATTTTTTCTTAAATGAAATTTTTTTTTTCTATAAAAAGAGCGATTTGACATTATGCTTTAAATTCTCCTTAATCCCCATTGACATGTCATAACAGGGATATTTCTGCTGACAATGAAATATACAAATATTTCAAAGATAAGTTTGCCGTTATTCTATATTTTTCTTATCGTCAACAAATCCCACAAAAAGACTCGAGCCGACAATGTCTTAGTCTCAGCATTTTGATGATTGAGCACCAATTTGGGGAGTCAGCATATGTTTGAGGGCTGCACAGGAAAATGCACATATAAAACTAAAATCCTTCAAAAGCCAATCATTTATTTATAATGCCAGGAAGCTTCCCCAGCAGCACCAGAGAACCTGCAGAAAGAGATAGTTCTCCTTTTCCTAGAAACTCCTCTGCTGCCAGGAAGGGAGCCCACAAAGGAGTCCGTCCATTACAAAACCTCAGCTTCAGGAAACACACAAACAAATTATGATGATAGAAAAATAAAAACGAAATATTGATTATTGGGCATGTATAACTGCTAAAATGTGTAAAGTCATGGAATAATCTCCCCTTTCAATGACCGGCCATGTATTATTCATCTTTAAATATTCCTTCCTTTGGGCCAGACTCTCCTCAGGGGATTTCTTCAGAAATAGTCCAGATAAGCTAAAACAGCCCTGCTGGATGGAGTTTTCACAACCTGACAGCCCGTATATTGTTCTATTAATGGGTTATAATTGATCTAAGTAAATTACCTATTATCAATGAAGTCATTAGTTAGAAACTCAAGAACCCCATATGAAAGAAGGCGCCTTATGAGAACACATTTAGCAGACAGTGAGTGATTGCTGCTCATGCGTCCATATCCCAGTTGTAATAAAGCAGAATGATTATTTAATACGGCCACATACGGCTCATACGGCTCATCAAATGTTCATCAGTAGCGCCCTCATGGTCCTGTCGCTGTGTGCTCATTCACAGGTTTCTAGGTCACTTCCTCCATTCACGGCGAGCCCTTTTCTCCGTTTAGTATTCTGCCTGCTCGCAGCCTGACTCCAGAGAATAAACAGCCTCCCTCTGCCCGCTGTGCTGCAGCTGTGCTCGGACCCTACAGATGCCTCATGCCGACTGGCTGTTGGGCAGGAAAAGAAGAAAGCTGTCGCTAGCACACAGACCGCAGCGGGTCAAGAGTGGAGCCCTGCGACTGGCTTCCAGGTGTTGGGGAGCACAGCTCGCTGCCATTAAACCTACACCCTAATTACAGGAATGTGAAAGGGTTCATACACATTAAACACACACAGTCGTATGCCAACACACACGGACAAGGATATGCTGACACAAAGGAACACACACATGTGGACCAGCGAGAGAGATTTACAGGGGCTGCCAGGATATGTCAGAATAGGTCGTTTGTCCGAGCGATCAAGAGGTTAACGTCGTGAAAGGAAACAAAACCTGTGGGTTGTGTTCAGGAGAAGATCATGATTTGGGTTAGAATAAGTATGTCTGTTAACTTGTACGTTGTGTGACATAAATCAAGTACACTGTATGAGTTAAACTAAGTTCACCCTGTGGACCCACCACCCGCAGGGATAAGCATCGGGGTCGGGTGCTATGTGGACCGGGCGGCAGGCCGGGCAGGGGGCCTGGGCGAGCTGATCGCCGGCGGCATAGACTAGCTCTGGGGACGTGGAACGTCACCTCGCTAGCGGGGAAAGAGCCGGAGCTGGTGCGGGAGGTGGAGCGGTACCAGCTAGATATAGTTGGCCTCACCTCCACGCACAGCACTGGCTCTGGAACCAAGCTCCTGGAGAAAGGTTGGACTTTGTCCTTTTCTGGAATTGCCCAGGGTGAGAGGCGCCGGGCGGGAGTGGGGATACTCACGAGCCCCCGGCTGAGCGCCGCCGTGTTGGAGTTCTACCCGGGGAGCGCGCCTGCGGGTTGCGGGGGGTAAGGCTCTGACTGTTGTTTGTGCCTATGCACCGAACAGCAGTTCAGAGTATCCGGCCTTCTTGGAGTCGGTGGGAGGGGTCCTGGAAAGGGCGCCTCCTGCTGACTCCATAGTTCTCCTGGGAGACTTCAACGCTCACGTGGGCAACGACAGAGAAACCTGGCGGGGGTGATTGGGAGGAACGGCTTGCCTGATCTGAACCCGAGTGGTGTCTCGCTGTTGGACTTCTGTGCTAGCCACGGTTTGTCCATAACGAACACCATGTTCGAACATAGGGTGGCTCATAAGTGTACCTGGTACCAGAACCCCTTAGGCCGTAGATCAATGATCGACTTTGTAATCGTTTCATCTGATCTGCGGCCGTATGTCTTGGACACTCGGGTGAAGAGAGGAGCAGAGCTGTCAGCTGATCACCACCTGGTGGTGAGTTGGATCAGATGGCAGGGGAATCGGCTGGAGAGACCCGGCAAGCCCAAACGTGTAGTGAGGGTGAACTGGGAACGTCTGGCGGAGGATCCTGTCCGGGAGGTCTTCAACTCCCACCTCCGGAAGAACTTCTCCCACATCCCAAGGGAGGCTGGGGACATGGAATCCGAGTGGACCATGTTCAAAGCCTCTATTGTGGACGCGGCCGCTAGGAGCTGTGGTCGGAAGGTCACCGGTGCCTGTCGTGGCGGTAACCCGAGAACCCGGTGGTGGACACCGGGGGTGAGGGAAGCCGTCAAACTGAAGGAGGCCTTTCGGGCCTGGTTGGCTCGGGGGTCTCCTGAAACAGCGGAGAGGTACCGGCAGGCCAAAAGGGCTGCAGCTGCGGTGGTCGCGGACGCTAAAACTCTGGCATGGGAGGAGTTCGGGGAGGTCATGGAGAAGGACTTTCAGTTGGCCTCAAGGAAGTTCTGGCAAACCATCCGACGGCTCAGGAAGGGAAAGCAGGGCTTGCCCCAGGCTGTGCTCAGCACGGGGGGGGAACTGCTGACCCGGACGGGGGACATCGTCGGGCGGTGGAAAGAGCACTTTGAGGAACTCCTAAACCCGGCCAACATGTCCTCTAGAGAGGAGGCAGCGCCTGACGACTTGGGGGGGGTCGCATCTATATCCTTGGCAGAGGCCACTAAGGTAGTCAATAAACTCCTTGGTGGCAAGGCGCCGGGGGTGGATGAGATTCGCCCTGAGATGCTGAAGGCGCTGGACGTTGTTGGGCTGTCTTGGCTGAAACGCCTTTTCAATGTCGCATGGGGGTCGGGAACAGTGCCCATGGACTGGCAGACTGGGGTGGTGGTTCCCATTTTCAAAAAGGGGGACCGGAGAGTGTGCTCGAATTATCGGGGTATCACACTACTCAGCCTCCCGGGAAAAGTGTATGCCAGGGTGCTGGAAAGGAGGCTCCGACCGATTGTCGAACCTCGGATTCAAGAGGAGCAGTGCGGATTCCGTCCCGGTCGTGGAACAGTGGACCAGCTCTTTACCCTCGCAAGACTACTGGAGGGGCTCTGGGAGTTTGCCCAACCAGTCTACATGTGTTTTGTGGACTTGGAGAAGGCCTTCGACCGGGTCCCTCGGGGGTTTTTGTGGGGGGTGCTGCGGGAGTTTGGGGTGCCGGACCCGTTACAACGGGCCATCCGGTCTCTGTACGACTGCAGTAGGAGCTGTGTTCGTATTCTCGGCAATAAGTCAGACGCGTTCCCGGTGGGTGGCCTCCGCCAGGGCTGCCCTTTATCACCGGTCCTGTTCGTGACTTTCATGGACAGGATATCTAGGCGTAGCCGGGGGGAGGAGAACGTCGGGTTCGGGGGTCTCGGGATCGCCTCTCTGCTGTTCGCAGATGATGTGGTCCTGTTGGCCTCTTCGGACCATGACCTCCAGCATTCACTGGGGCGATTTGCAGCCGAGTGTGACGCGGCGGGGATGAGGGTAAGCACATCCAAATCCGAGGCCATGGTGCTCTGCCGGAAACTGGTGGATTGCTCCATCCGGGTGGGGACGCAGTGCCTGCCGCAAGCGAAGGAGTTCAAGTATCTCGGGGTCTTGTTCACGAGTGAGGGTAAGATGGAGCGGGAGATCGACCGGCGGATCGGTGCGACTGCAGCAGTAAAACAGGCGCTGCACCGGACCGTCTTGGTGAAGAGGGAGCTGAGCCGGAAGGCAAAGCTCTCAATTTACTGGGCGGTCTACGTTCCGACCCTCACCTATGGTCACGAACTCTAGGTCGTGACCGAAAGAACGAGGTCTCGGATACAAGCGGCCGAAATGAGTTTTCTCCGTAGGGTAGCCGGGCTCAGCCTTAGAGATAGGGTAAGGAGCTCGGACATCCGGAGGGAACTTGGAGTTGAGGCGCTACTCCTTCGTATCGAAAGGAGTCAGCTGAGGTGGTTCGAGCATCTGATCAGGATGCCTCCTGGACGCCTCCCGTTAGAGGTTTTCCAGGCACGCCCAACTGGTAGGAGGCCCGGGGAAGACCCAGGACACGCTGGAGGGATCATATCTCCCAGCTGGCCTGGGAACGCCTCGGGATCCCCCAGAACGAGCTGGAACGTGTTGCGGGTGAGAGGGAAGCCTGGGTCGGCCTGCTAGGCCTGCTGCCACCGCGACCCGACCCCGGATAAGCGGAGGATAATGGATGGATAATGGATG
>JACSYO010001174.1:12500-77151 GCA_016806645.1 Ophiodon elongatus | reverse complement strand
TATATATATATATATATCTCATATATATATGCGTTGCGTGAAGAACGGAAAAGAGAGCATGAGTAAGAAGTTCAAATCCTGCCTACTTCCTTAACTCTGCATACCTGTCTGTGACGCCCTATATAATATGTCTACGGGAACACAGGAAGTAACATAACCAGTTTACGCAAAACCTTTGCAGAAATGTAAACAAAATGAGAACACTTTTAAGAGTAATGAATAACATTAAGCAACAGAAAAATTAAATAAACCAACTAAAATTGTTACGATGTGTGGTGGTGGACCCAAACGCAGACCAGGGAGTAGAAGGAGGAAAATGTTTATTGCCAGGGAACAGCTAGGGAGGAACAGTTGGGGAATGGCAGGGAAGTCCAGGCAAGGAACGGCAGACAGACTGGGGAACCGGGAGGATGGATGACTGCGAAAACAAAGACAGGGTCAGAAGCAAGGCAAAAACAATTGGGTTCAATCTCTGAAGTTTACTTGTCAACAGAGCAGCCAGGAGCAGTCACTACCGGGTTAGTCGAGCTAACGATCTGGCGACGAGTGGATGAGGAACCGGGGTAGATATATTGCAGGGTGATTAATGGATTGGAGGCAGCTTGGTTGCTTGAGCAGGTGAGGTGAGTAATCAGGAAGCCAGGAGGAGATCAGTCCGGGGCCACACCCCTACCACACCCACAGTACAGGCAGGAGGCACGGCTTGGCCGTGACAAAAATGGCAGAAAAGGAAGCAAAGACGTCAGGGTCTCATAGGCCAAAATAATAAAATAAGGAGTTCAACTGGCATACTGTAACTAATAGAAAAACAATACTAAGTTCTCTAAGTAACCACAACACAGGAGAGAACAGGAATAACAAAGTAAATGGCTACACGGCTTCCCCAAAGTTACCCAGACTGGTTCAGAAAACATCCATACCAACTAGCCAGCCAAGACAGAGGATAACTATAAAAAGAGCTGTATCAAGGAGCTATCAGAAACAAAGGTTCAGCAGCAGCAGCCAACAAACAGCTCAAACACCAATGCTGCGGCCGAATAGTCTTTTCCTTAGGAAGGTTCCTAACTCAGTGAAATGACCCGGAAGTATCTAAAGTGGCCGCCATGATAAGAGCTGTTCGAATTCCAAGTAAAGGTGCTTCAATGCTTCCTTTATTTGCTCCTTAACCCTGTGGGGTCTAAGGGCATTTTCCCGATTTTTACACATTTTATTAAATTCACCTTTAAAAAGGTACACCCATGTGTAGTATATGATAATTTGCAGAACAATCTCAGCTATCTATATAATGAGGCACCAATTATCCTAAGGCACTCTGTAAAGAGATAATTTGGCCATAAAGCAAATAAATTGAAATCAGACTTTTGAAATTCTTCCAATCTCTTGTGAACAAACTGTTTTGGTGCTTGAAATTGGTTTACCAAAGTTTTAGGTTCACAAAAGTGGTGGAAATAGTAGATAAATGTATAATAAATGTCTAAAACCAAATGTTGTAATGTTGTTTTTTGAGTAAAAGTGATGTCTGTCACTCTACTTCCACCAACTGTTAAGAGGGACTGAGATCAAATGGGACTGAGTAATGACTTCATACTACAGATCAAGCTTCATGGGATGTTTGCAAATGAAAAATTAACATTAAAACAGTTTTTGTTTTCAAACAAAATATTTACTATATTGCTGAAAGTACGTCGCTAACTGTAAACTTTCTCTTCGCCACTTTCTCTCTTCTCTGAGCTTTCGGATGCAGACTGAATGAAAACTGCAGTGTTTCTGTAGCGTAAGGTGGTGGGTAGGTCCTTAGTGATTTCCTGAGTGTCCATTGGTTAGTTTCATACAAAAATGTAGACGGACTATTGAATCCAAAAATGACGGTGAGAGGCGGAGCACAACACGCACGAATCACACGACACATTCATGCTCCTAGCTCGCTGTGTGAGTCACGTACGATCTCGTGGGAACAAGGACACGGAAGTGGAGAGTCTACAGATTCCTACAACATCTCAACCATATTTCTGTGCTGTATTATCGCGGAGCAATTAATTTAAACACGCCGGCGCATGTGTCGACCCCAGAGAGTTAAGCATAGGAAACACTGGACCTTCCTTTACTATAGGAAAGTAGATAATTCCGCCCAACAATTCCTTGCGGCGGCAACATTTAAAGTAACGCACTATTTGCCCGTTCACGAGAACAAACGATCATGACCGACAAACGAAGATCATGTAAATAACTGTTGACATAACTTGGAAATGCTTCGATGTTGTGAACTTTCAATAATCTGTTAAACCTGCTAGCAAACTAGTGTTAGATCTGAGAGATAAGCCCCTCACACAGGACTATTTAATTAACCAGCTCTCCATTCAAAGGGTCCGGATCTCTATGGATGTTTGGAAATCTGTTTAAGCTGGTGTCGAGGAAACTCGCCTGGCTCGCTCACTGCCTTCCATCCTGACATCTACCCTGCTTCCACTAACAACTACACCCAACCGGGAGGCCCTCTTAGCCGAATGCAGCTATCAGTCACGTCAGTTATGGCAGCTTTCCTCTAATGGACCTGGGCTCTTGGTAAGTGCCAGGATATGTTTAAATAGCTATGATTTAAGCTCTAAGGGTCTGTTAGTGGACGAAGGACTAGAATAACCATTCAGAACCATATTGATGTTATGCACACAGTATAGCTTAACTTTTTACAACCATGAGTACTCTTCACTACTTCTCTATGATAAACTTTCAGGACTACTTGCTTTAAATGCAGATTATATATTTATTGCAGCATTATTAGCAGGGGCATAGCAACAGCTCAATTATTCATTTAATTTGATTACATTACCGATTGATCACAACATAAATTTGTTACTGAGCAAAGACTGGGTAAGAGTCCTTTTTGTAAAATGAATCCTTTGAGGGGTAGGAGGAGAGGCCTTAGTAGACCCCTGCCTCCTCCTGCCGAGGGAAAAGAAGTCCGTCTGCGATCCTCTTGACTCCGTACAAAGTCCCAGAAAACAGGGTCCTCCTTGACCCTATGAAGGCAGGGGGGGATGAGACTCTCCGTCAGCCAATTCCTGCCCACGATCAGGGTCTCTCTAATCCGTGAGCAGAGACGAAGTTCTCCGATGCTCGTCCAGGACGATGTCCCAGTGTCCTCAGCTGACTCCTGCCAAGGGAGAAGACGCTCCGTCTGCTATCCACTTGGCTCCGTACCAGGTCACCAGGACAACAGTGTGCCTCTTAACTCCTTTTAGGCAGGGGGAATGAGAATCTCAGTTAATTCCTGCCCAAGATCAGGGTCCTCTGATCCATGAGCGGAGATGAAGTTTTCCAATGTTAGTCCCGGACGATGTTAGTGTCCTCAACTGAGTACCGGACGGTGTCCCACGTTAGATCCCTCTCGATGTCTCAAGTCATCTCTTTTTATCCTTTTCAGTCGAGCTATTCCCCCCTCCCTTACATCCTCACACCCAGTCTCATTGTTTTGATTACACACACACACACACACACACACACACACACACACACACACACACACACACACACACACACACACACACACACACACACACACACACACACACACACACACACACACACACACACACACACACACACACACAGCCCCCCTGTCCCCCTGTCCCCCTGTCCCCGTGGAAATAGCAGGAACTTGAATACAGTGACGCACACACATTTGACACCATCTCCCTGTGACCTTGACACACACACACACACATTTGAATTCAATGGAATACACTCTTCGTTATACTAAGAGGAATTTGATTACTTTAACACAGACATATTTGATTTTCACAGGATACACTCTCTTCGCTATAATAAGATGAACTTGATTATTCCTGGTTCTTCTTGAGCCGATCATGTGAGGAACCATTTCAGTTTCCCCCTGTTCGGTACTTTCAGTCCACAGAATCAAATACAAGTATTCAACACCAATGTTGCTAAGGTGGATCTTTCTTATAAAAGCGAAGAGTATTTAGCAAAGTTAAGGATTCCAGCTGCAAGGCCGCTGCTCCCTCAGCACAGACAGGAGCTGAGAGTTCCTGCAGCTCAAAACAATTGACTTCACCAGCCATAACAGTCCCCTGACCCTAAGCACACTCTATGCACAATCATCTGCAAGAGGAGTTAACACACAGAATTAAGATTACATATTACCTTATGGGTATTAAATCACACCACACAAATGCTAAATCAACTCTTAGGTTATATTCATTTTTGATATACGCTCTGTGTTCCTTAGCCTGATCTTATAGTCCGGTATTTATGCCTTTCACTCAGGGCAGCTCTTCTGGGATCTCAACCATACTTGACACTATGAACGTTACATTGCTGTTGCTGAACACTGCTGTAAACTGATCAAACTGACGTTTGTTCTCTTTAGTGTTGTACTGCCAGCCTCAGACCTCATTCTTTGATTTTACTTCAGTTACAGAAGCTTTGATGCAAGGGTTAAACTGGACAAGCTCTACAGTGGGACGTCTGAGTCATGTTTTGGATTATCTTCTTTTCAATCAACATTACAATTTTAAAACAATATCAAGTCAACACTTCTAGGTCACACTGAGTAGTGTGGTGTTTCATAAACTATTGTCTGCATATTCTTATGATCAGATTATAATCTGAATATAAACCATAACAACAAAAAGGGATATGAGATATTGTTAGTGGGATAATGTATTTAATTCAGCATGTTTGAAACTGAAGAATGAGACAGTATAGTAGCTTTGTACTCTGTGTCAATCCCTTGGTTTCACTTTTATATTCCTTTTTTCACTCTATTCTATTCCAACCTTGTTAATAAAGTAATACTTTGAACCGGGTTGTTTATGTCATCTGCATGACACAACACTGTAAGAACACACGGACAAAGTATCTAAGATACACTTTTTTGTAGTCCATCTTTGGAACATTGTAGTTTCACCACTGCAGACTGACGTCACTAACATCCATTCGCCTGCCGTCGCATCATAACTACGTAGGTTATTACAAGTGGAGTCAGATTCTTTAAACACCGCGGTTCTGTTTTCCTAACCTAACTCCTCATGAATTCTCCTTCCCATCTTTCCTCAACCCCCTGACGTTTTCCACAGAGGTCAAGGAAAAGTGATTAGGAATAGACGTTAGGAGGTAATTAGACAGCACCCCCCACAAACATGGTGGTTTGAACATGGTCCACTCGGATTCCATGCCCCCAACCTCCCTCGGGATGTGTGAGAAGTTCTTCCGGGGTGGGAGTTGAAGACCTTCCGGACAGGAGCGTAGGATTCCCTTCCAAATATTAAAAAGGTAGGAGTTGGGCGCCAGACAGGAGAATAATAGCACTTCTAGCCCGTCATGTTAAGAGAATGCTACCTAGAAAGAGTTGGAGGATTAGTCCGGATAGCCTGCTAACCCCGCTACAAAAGGCACAAGATACACAAAACCAATACATTTTCATCCACTTTTTACTGCCATGTCTTTCTTAAATATAAATGATCAAATCATGATGTCCATGAACAAAAGAAACACAAATACAGAGTCCGCATATGGAAATCAAATGTCCTTAATTAAAGTAATTAAACTAAATGATGACGCCAGAGAAATGTTAAGTGTTTTTGGGTTAGAGGGGTGGTGTGAGTGTGCAGGAGTGTGTGAGTGTGTTGGGAATGGAGGGGTTTGTAAGTCCTTTCAATCCGAATGAAGACAGTTTAATTCAATGTTTGAAGGTCTGATGATAGGCAGTTCCGTTAAGTCCAGTTCGGTTTATTGGGTGTGTGTGTGTGGTTTGGCGAAAAGAAAGGAGAAGCCAGGAGAGTTGCAGTTGAAGGGACTTAGCTTGATGGCCCAAATGAAGGAAAGGAGGTCCACAGTGGCATCCAAGCAGGGTCAGGCCGTTACTGAACAAGTTTCTCCTGAAACCGTCTGTTCCCGGGATCCACACTCCTCACTGCCTTGTTGTCCAGGAAGTTAATAAACTCAGCCGGTTCTTTTCCCTCGTTGCTCCAGTTGTGATATACTTCAACTATTTTAGTCTTCAAGTTTAAGGTGTCCAGAAACTGAATATTACGTAAACTTATATCCTCCTTTAACTACTCTCGCTTCTCTCTCTCATCTCCTCCCTGCTGCTATTGTTGATTGTTGCCCCTTTCCCCCTGCTCACAGGTGTGTCTCATTTATCTCCTCTTTGGCTCCACCTTCTTTTGCTGTCATGGTGGAAAGGGCTATTCTGTGCATTTCCTTTTTCCCTTTCTGCTACAGCAGCTGCAGCCCTTCTGACCTGCCGCTACCTCTCAGCTGCTTCAAGAGACCCCTGAGCCAACCACTGGCTCACCACCAGGTGGTGATCAGTTGACAGCTCTGCTTCTCTCTTCACCTGAGTGTCCAAGACATACGGCCGCAGATCAGATGATACGATTAATAAGTCGATCATTGATCTCCGGCTTAAGGTGTTCTGGTACCAGGTACACTTATGAGCCACCTTATGTTCGAACATGGTGTTTGTCATGGTCAAAACCGTGGCTAGCAAAGAAGTCCAATAGCGAGACACCACTCAGGTATAAAATCAGGCAAGCCGTTCCTCCCAATCACCCTCCGTCAGGTTTCTCCGTCATTGCCCATGTGAGCGAAGTCTCTAAGGAGAACTATTGAGTCGGCAGGCGGTGCCCTTTCCAGGACCCCTCTCACCAACTCCAAGAAGGCCGGATACTCCGAACTGCTGCTTGGTGCTGTTATGTATTCAAAATCTTTGGGCGGACTTGGAAGAGAATTTCTGGATTCAGTTGGTTATAATAAAAATCAATTTAATAAAAGTAGGCAATATAGTGCATAATTCTCAGCTGAGGGATCGTAGGCCAAATGGCATTCCACAGGCCCAAACAGATGCCTTTAAAAAAGCAACCTGCGAGAGTTAACTGTCGTGCACATTGACCTAAGAGCCTTGAACTGACCAGTACATTTGATTATATAGTCCAATGAAAATGTGCATCGTCGCCTCTCATTGGCTCAGTTTTACAACATACGGTTCGGCTAAGGTTTCACATGGCTAGAATCAGAATTCGGATTGGTCACGTCGGTCCATATGCCCTCCTCTAGACTTTATGGCTCTTGATGTCATCTCTCCCCCCTCACACAGTTCTGCCCCACAACCCCCCTTGAGTGGAGTTGTTTTATTGCTCTTTGTGTTTCTGTAGGAGACTTCAGTATCCATCCCCCTCTCTCTATCTCATTCCATGCATACCTGCTAAAGTCTAAGTAAGAAACTCAATGTGGCTTTCTTCTATGTCACGCATACTCCTTCCCATAAGGCTCACTATTCCTTATTAATTATCCTTTTTAAGTATCGTAATTTATACATAGACATTCCTTATTTACAAGTTTAAGTCATTTTATTTTATTACAACCTAACAGTGCATAAGCACAAACAACAGTTAGAGCCTTACTCCCTGCAACCCGCAGATGCATGGAGGCGACCCTCTCGTTCTCCGGGGAAAACTCCAACACGGCGGCACTTGTGAGCATCCCCACTCCCGCCCGGCGCCTTTCACCCTGGGCAACTCCAGAAAAGGACAATGTCCAACTCTTCTCTAGGAGCTTGGTTCCAGAGCCAGTGCTGTGCGTGGAGGTGAGCCCAACTAGATCAAGCTGGTACCGCTCCAACTCCTGCACCAGCTCCGGCTCCGGCTCCGGCTCTTTCCCCGCTAGCGAGGTGACGTTCCACATCCCTAGAGCTAGTCTATGCAGCCGGTGATCGGCTTGCCCAGGGCCCCCGCCCGGCCCGCCGCCTGGTCAGCATAGCACCTGACCCCGATGCTTGTCACTGCGGGTGCTGAGTCCACAGCTTTGTTTTGGTTATGGTTACTTTAAAATCTCCTTTACTACCAGTTAAATCACACCTTTTTGTCCATTTCTTGGCTACAGTCTTTTCGTAATAAACAAATAAGCTACTGGGCCTTTTTATTTTCTAGTGGAGCAGTATGTTTTTGCCACTTTGCTGAGAACTAGCTACAAGCCAGTTTTCCAAATCTGTTTGGCAACTCTAATCGCAAGGGTAATTAGAGGGCGACTGTGGCTCAGTGGTCGAGCAGGGTCATCTTTCAATCGGAGGATTGGTGGTGTGTCCTTTGGCAAGACACTTAACCCCAGATTTCTCCCATGGGCTGTTCAAGTGGTGAATGAATGTGTATGAATGATTAGTTAGAGTCCTGATGAGCAGGTGGCACCTTGCATGGTTAGCCCCTGCCATCAGTGTGTGAATGGGTGTGAATGAGTGAAGGATGACATGTAGTGATAAAGTGCTTTGAGTTTATTGGTATTCTTGGCCATTCTTCAGTATTCTAGGTCGACAAAAAAGCATGAACTGGAATGAGAATAAACGTCAGAGGTCCAAGACAGAAAGAAAGTGAGCAATATTTCAATCACATCAGGCAGGAGTTGATGACAGATAACAGTTCTTTTCATGTTTTCTCTAGAATGTACAGTATCAGGATACAGCAGACACAGTAGATTTGAAAGAACACATTTTACTTCTACATCTCCTTATAACTTACACTAGATTAATTTCTAACATTCTGCCATTTGATGTGTTAACCTGTGATTGTTTAATTTTCACTTTTTGAGCAAAACAAATTATAACCTTTGTTGATAGCTTAGCTTCTGTCTTTTTCTTTCTAAAGTGTCAGTTGGCTAGAAAAAGGAGTGAAGATCCACAATGAAGGAAAAAATCCACACTGGAAGCTTTGGTGAAACCACTCAACTAGCACAGTGAAGTCAGGAAACTGCAATATTAAGGACGATAAGTGAGTGCAGTCAGTGTGGCCAAAAGAGAGTGTCCTAAAAACAGTGAAGTAAGAGTGACCTTCGTGTTTTAGTGCAACAGAAACACACTGGGGTCTTGTAGTATATTTTGCTCTGTAATGCATGAAGATAGCATATGTGAAGGGGCCTGTGACTTTGGAATGTCGGATCCATTGATGTTGTTACACATGGGATAATCGTTAGGTACCCCCGCTGGGCAATGCTCCTTGACCTGGAGGATGGAGGAGTAGCTGTGCCTATGTCCGAAACATGTCTTTCATTGGGGGCCCTGTTTATGACGTCATTATATACTCAAGTCTGGGGCGTAAACAACATCCATATATAAGTGATCGGGAGAGCCCCGACGGTTAGAGTTCTGTTCGACTTTGGGACTCTCCGGGTGTTCATGACGCCCGTCTTGACATATGTTGCTTGTTTGTAATAAACTTCATTATACCAGCAAGAACAGTGTCCGCGGAGATTCCTTCATCATCACTCCAACATCACTGTCGCTTGAAATATACAACAGTCTGTTTCCCAATTAAAAATGAGATGCGAAAACTCTAGAGGCGAAGACACTATTTCACAGCACAGGAGGTGAACGAGACATGGAGGTGAATGAGGAAAAGATGAAAAGGGAGGCGACTGAGGAAACTAAAATACAGCAAGACACAAGACATGAGGAAGACATAGGATTACCCAGAAAGCAAGGAGAGAAGAGCGACCGGAGGGGGAAAATATGAGGAAGAGGAACATAAATACAAAAAAATAGGGTGTATTGAGTAAGAGGACAGGGTCATTGGTTCAAATGACTATGTTTAAAATCCAAATAATGCTTTTTAGAATGACTGAAACATCCGGCTTCTTTAAAATTATTTTTGCAACCAGAGGAGTTGCCCCCTGCTGGAGAGTTTAAGGCACTTCTGCATTGGCTTCACTTTTCAGAACCAAAGGTTGCTGCCTTGTTTTTACATAGAAACCTTTGAAAAACGTATGTCTCCTACCAACCTGCTGCGGTAATGTTTAACCAAGGTTCTTTACTTGCATTTGTAAAGCACCTTTCTAGTCCTCTGACCACTCAAAGAGCTGTACAGAACATGCCATTTTTCACCTGTTCACACACATTCATACACAGATGGTACAGCCTTTGTGAACAATTTGGACACAGACACACTTTGACATGTGGACTAGAGAAGCCAGTGATCGAATCGCCGATCTTCCAATTAGTAGAAGATCCGCTTTATGCGATCCTATCAGCCATGCAGTAATGGGGCAGCTGCGCCTCATGGGTAGAGTGGGTCGAAGTCTGCATGTCGAAGAATCCTCGGTCAAGACACTGAACCCCAAATTGCTCCAGATTGTGCCATTAGTGTGTGAATGTGAATTAGTTTAGATCGTGATGGGCAGGTTGCATCTTGCATGGTATAGCCTGTGCCATCAGTGTAAGAATGTGTGGGCAAATGGGTGAATATTGACATGTAGTATACAGAGCTTTGAATGTTCAGAAGACTAGAAAGGCGTTACACAAATGCAAGTCCTTTTTACCAGCCTACGGGAGCAATCTGGGGTTAAGTGTCTTTCCCAAGGACACAACGACATAGACTAGCGGAGCCGGGGATCGAACTGCCGATTCTCTAGATTGATTGAAGGACCACTGAGTGTCTACCACTGAGTGTGACGGCAAAATGTATCTTACCCGCTGTTGAATCTTTTAAAGCTGAAATAACGAATATCATAAAATCAAAACTTGTCCTCAAGATCTTTATTCTCTGCAGAGAAGAGGAATAGTTATACAGAGTGGCAAGTAGTCTGCACAAGGGAGCACTACCGATTGACAATTCACTCAGGCATGTATAGGGAAGATAAAGAGTGGGGGCTGCAAATGAACATATGCTGTAGGCCGTGACAGAACAGGAATACTGGATCAGTGTGGGAAGAACAAACATTCAGAGGTCTACGTCCTGCCCTTAATTTATGACCTGTCCACACAAGTACTTTATTACTTGACAGGTACGGGGGTTCTTATGCCATTTGAGCCGCTGCTTGCATAACCCCGAGTCACACAATGCAGGGTCTGATAGTTTGCACCCAGTTCACTTAGATAGAAATATAAAATACAACTAAGAATATAAAATTCCCATTACATGAGCCACAGTCGCCCCTGAACTACTCAGCGCGCACACACACACAAACATGCACCATAAACCCGGCTGCATTAATCTCTTAAAAATTATTTGACCACCCTGCACCAGACTGTGGTATACCCCTGCTGTCATGGGAGCCAGCAGCATTAAAGGTCAATGACAACTTTGCTAGAGGTGAGGGTCTGGAGTCTTCACCAATTATGAAGCCTGAATAAATGTCACGCTAATTATTTCCAGAAAGCCATGGAATTGTAGTTGATTCTCTGTGAATAATGTATCTTCCAGGACAATTCCACAGCTCAGTGCATGAAATTCATAAGTGTGTGTATATGTGTGCGGAAAACTGTGTTCATCCAAATGTATATGTATGGTTAATGTAACAGGCAAATCATCATTCAGTCCTGTGCAGCATCAGTCAGATGTCAGGCCAAAAGGAGCTGCTTAGGCAGCACATTGATTTGGATTAGGATAGAAGGGAAGAGGACAGGAGGAGAGGAGGAAAGAGAGAGAAGAGAAGAAAAGAAAAGGAGTGAGAAAGGTCCCTTGCAGCAAAGGAGTCAAGTTGCAGCCTCTCAATAGATTTTTTAGGAAGACCAGTAACAAGTGCATTGCAGTAGTTTAGTCTAATTAGATGAAAGCGTGCATACATTTTTCTGCATCTTGCTGGGTACTTTCGTACGGCCTATGTCTAAGATGGAAGAAGGCCACTTTGGTCACTTTATTAATATGGGACACAAAACTTAAGTCGGAGTCTAAGATAACACCCAGACTTGTTACTTGTGGTTTGATGAGGTGAGTTAGATGACCAAGTTTCTTGAGTAAAGCATCCCTCTTTTTTGGGGCCAACTAATATAATTTCTGTCTTATCCTCATTCAATTTAAGAAAGTTATCATTCATCCGTGTGTTTATTGCTGATAGGCAGGCAGTGAGGGAGCTTAAAGCATCTTCATCATTTGGCACAACAGATAGGTACAATTGTGTATCATCCGCGTAGCTATGGAAACTAATATTATGTTCCCAAGAGGAATCATGTAAAGTGAGAACGAGAGAGGGGCCAAACAGCTCCCCTTTACAACACCGGAAGTTATATCATGTGTCAATGACATGTTACCCGAGACGAACATAGAATCGTCTTCCTGTAATGTATGTTTAGAGCCAGTTTAGCACACACTCCATGAGGCCAACCAAGCTGGTTGAGGACAATGTCATGATCTGCCATGTCAAATGCTGCACTTAGGTCAAGAGAAACCAGAACTGAGACTTTACCTGCATCATTACTGAGTCTCAGATCACTGACTATATTTGTGAGTGCAGTCTTCGTGCTATTGTAAGCGACGTGGGTGTATGATCGGGAATAAATCAGTCCAACACGTTCTGGGTTTTCCTCATAACTTTAGTAAAGCTCCAACAGCAACACTCCAGCCGTACAGTCACGTTCTTTTTCCCCGCACCCTCTTCTTCCCTTCCTCACTTTACGCTATATTTGTTTTTTCTAAGAGACTTCCTTTTTTATAATATCAGCTCATTTGGAATATAATTAAGCCTCTGTCCATCTCTCGGCTTTCATTGGCAGAGCCAATTTATTGGTGGTTTATGAAGTGTAGTTAGTACCGGAAAAATATTTTGTAGAGGTGGAAATTACATGGGACATTGCATTTAACTGCTTTGTTTTCAACAGGGTCTTCATGTAGTTTCACAAAGGTTGAGCACTTTTGAGGTGAATACTTGTTCAAACACTTAATTCTCATATTGAAATCAGCACTAGCCAAAACATTTTATAAGTTTTAGCCAGAGTGGACAGGAGTGCGTGTGAGAGAGAAAGATGAGCAGAGACAGTGATGACAGGCAGGTAGATGCGTGGACAAAGAGACAGACATTGTTTAGCATAAAGGTTCTCCACCTTTTTCGTGTCATGGACCCCTAAATTGATACACATTAGGTCACAGACCCCCATTTGATAAGATTTTGGTTGTGAGGTTTGATTAAGACCATAATTATATCGTCTTCAAATACAGTTGAGGAGTGTGGAAGAAGTGGAACCTATGATCAGAATTGTTATGACTCACCCTCTTATCAACTTCTATCATGAATTGAATAGTAGACGCATTTAATTTGTGTCCACTACAAAGAGGATCCTCGTCGACTTGCCACTGGCATTGTTTTTGTGCTAAGCATCAAGAGAAAACAAAGGCTATATCTGTCCCTGAACATACATGCATTTGTTTTTATTATTTCACAAACTTCGACTTTTCAGTCTCACCACTGGTATGCTCTTGAAACCAGTCTAATCTTCTTTACAGTTTTTACAATCTTTGTTATCTGCTATCAGTGAAATTTAGCACTGCATGCACAAATATTTTCACAATAAAAGCCTTGCAGATGATCAAATGGCATAACTCTCCCTTCCCTGGCATAGTTTTATTTTGAGAAATCTGCAATAAGTGTTCAGTTTTGTGGACGGTGGCTGTGAATGTGAAGGGCTGCTGTGGCTCTGGAGCATGTCGTCCTCTGATCAGCAGTTCAATCGAAGGCTCTTCCAGACCGACCGCATGTCGAAGTGTCCTTGGGAAAGATACTAAACCCCAAATTGCTCCCAAAGAATGTGCCATTCATGTGTAAGTGTGTGTGTGAATGGATATTTAGATTACATCCTGATGGGCAGGTTGGCAGCTTGTGTGTCCATTTACCAAAGTGCCAGTAGTGACATTCTTTTCCTTAAACTTACCGTTATGAAATAAATATTGATTGCATAAATTATCAACGTTCAGAGTGGTTTCATTTGATCGGATTACATAAATCATGATGACAGGATATTACTCTATATCCTGTCTTTGACCAAAATGTTGTCCGCAATGGCAGAGGGGCGCTAGTTCCACTGGTTGACTCCACAGGAAGTAAAGCAACTACAGAAGCAAGCTCACATTAACTTTGCAAAAAACTAAACCAAAATTATGAGATATTTGTGTCTTGTCATGTTTGTTGTGACTGAAACTCACAAAGCTTCTCTTTTTTTGCCTTGAGTAAGTTTTTTTCCTGACATTTTATCACTTGTTTCTTTGGTGTGGCACTGGACCAACATTATGAAGAGAATGTGTATCTGTGTGTACCCACCTGTGTGTATTTTTATTTTTTTATGCGTACTTACGGGGACTACCCAATTCATGACGTTTTAAAGCCCTGACATTTTTAGCCACACTAAATAGCATGTTAACTGTGTTTGTTTTCTTGGACAGGACAGGAATTACATTACTTGAATTCATCTGGAATACAAAGCTCCACGAACCAGACAAAAAAGCGTAAACGACATATTCATTCATTCTTTAAATGACGGTGAAGACCTAAAAAGTGTTCATGTGAAATATCAAAGTGTGAGTTTAATGCTGTAGCCAATAGTTTGATGCTTCAAAGCGTCGTTGATATCAAATAACAAAAAAGCTATTTGGACAATAATGAATGTAATTGTAGTTCAACTATTATACGCTATAATAACTTACAGAAACATATGCAATATAATTCTGATAGTAAATCTGATATTTCTCCTTTTCTTTCAAATATAACTATTAGGCTGAATCTTAAAAATGCTTCAGCTCAATGTTCAACACCATCACCCAGTGGACCTCAGGAGGAGCCTCCCTACACTGCGCCCCATCACTATACTGAATAATACTGTTTCTGAAGCCTTAAATTATTGGGATTGACAATCTCTCAGGACCTCAAGTGGACTTCAAGTGGACTTCCAACATAGACGTAAAAAAAAAAAGGTCCAGCAGAGGATGTATTTCCTGCGCCACCTCAAAGTTCAACCTGCCCCAGGAGCTGCTGATACAATTCTACAGTCTGATTTGACCAGGCTCAAATTTAAAAACAAATAGAAATACATTGCCCTCTTATCTATTTTTTTTACAGTGAATAACAGTTACCATGATGAACCTATTTTAAAGGTAACACTTGTTACCTTTATAGTTCTCCTGGGAGACTTCAACGCTCACGTGGGCAATGACAGAGAAACCTGGCGGGGGGTGATTGGGAGGAACGGCTTGCCCGATCTTAAAACGAGTGGTGTCTCGCTATTGGACTTCTGTGCTAGCCACTGGTTTGTCCATAACGAACATCATGTTCGAACATAAGGTGGCTCATAAGTGTACCTGGTACCAGAACATCTTAGGCCAGAGATCTATGATCGACTTTGTAATTGTATCATCTGATCTGCGGCCGTAACTGATCACCACCTGGTGGTGAGTTGGATCAGATGGCCGGGGGGCCGGCTGGAAAGACCTGGCAAGCCCAAACAGGTAGAGAGGGTGAACTGGGAACGTCTGGCGGAGGATCCTGTCCGGGAGGTCTTCAACTTCCACCTCCGGTCGAACTTCTCACACATCCCGAGGGAAGCTGGGGACATGGAATCCAAGTGGACCATGTTCAAAGCCTCTATTGTGGACGCGGCCACTAGGAGCTGTGGTCGGAAGGTCATCGGTGCCTGTCGTGGCGGCAACCTGAGAACCCAGTGGTGGACACGAGGGGTGAGGGAAGCTGTCAAGATGAAGAAGGAGGCCTTTCAAGCCTGATTGGCTCAGGGGTCTCCTGAAGCAGCTGAGAGGTAGCGGCAAACCAGAAGGGCTGCAGCTACGGTGGTCGCGGATGCTAAAACTTGGGCATGGGAGGAGTTCGGGGAGGCCATGGAGAAGGACTTTCGGTTGGCCTCAAGGAGGTTCTAGCAAACCATCTGACGGCTCAGTAAGGGAAAGCAGGCCTACACCAGGCTATTCTCAGTGCGGGGGGCAGAGGCCGCTAAAGTAGTCAAAAAGCTCCTAGGTGAAAAGGCGCCAGGGGTGGATGAGATCCGCCCTGAGATGCTGAAGGTGCTCGACATTGTTGGGCTGTCTTGGCTGACACGCCTTTTCAATGTTGCATGGGGGTCGGGAACAGTGCCCATGGACTGGCAGACCGGGGTGGTGGTTCCCATTTTCAAAAAGGGGGACTGGATAGTGTGCTCGAATTATCGGGGTATCACACTACTCCCGGGGAAAGCTTATGCCAGGGTGCTGGAAAGGAGGCTCCGACCGATTGTCGAACCTCGGATTCAAGAGGAGAATTGCGGATTCCGTCCTGGTCTTGGGACAGTGGACCAGCTCTTTACCCTCGCAAGACTGCTGGCGGGGTCTGAAGAGTATTATCATAAATTTAAAGCTATGTAATAAATAAATAAATGCATGAAGTGTAATACTCAATTGTATTGCAAGGACTTTAAAGACTATGTAATTATTAATAAAATGCATTCAGTATAATACTTCACTGTACCGCTATGATTTTGAAATTATGTAATTAATAAAGAAATGCTTTCAGGATAATTCATACAGCTCAGGATTCGTGGGCGAAAACTCAGACAGTTAACTGCGATGGCAGTCTGTGGAAGGTTTGAACCGGCGAATCCTCAGCTGAGAATTTGTACTCTGTATCACAACGACTTTTTACTTTATTAAATACGCTTTATTATAACTTTCGATCCAAGACGTTCCTTTGTTCCTCCGGAGTTTCTTCAGAGAATACAACAATTGGTGACCCTGAACGTGTGGAGAGCAGCGGACGAACAAAGGTACGGACATTTTGCCCGGCGGACGATCGTTTTTTTTTAACCAATAGTTGGTGGTCTCCGACGAGCGAAAACGGGGGAGACGAGGACGAAAACACGATCAGCCATTTTGACCACGGACCCCGGAAGAAAGCTTTTTTTTTTTTCGCCCACACGGTACCATCACACGAAGGTAAAGCAGTAGCCTGTTGTTGTTGAACCGAATACTGTGTAGTTAATCATAGGACTTTAGGTGTGCGCGGAGAAAGGCGATTGTTTGGGGTAAACTACATTTTAGCGGCGTTTGTGATAGGGAGTACATTGTGTGGAGTTTGAAAGGACGTTTTTGCATTACGTACCGACACCGTTCGGTTGTATAAGTGTTTGCGGTAGCGATATTCAACTGTTCAGTCATAGAAATGTGTGTGTGAAACCCTATAGAATTAGGTACCAGACCGACTGGATGCGCAAAGGATAGTTGTGAGATTGCACAGTGCTGTAATTTTTAACAGGGCTAAGTCCCCGCAGCCTGCTGGGGCTAACGAAGTCGCCGGCAGTAAGGAAAGGGAAGAGGTGCGTAGAACAGCGGCGGCTCTCTATTGTCTCCATAACTTTCATTAGGCTCTGTTAGGAAGCACAATAAAATAAAGTTTTGGAAAATACGACGCCTGTAAAACGGCCAGACACCGAGATTAAAATTTGTGAAGAGAAGATGACACAGGTAGGCCACAGACAGGTAGGCCAGAGATCTAAATTAGCGGAACAATTTAAAGTGCAGGGAAATAAGGCCTGAGCTACGGCAAGGAAGGCACTCATTTAATTACTATTGGGAGGACGACGCTAGGACAGCTAGACAACCAAATTATCGGAATAAATTTACAGTACAGAAAAGATCAGTTGAAAAGTACGTTACGAGTGTGTTGTTGTGAGTCTTATATGTTGTTAAAATTGTAAAAGCACTTAGGGAATAGAACAGTGAGGCCGGATTCTGAATTGTGGTTTGAGGCCTAATTTTGAGTTCCTCCAAAATCTTCTAAGACCAAAGAAAGAGTCAGCCATTGATTGGGGGTGGGGAATACAAGCCACGTGGGTGGAAAATACGAAATGGCAGCCGGAAGTGAATAAAAGAATAATAAAAAAATAAAAAAATACTGACATCTAGTGGAGGAGTAAAGCATTGACCAAGTGTTTAACCAAGAAAAATATTGTTTAATTTAAGCATACGGTTATTAGGCTCTGGTATTGTTTCCCGCTAGCATTTGTATTAACATTGTTTGGCATATTGGGCTATTGTTTCATTTAAGCATAAGGTTATTAAGCTCTGTCATTGTTTCCCCGCCGGTGTTGTTATTAACATTGGTTTGGCATATTGTTCTATTGTGGCATTTTAAGCATACGTGTAATATGCTCTGTGTTTACGCTCTGTGATTATTGTTCCCCGCCAGCGGTTTTATCCACATTGATTTGACATATTGTCTTATTGTTGCATTTTAAGATTGGTGTTTTTTCATGCCTACATTTTTAACATTGTTTTAACACATCTTTCCCATTTTAAGGCATTTTAACATTGTTTTGACAAATTTTTAGGAATTCTTTAACATTGCTTTAACGCATTTTTCCCATTTCAAGGCATTTTAACTTTGTTTTTGACACATTTTTAGGAATTCTTTAACATTGCTTTAATGCATTTTTCCCATTTTCAGCCATTTTAACATTGTTTTGACACATTTTTAGGAATTCTTTGAAATTTTTTTAATGAATTCTTTTCCCATTTTAAGGTATTTTAACATTGTTTTGACACATTTTTAGGAATTCTTTAACATTGCTTTAACGCATTTTTCCCATTTTAAGGCATCTTAACATTGTTTTTAGACATTTTAGGAATTCTTTAACATTGTTTTAATGCATTTTTTTCCATTTTAGGCCATTTCTAACATTGTTTTGCCACATTTTTAGGAATCTTTAACATTATTTTAATGCATTTTTCCCATTTTAGGCCATTTGTAACATTGTTTTGCCACATTTTTAGGAATCTTTAACATTGTTTTTAACATGGTTTTAACACGTTTTCCCCATTTTTAAGCAAAACCTTTGTACGCTCTGTGATTAGTGTTTGCACCATACCTACATATACATACACACACACACATCAGCACACCCTAGGCACATCTGTAAGCACATTGTCAGACCCCAAGATGACTACCCCCACAACCCCCTCTGCATGGATTGATGTGCTATGCAAGAAGATCGATGATGTCACCACACCCCAAGACAGGAAGAAGGCTGGGAGAAGAATAAGAAAGCGCATTCTCAAATGGAGAAAAGAAGGACTGATGGACCAATCACATATGACCCTCCCCACTAAAGAACTGAGACAGACCGTGTTGAAAATCCTTCACCAGAGACTGGAGATGGCTGAAGTGGAGACAGGAAGAAGAGAATGGTTTAGAGCCAGATCGGACAAGATACAGCAAGCACAAAAAGATTTAGCAATCGGAAGACAAGTGGTAGAAGGAATGAACAGAATGAAAGTCGCTCACATGGCTCCTGTTTCCACTGTTGCTGATTCCCCCACAGCGCCACTTCCAGCCCCAGAGGCCACAGCCGCAACTACACCAGCGTGGGTCCCAGACAAAAAGACAATAGAAGAGAGTGCCATCTATCCATCCCTCACCACCCTTAACAAACCCCCGCCCTATGCAGCAGGAAATCCTTTTGGACCCCAGATACAGGAACCTATACTGGAAGTAAAAGGAGGAACGCTGAATGTGGAGTCAACAATGACTGATTATGCTGTGGGCATCCTCACATCACAAATAGAGTCCCTCACCGAGACAGTGAAGACACACCTAAAGGATGGAGAAGAAGTGATCAGGGAAAGAAGACAACAACGGACAAGCGGGCATGAAGCCAGCCAACACGGAAGTCCAAACTCATCTCTCCATCCAGTAGGACACACCTCAAACCCTGCAAGGGCAGGAGGATATGAACCAGAATGGCACCTGAGAAATGAGCCCCCTGTCAACAGGCACAACCCAAGCGGCACCTACTAGAATGAAGTGAACGTTGACGGGTCACACACCATCCCGCAGAGGCAAAGGACTCCCTCACCCCTGAGTCTGCCCAACCAAAGTGCTGAAGACCAAGACTCACCAGGACCTCTCCAGGAAGGGCCCCAGAGACCCCTCGACCTACCATTCCGAGGGACAGTCCAGTTCCCAGACCATCTCACACTAATGGGGGACAACGGCGCTTCAGCCCAGCACAAGCATGACCTCAGATCCAGGGGTCACGTGAGCCATCAGTTCCCACTGCGGGCCCCTCCAGGTTTCCAAGCCCCTCTTCTGACACTACCCAATGGACAGCAGCAGTACCAATCATTCAGCATGAGAGACACCCAGATGATGGTCGAGAAACTACCCTTGCTATCAGAAGGAGGCGGACCATGGCTGAGAGCCTTGAATACCCTGACAGCAGGACACACGTTGGCTCTAGGAGACATGAGATCTCTCCTCACCCACTGCTCCAGCCTACTGGAAAGCGTCACAGTACAAACAGACGCCCAAGTAAACTCTCAGCCTGACTACGAGCCCCTCACCCGCATTGCAGGACCATTGAACAATGACATCAGAATTAAATGGCCTCACACCCCCGACCTCTCCAGCTTCAGGGGGATCAAGCACCAGACAGGAGAAGAGGCACAGGCATACCTCAAGAGAGCTGCAGACGCATGGGAAGCAGCCACAGGACACCGCCACGACATTGATCACACAACCAAAGCTATGTGGAAAAATGCAGTCATACAAGGGCTCCCCTCACCTGTTGAGACCAAACTCAGAGAGACAGTGGGTCTGGCAAACCTGTCTGATAACCTCTGGAGAGACCATGTCACCCACCAGACAAATATATACATGGAGAAGCAAGAGCAAGAACAAGAAGGAAAGACAGCTATGGAACTCCGACTGCTCAAAATACAGTTGGCAGAGAAAGACACTGCAGCGGCCCAAGCCAAGCCCAAGAAACAAATGGCCGCCGTGACTGACCTCGCCCTCCAAATTCAGGAAGCAGTGAGCCAGGCATTGGCACAAAAGGGATCAGATGCACCGGTCCAACAACCCACTCAACAGTGGACCCAAAGAGCTCCCTTGGTAGGGAGCTCTTTGGGTCCACTGTAGGAGGTTTCCAATCCCGTGGGAACACATCAAGAACCACAGGCTGCCACAACTGTGGAAGAGACGGACACTGGGCACGAGAATGCAGAAGTGCCCCATGGAATCAACAGAATGGAGGCCAAGGCTACCACACAGACAGAGAACAGTTGTAGGTCAAGCATCACATCTTGCTACTCCTGACTACACGAAAGCATTCCATTTGGATGTTTCTGAAACAAATAGGATGGTATCCGCAGTATTGTTCCAGAAAAGGAGGGAGGTAGGAGATCCAAAACTGGATCACACTGAAAAAGGACAAACGGGATGCACAAGACATCCAGCAGTAGAAAATCAGATCTGACAATGGCACACATTTTGCAAACAAATACTTACAAGAAGTTGAGAAGTATCTAGGCATAACACACTCACATGTGTCAGTCTATCACCCACAGTCACATGGTATAGTCGAGAGAGCAAATCAGACCATTAAATCTAAAATAGCTATGAGCTATGAGCATATAGCTAAGAAATGTCACGGGACCAAACTCACCTGGTTAGACGCTTTTCCTCTAGCACTAATGTCCATGAGATCCTCACAAGGAGGGAAAACTTTCCTCTCTCCTCATGAGTTGATGACAGGGGGACCCATGCCGGGTCCAGACAGAGAATTGAAAGAGCCAACCAGACGCCAGCTGATGAGAATGTGTCATCAGCGGAACCAGGTGACTGGCTCCTGACGGCTCGGTGACCAAAACTGATGGCGCGGAGAAACGAGCTTGTAGACAACTCAGGGATTGATGAACCCCTCACTAACTGGTTGGGTAATATGAATGGCAAATGGAAAAGTGCATTTTGTCCATATTAACCACCCTTTGTATTGCAGCGTCCATACTCGTCTGTATAGGTTATATTTTACAACCATTTCATAACTACAGTATGTTTAAACTATTTCATAATTACATTATTTTATAACCATTTCATAACGACTGCATTTTTGGACTATTTCATAGTTAGTGTGTTTAGATAAAAAGCTCCCGTACCGACGTGACGGGGTTTCCGGTTCCAGCTTACTACAGGCGCGGTGTCGGAGGACTCCCATGGGACATATAGGTTTTGTTGTGTTCGGTGTGAAATTGTTTTCATACAAAGTAAACTAATTTTGGCTTAAATTTCAAACCACTTTTCGGCTCATTTTTAGAATCCCTGACTTGAGGACAAAGGACACGGATCGGCAGGCACTCCCACGGGCCCAAATGAAATAAGGTATGCAGATCCTGTTGAACAAAACTGCTAGGTAGATTCAGGACAATTAGGTGGAAGTGCTTGACTATTCGTTTCCGGAGGCCTGAGGATTCGTAAAAACCTATAAACTGGTAACTATATGGTCACATTTTTTACTAAGGTTGAATGTTAAGAGTGAAGACATAATTGCACATTGAATACAATAACTGCTGTATACATATGTGTGAAATCCAAAACGCAGTTGGTTGTTCATCCAGAGACGTGACGGATCAGTGACCCCTTCGCAGCTTTATTGGACTCATGGGTTGGTAAATACAAACAATTGTTTATCACAGTAATAACAGCAATCTCCATTTTGTCCAGCATACTTATCTTATGAGGATGCTGTTGCATCCCCTGCATCAGGACTCTTATTTCCAGACTTATAGACAGATTTTGTTTGTCGCTAAATTATGTATTTTAACCATACAATGGGACCGGGCTAAATTATTTCTGCTTGTGTTTACAAAGACTAATAGGCCTAATGGACCTCATTTGTCAATAGCTTAGCACTGTATGTGTAAAATACTTAACGGTGAAAGACAAAAATGGAACCGCACTAACCCAGGAAAACCAGCCTCTAATGATGTCATTATTAGGTGCTGAACCCATAAACATAGATGACTAATCCGACGAAACTGCCGAATTTGTTGTACCGACTGTCACTCCCCTCCCTTATCATTTTGTCAACTACATGTAATTGTTTATACCACAAATTGGTATAAAAGGAGGGATTGAAGAGTATTATCATAAATTTAAAGCTATGTAATAAATAAAGAAATGCATGCAGTGTAATACTCAATTGTATCGCCAGGACTTTAAAGACTATGTAATTATTAATAAAATGCATTCAGTATAATACTTCACTGTACCGCTATGATTTCGAAAATATGTAATTAATAAAGAAATGCTTTCAGGATAATACTCCATTATACCGCTATGATTTCGAAACTATGTAATTAATAAAGAAATGCATTCAGTATAATATTTCTCTGTACCGCCATAAATTTAAGACTGTAATTATTAAAGAAAATGCATGCAGTGTAATACCCAATTGTACTGCCATGATTTAGTGAGAGACATTCGAAATGACCAGTTGCATTGAACGCACCTGAGAAGGTCACGTGTCTAGAGGCATGGTCATAATGGCGCAGTGAGGAGGACACTGGAGACTTTTGTTTTTCTCGACTGCTAATGAGACCCACACAGACCCCCACACAGACTATGCCTGCGCACCAAACTTTGCTCCAATCACCAAGAAGAACGCTGCTGTATGCAAGCTGTGCACCAATGGATATTGCTTACATTCTTAAGCCAATGGGATGAATTCACACCTTTTCTGTTTCATATATATATCTATGTGCGTCTTCTGCTCAGGATTCGTGGGCGAAAACTCAGACAGTTAACTGCGATGGCAGTCTGTGGAAGGTTTGAACCGGCGAATCCTCAGCTGAGACTTTGTACTCTGTATCACAACGACTTTTTACTTTATTAAATACGCTTTATTATAACTTTTGATCCAAGACGTTCCTTTGTTCCTCCGGAGTTTCTTCAGAGAATACAACAGGTCCTGGAAGTTTGCCCAACCAGTCTACATGTGTTTTGTGGACTTGGACTTATTACTTCTAGACTGGACTACTTCAACTCCTTATTATCAGGCTGCTCTAATAAGGTCTCTTAAATCTCTCCAGTTGATACAGAATGCTGCAGCTCTTGTACTAACAAAAACTAAGAAAAGAGATCATATTACTCCTGTACTAGCTTCTCTACACTGCCCCTGTAAAATCCAGAATCGGATTTAAAATCCTTCTCCTCACCTACAAAGCCTTAATTGGTGAGGCACCATCATATCTTAAGGAGCTCATAGTACCATATTACCCCACTAGAGAGCTGCGCTCAATGAATGCGGGGCTACTTGTGGTTCATAGAGTCTTAAAAAGTCAGATGGGAGCCAGAGCCTTCAGTTATTAAGCTCCTCTTCTGTGGAACCAGCTTCCACTTTCAGTCTGGGGGCAGACACAGTCACCACATATAAGAGTAGACTTAAGACTTTCCTCTTTGATAGCGCTTATAGTTAGGGCTGGCTCAGGTTTGCCCTGGTCCAGCCCCTAGATATGCTGCTATAGGCCTAGACTGCCGGGGGATATCTTGGGATACACTCAGCTCCTCTCTCCTTTTTCTGTCTCTCCTTCTGTATGAATTCATGTTCTATCAATGCACATTACTAACTCTACTTCTTCCCCTGGAGTCTTTGTGCATTCTCGCCTCGCAGGTTTCCACGGATCGTGGTTGCATCTGGACCCTGGTCCTGCCTCCTGGTTCCTGCCGTGACCATACTGACGCACATTCTTCTCTATTTTCCTTCTGTATGAATTCATGCACCATTAATGCACATTACTAACTCTGCTCCATCCCCGAAGTCTTTTTGCCTTCTCGCCTCAAAGGTTTCTATGGATCGTGATTAAATATGGACCCTGTTCCTGCGTCCTGCTGTGGTCCTCCCCGACACCTACTGCTATTATTACATGAATCATTTCTGTCATGTGAATTGAACGTGTTGTAATTCTGTTATGCTGTTCATTCTGTGCACATGACATCTATTTTTGTACTCTGTCCATCCTGGGAGAGGGATCCTCCTCTGTTGATCTCCCAAAGGTTTCTTCCCTTTTTCTCCCTGTTTAAAGTTTTTTTGGGGGAGAGTTTTTCCTGAACCGATGAGTGGTCTTGGGACAGAGGATGTCATATGTGTACAGATTGTAAAGCCCTCTGAGGCAAATTTGGAATTTGTGATTTTCAGCTATACAAAATAAATTGAATTCAATTGAAATGTAATTTCTGAAGGAAAAATTAAGAAAAATAACGCTAAATAAAAACATCTCATTGAATTAAAATTAAAAAATTAAAAATAATAATTAGTAAAGTGCATTTTCTACTTTTTTACTCAGGCATACTCGAATAATCCTTTTGTTCCATTGGCCAGGGGTTTCCCTGCACTGCACTCTCTGGAAAGGGTGGGATGTGCCAGTCTCAAGTTGTGGGTGGTGATGGAGTGTGATTTATCATAAAAGCACCATTTATTATATCTCTTTGTTTAAATATATCTAAATGTCTGAATCCTACATATGACATCCACATATTGAGAACTGTTGTGAATATAGTGTGGTCTGAATAGGTTAACATACAGCCTGTTTGCCTTAGTAAGGATCAAAGAAAAAAGCTATTGAAAAGGCGTAACGGGTGCGTGGGAAGGCTGGCATTACTACTAAAGAGGTGTATGGTACGGCTATCATAGAAAAGATAAGCGAAGATAGCTAGGGCTGAGATAAGAACAGCTGAGCTGTGATTAAAAAGTGTCACGTTATGCTAGGCAGCGTTAGGAAAAGGCTTTCAACTCCCACTAGAGAGAAAAAACGGACCATGACATATTGGTACATGCAATATACACATTAGAAACCATACGAACATAACCCACAGAAAAAGAGAGGATGGTCTTTTCTTATACTTTGGGGGTCTGTAGGCACACCGGGGACACATTTATGTTTAATAGCCATGAAAAAGTGAATTTTTGCATTATATGATATAATATAATCTCTGTTCGACATCCTTTTTCACTTCAACAAATTACGATTTGGCAACTGCCTTCCTCAAGGAAGGGGAGTCGGTGCTTCAAGAACCTCATCATTGCCTATGCCTATTGCTTATACACTGGCTTCATCTGCAGATGGTGATGATCAATGTCCGGTACATCAGCCTCCGAAGAAGCCCAACACTGACATCTCTTTGCTGGGACTTCACACTTGTGATGACTACTGCGGCCGGTAGTGTTGGGCTGCTGCTGCCATCCCTGCTTCCAACCAAGTCAGTGAGCTACCTTCGCCATGGCTATGGGCCAAGTTAGCAACCCCCTACCGAAGTAATTGCGAGGTTTCCTGCCCCGTCCCACGTTCCTGTTGATGTTGTTAATAATATTGATACATGAATACATCGACAGGCAGAATGAGTTCTCGCTGCCCTGTGGAGGATGGTGATGAGCCTCTGGTTGTTGGCCTCAGAGCACTTGTTGTTTTTGAAGGCTCTCAGCATTCCCTGGTCGAGAAAGTGGAGGTGGATCTGTTTGCCAACCGATGCAACACCCTATGGTTCTCCAACAGCAATATGTACCATAGGCAAGAAAGCTTCTTTACCCCTCTCCTCTGTTGGAGTCAGGGAAGCAAGAGTAGTTGTTCGTCATTCAGGTAGCCCTAGGTCGCCACTCAGTGCTGTGATATTCTGGAAGTGACTCAGATAATGGAAGCCCTGCCCTGGACTGTTTTATGAATCTATGTCAGATGAACATAACAGTGTTATTCATTTATATATTTACTATTAATTCAATTCACAACGTGGCATAATGTGACAAGAATATATATACACTGTTCACAAAAATTAAGGGAACACTTAACTCACACATCGTATCTCAAACGAAATATTCAAGTTGCAAATCATTATTGATATATTGATATCTTCAGTGTGTAATTTGTCATGAAAAAATGACAACAGTTAATGGATACCAAAATCCTTAACCCATTGAATGATATATTCTAAATCACACCAAAAATCAGAGTGAAAAATCGAAACCGCGGCTGATCCAACTTCCATGAATTTCATCACAACTAATAATATGTTTCAGTAGTGTGTATGTCCCCCACGTGCCTGTATGCACTCCCAACAATGTCAGGGAATGCTCCTGATGAGACGGCGCAAGGTGTCCTAGGGGATCTCCTCCCAGACCTGGATCAGGGCATCAAGCATCAAGGAGCTCTTGGACAGTCTGAGGTAATACTTGGCGGTGTTGGATGCACCGATATATGACGTTCCAGAGGTTCTCAGTTGAAATTAGGTCCAGCCAATGGCTTCAATATCTTCACTATCCAGGAACTGCCTACTCACTCTGCCCACATGACTCTGGGCATTGCCTTGCTCAAGGGGGAACCCAGGGCCTTCTGCACCAGCATAAGGTCTGACAATGGGTCTGAGGATTTGATCCCGGTGCTTAACAGCAGTTAGGGCACCATTGGCTAGGACGTGGAGGTTTGTGTGACCCTCCAAGAATATGCCTCCCCAGACCATCACTAACGCACCGCCAAACCACTCATGTTGGGTGATGTTGCAGGCAGCATAAACTTGGCCATGGCGTCTCCGTAGTCTTTCATATGTGCTAATTGTGAACCTTCTCTAATCTGTATAGGGAACAGGATGACAATGGCGAAATTTCTCTGGCAAATGCCAACCGAGCTGCACGGTGCTGAACTGTGAGCACAGGTCCCAGCAGAGGGCGTGGGGCCCTCAAGCCACCCTCATTGAGACTGTTTCTGACAGTTTGGTCAGAAACATGCACACAAGTAGCCTGCCGGAAGTCATTTTGTAGGGCTCTGGCAGTGCTCCTCTTTATCCTCCTCACACAAAGGAGCAGATACCAGTCCTGCTGCTGGGTTGTTGCCCTTCTACAGCCCTTCTCTCCTCGTGTAATGGCCCGTCTGCTGGTATCTCCTCCACGGTCTTGAGACTGTGCTGGGAGTCACAGCAAACCTTCTTGTGAAGGCTCTTATGTATGTGCCATCCTGGAGGAGCTGGACTACCTGTGATACCTGTATGGACTGCAGGTACCACCTCAGGCTACCAGTATATATAGATAGATAAATATATAGGAGGATATATAAAAGGATGCACCAGTGTTTCCTCCCTCTCAGCTCTTCCAGAAGCTTCCTCTCTCCTTATCTTCTCGAGGTGCATTTTAGCGATTGGAAGATTCTCCATGATGTCGGAGAGGGAGCTATTTCCGGGTCAAGCAAGGAGAGAGGATGCAAGTAAAGCATAAGTTAGCATAATGAAAAACACCAACAGTGTCCTGCCAGACACTTGTTCATCATTAAAAAAAGATTTTCAGCTGCAGTTCTGTTGCAGAAGTGTTTGCTGGAATCAAAGGGATTTCTTGTGCTGATTATGTCAGAAATGTTTTCATTTTCTTTGACACTAACAGGAACGTAGGCAAGTGCTTAAAATGTTCTTTATTGCTTTAAAGGTTCAACACTTTAAGAGTTAAGAGGACAAAAAAACATGCCAGAAAAATCCCTGCTTAAACTACAGAAGTAATTGTGTCATGCATACAGAAACCAGGCCATATTGAATCATCAGATGATTAAAATAATAACTGTTCAATTTGAGTCAGTCAGCTTATTTTTAAAGTTACATTGGTTCAACCAACTCAAGTATTTTTAAAAATCAAATCATGACGTTTATGTAATGCTTTGCTTTATTCACATTAAAGTAGTGAAGGTACCTTCTTAGTTACCGCCAGTCATTAATTAAGCCAACTCAAAAGAGATAACACATTTTAGACCAAAAATGGTTGAGAACAACTTTAAATATTTATGTACAACAGTTTAAAACCCTGTCTCTTAAAAATTCCGTTGTAATACAACTTAACTACATTCTGAAATACATTTTGAGGAAAACATATGTATCATATTCAACGTGGTTGACTTTGAAAATTTAAACAAAACAAAAAATGCAACAACTTTTATTGCCTAAAAAAGACAACAACAAACAATAAAAATGTAACCTTAAACATTTAACGTTTAAAATAAGTCAATGTTGACTTTTCAATTCACAGAGGACACCAATAGCAGTCTCCTGGGTGAAAGCCCGGTCATAACCTAGCCATCCACCCTTCTGCTGACTATGATTAGAAACTTATTTGTGATACGTCAAAAACTAACGTAATCCAGGAGAAAATATGTTTCCCTCGAAATGTAATTAACAATGCAGTTATGTTGTATGGAAATATAACTTTTAGGACAGGATGCTTCAGTTTAACATAAAAAGAATAGCACAATAATGATTGAGTAATGATAAAGTTCTGTGTGGATGTATTATCATGCAAGTATGAAACAAAACAGATGCAGAAGATTCATGCTGTGAGGCAGAGTTGTCATACTGTAACACATAACCTTTCACCATGTCGGAAATCTGTAAAATGTGTTATTGGGTATGACCAAGTAATGTGTCACATATTTATATCTGTGACAGCACAACATAGTGTGCAGCAATGTCTTGCATGCTTGAATGATGACTGATTCAGCAGTCGGTGACTGGCAGACTTGACTGACAGCATGTCAGGTAAACGTCTGCCAGAATAGTCTGCATGTCGTCTAAGTGCTGCTTACAGTATGTTAAAGGAACAGTGTGTAAGATTTAGTGGCATCTAGTGGTGAGGTTGCAGATTACAACAAATTGAATACTCTTTTGCTCCCCCCTCCCTTTCCAAGCTTGTCAAAGCATTTCAGTGGCCTTCAGGTAGGGATAGATATCTTGAGGATTTTATTACTACCCAGATCTATTTTAATCAATACTCTGTTCTTTTTCATGAATAAATAATTGACTTTAAACACATAAACATCATTTTAAATTTCAAATAAATTCAGAAAAGGATTAGAATTTATTTAAATTTGAAATATAACTAAACATTGTTTCTAGAGCAGCAACAGTTATGTTTACAACAGCAAAGTAACTATAACAAATCAATATTTAACTGGAAATAAATATAAACTATTAATAAAATGAATAACATTTCTGAGTGAAATTTATAAAGAATGAAGAACACAGACATCAGTCAGTATCAGTCATTCTACTGCCCTCTGTCCTCCCCCCTCTGATTTGAATCACTACATCCAGGTGGCGCTGGAAGAGAGGAGGGCTGCTTTGTCTCAGTCAGCAGAGAAGTTTACAAGAACAAACAAAGCTAAAGAGTTAGGCAAGATACTGACAGATTTTGTTTTAGCTTGTTTCAACTAATTGCTGTTAGCCGAGCATGCGTGCTGTGCTTGTGGAAATGAGACTGCAGAAAGAGATTCAGAGAGATTGTTTATGCTTGTTGAACAGACGTATTGATGAAGTTAAAGCACAAAAAAAGCAAAAACATAATTCTGATTATTACATTCTATTTCTGCCAAAGAAAATCCCCCTTCATATTACACACTGTTCCTTTAAGCTTGTGCCACAGTGCCAGCATCAATACAAAGTATGTATCAACATTAGACAATACACAATAGACATTGGTTTTATAACGACCAACCAAGAATTCAACTTTTCTCTCAAATGGGGAATGTACTAGTTATAAATATTCAAGATGGTGATTTGAAATCAATAGAAGATGTATTACTAACTTGTTCATTCCTAATAATGGTGACTGATTTATTTAATTTGTAATCCACTGATGTGCTGGGTTCGTTTACAAGTCTTGTGCCTTTCCTTTTTTCAAAAGATTCACAATATTTAAAAACACCTAACATTTCTCTGTTAATTTTAAGCACCTCAGAGCTCTCTGGTCTGACTGAATTGCTGGAATAATAGGACACAGCAGCCTATAATTATTGGTCATGTCTAGTTAACCAAAAGTTGAAGAAAACTCTTGCCTGATGTCCTATCCTAACCCTAATCATTTGAGGTCAATGCCTAACCTCAACCATCTTGCGAGTTTTGCAACTGAAGGGTTACCTTCAAAATAAAGCTTTCGTTATTTAGTCCTTACACGGTTAAGTTGCTAACTAGCTATCAGGTGTCATTTGGAGAGCAAAGCATCTTGTTACTGTTAACATAATAGCCAATACAAGAGGTGTGTTCAGATTTAACTTAAAGCAAATTTTCATCTTGCGTTTTTCATGCAATTTCAAAAGTTTTAGTGTTTATTTATCACAAGCAGCCAATGTACATACCATAACTAGGTTAGCGGTAGATGTCCAACATATGGACTTTGTGTTGTCTATTGATTTTGTCTGCAATTGTTTTAAAATTCAATTTGCGTGTAGTCTGAATGCACCTAAATGCGTCAACTAGTGAAAACCACATACATTAACAAAACAGTGGTGGATAGGCCTAATTGATCATCAATGAAAATCTGAAGCTTTATCAATGTTTTGGTATAACAATTGACAATATACTTTTAAAGATTGGTTTTCTGTTAAAAGGCACATGATTTAAAGCAATGAACCTTTACAAATTTGATCCCTGAAAAGCTATTGTTTTCCAAAATCATTATTGCAAGTCTACTTATTAACAAACTGGACAATCAAATACAAATTAGCAATTTACCTTCCAACATTTTGTGTGTCTGAGATGTAATTAATAAAAAATAAAAACATTTTCAGAACAAAAAATAACTTATTTAAATGCATCAATATGACTGTGGAAGCACTAAATACTAGTAATAAATACCAATAAATAAGCAAATGCAGATAATGCTGTTGGTATTTTCCTATCTGAAATAATTTCTCAGAACATCTTAAAAGTGTGTTTACTTTACAAAATTAACATTTCATATGAAATTCGACCTGTCCATCCCATGCCCTCCCACCCATGCTAAAAATCATGCTAAAAAAGTTGATCACATTCAAACTATTCCAAAGTTAAGATATACAAAAAATGATGTTATAAAATAATTCTTTACTCACTTCTTTTTTACACTAACACTATTCTAGCAAACATCATGCCAAACTACAAAAAAACCTGAAGCACAATAGTTTTTATATAAATGTTGAATCACATGACTCCCTGGAAATTTTAAAAGATTGGTAGAGCTGCTGATGTGGTTTGCAGCTTTGGTAGGCTAGATTGAGCGATTTAAGAGTCATAAAACCAAAATATACTTTTGTTCTCCTTCACAATGAGAATGTTTTTTGAATACCATTTGAGTAACAAAAAATGTAGGCTCAGATCTTCAGGCTTTATGCTGGCTATTAGAGTTAGAGCCTCCCAAAATCTCTTAATGTAGCAAGCAGAGCAAACTGCTGCAAAATGAAAGAGATCACTGGATGTTGGCATTATATAGGGGGAGAATGTGAGAAGAATAGAAGAGCTAGATGAGGGAGAGACATAACACTGACTGTTGCCACTCAAAACATTAAGAGTTTGCAGAGAGGAGAACAGATATTGAGAAAATGGGAGAGCATGACAAGTGGAGAAAGAGAGCAATTGTCAAACAGTGCATAGTGTTTGTAAATGCTTCCAGCTGGAATCACTGTGTTGTGATGCCCATTCTGCTATTTATCGTCACTTGAGATTGTTATGAATGCTACATAGGGTTGGGTTTCTATGTAGTTAGGTAGTATGACAGCATTGAGCTGTTATCAAGTATTGGTTGATTCATATTGTAGATATTTTTTTGTATCAAATAAGGACTTTAATAACTTTTAAAATTTTTGTCAATAGAATGTCTTCCCTCCATTTTTATTTACCCCATTGTCTATTTAGTAGTTGATCTCTCGCCACAACTCCTGTTACCCTATGGAGGTATAGACTACCCTATATCTGGCTCCAACAAAGAACGTGGAAACACCAACTGCTTCTTTTCACTTGACAGTGAAAAGTACCAGTTTTAACAGCAGGATGAGCTAGAGTGAGCAACAAGGACATACTCCCCTACCAGCTCCCCACCTGTTAACATTGCCAGGTTACTGTTTGGGTTGTTTGGGGCTCTTTGCAGTGATGAGTGAGTGTTTTTAAGTCTGAGCTGCTAGGACACCCTTATTACAGTCAGCTGCAGTACAAACACACAAAACGCAAACACTTATATGAACTATTTTACTTTTAAGATGCTGTTTGTTAACTACACTGCAGGATGACAAAATTAAGGATTATTAATTATTGCTTAAAGCATTAGATTCCTCAAATAGCTGTGTTCGTTTGTTTTCAATGTGTGTTATTGCTTTCTAAGAAAAGCGAAAAGGCCATATGATGCCATGGCTTACAGGGATTTTAAAACAGCTAAAGGGGGTGTTGGTAGGCTGATAGTAGAATGGTTTATTACTGAAGAAGGCCCTTATGGATAACTGGATATCCATACTTTGCTTTGCCATATAGTTGTGTTTCCCATATCTCTACAATATCGGTGGAGTGCAACTTTAGCATGAGCTCATGCATTAGCATGAGCCATTAGCCAGACCCTGGCTATACAATCCCAAAATGTCCCTTTTATGGGCCCATAAAACTATGCTGACTGACACAAAGTTACATTGGCCAATGTGTCTGCAACTAAAGTCCTAACCTATGTGAACACTTTCCTTCTCTCACATGGTTACACCTGCAGAGACTTAACTCAGACATTTTTACACTTTCTTTGCTATCATTTTCTCATTTTTTCTTTTCCGTGGGTGTAGTGGAATGAGTAGGAGGTTTTGGAAGAGGCTCAATTGTGTTTTGAATATGTATTTAATCAGTGGCAGTTTTTGCTCTTGAGTGCATCCAAGCTCACTGGTGGGCCTACGTCAGACAAGATCATATTGTGTCATTTGGGTAATTTTCAAACAAGTCCAAGCCAAAACACACCAGCCTTTCAGCTGAGCGGATGGCCCTTAGGATGAGAGACAGAGACTGGTTCATGGTGCTTTGGCAAAGTACTTCCTTGTCTGCAGAGTTGTGTTTGACTGCTTTGCTGGTGGCATTGCAATGCAGGATAGCTTCCTGTGAGAACCTGAGGATGGAAAACTGAAGAGTCTTCTGTGGAAGGCTGTATAACAGATTCCTATAGAAAGAAAAAGAGAGAGAGAGGAGTGTTTCAATAGCTGTGTATCCATTCACATATTTTAATGCACATTTTGGATTGCACTAGAAAAAGCGTAAATGGCAAAATAATAAAAGTTCCTCAATCGCGCAAAAAAGGTTTAAGCTAGCTTGAGGTTGTTTTTGCAAATATCGAATAAGAGTTGATGCACTAAATGGGATATGGAAACACCTTTTTCAAATACATTCTGACGCAGCAAACATTTATCTCACATGACAGATCAGCTATTTCCACTGTTGCCGTTTCCTGAAGACCTTTCTCCATTTTCTCCCGTAGATCACTTGAGGTGACTTGTTTTGATTGCGGTTCCCAACCTCTACTTCTTCTTCTACTTTATTTCCTGGCAGATTACAGCCATGCATAAAGAGTAGCCTATTGCACCAAATTCTGATGAAACTATTCAACCTTGTTTATTTGCTCCACCCCAGTTCATGGAAAATTATCCTAATTTGCATTTTGTTTTGCAACATTTCAAAAGTTTGTGTAGAATTGACTTGACAATGGAATGGAAACACAACTAATGAATAGCTTAGTGAAAGCAGAATATGACATTCACATCCGCAGCCACCCTCCTGCCAGCGCAAGCAATGAAGGCAACATTATTATTATTATTATTATTAATCATCTATGTCTCTTTGTCTTGCTGTCACACTGTTGTACCCACCAGCATGCACACACACATAGCAGAGCACATACAAAACAAAGAAAAGCCTTTGGGGGTAGCTGATAGTCATAGTCATTTGTAGGTCAGACTGGCAGAGACTGCAGAGTGTTGCTCCCCTCTGGGCTGAAGTACATTGATTTCTCTTAAAGTGGCTGAACAGACAGTCTTAGAGAGTAAATGGAGGGATTCTTCATCTGTTAAGACAGGTCCCGAGCTGTAGGTTATGAAGGAACACTGACCTTCAGCACACAATTTGGACTCGAAGACAGAGCGCTGGCCAGGAAGATTCTGCATCTACTCTTATATGACACAGGCTAATCCTGTAAGTTAAGGGTGTTAAGGCTTTGTAATATTATATTGGATGACAAAAGAGACAGTTTTTTTTTTAATACATGAAAACCCCACAAAAAGTTAAATGCAGACTTCTGGTTGTGCGGAGCTAATGAAAATCAATGTGAAATAGGTTCAAAATTATGAGAGTAATGAGGTTACAGAGTATGGTTAAAATCTGGACAACCAATCACTGTGCATTCTTACAATGTTCACAGTTTGTTGTTTGTTTTGAGTTTCATCAGTTTAAAGTATACCAAGCCCGTCAAAAATTAAAAGTAATTAGCGGGACCTATGGAGCGGAGGTGCTAAGCGCAAGACATTTCTAACATCGAATTGAAAAATAATAATTAGTTTGAACATGGGTGCAAAGAGGTTTTTTGAATTCTAAATTCCTAAATGTGTTCGTAAAATGAAAATTAATACACAAAATCCAACAAGTCTGACTTCCTCTTTGGCAAAAAAGTTATAGATAGTTATAGATAACAACAATTAAACCACCACCAAATTTTTTGAAACTTAGAAAAACTTTATCCCAACCATGGCGTGCATTTGGGGAACCCATCAAGCCTGATGGCCACGCCAGAGCCCAATCACTGCAGAACTTTGTAATGTTTGTTCTGAAATGTATGCCAATGAGCCGGAGTCGGAACCAAGCCAGGTCAATATGGACCAAATCCGGCCTGAATTAACTCAGCCCGTCAGGGCCTGTTGAGTCCTGACGGGCCTCTGTCTCAGGCTGACTCTCATCCCTCACACATTGGCCTCAAGACAATTTATACTCTGCCACATGGGTTGTTGCAATCACACGCAAAAAGGGCAAATTGCACTCAGCTGCAGAACTTCATGGACGTGTTTGTGCTGTAATATAATAAGCGCAATATCTTTTCTAAATCAGACCTCGATGAGGGGTAGCGGTTGTAAATGTCAGTTCATGGTGCTATCAGCGACTGCAATCCATTCTTTGTGAATTTGCTGCTTTATAGGCCACATAGCCAAAGCTGTAACACAAGCTGTAAACACCACTTTGCGTTTCAAA
Source organism: Ophiodon elongatus (assembly GCA_016806645.1). Classification (NCBI taxonomy): domain Eukaryota; kingdom Metazoa; phylum Chordata; class Actinopteri; order Perciformes; family Hexagrammidae; genus Ophiodon; species Ophiodon elongatus. The sequence continues at coordinate 41,598 of JACSYO010001174.1, read as the reverse complement.
GTTTATATGGCTAACATGAGGCAGAAATGGGGAAATGGAGCAACTTTTGCATTCATTTTTAGCTTTAGATGTGCCACCAGCTATTTTTTTACTTTGTCTGTCTGCTGTTTATTGTGAGACAGGTTGTGTTATCAGTTATCAGAAATGTTTCACTACAAACTGCTGCCTGCCTGAGAGTGGTGAGATTGAGTAAAAGTACAAGTTGTGAGTAGTTAAACCAAAACAATAAGCTGAAAGATGCTAAAACGCTCCATAGAGCTAAGGAGAACTGCAGAGTTGGGTGATTATTTTCTCTATAAGTCATACCTTTTAAATAAAATGACATCATGTGATCCATTTGTTCATATACAAATATGTATTACAGCAGCATGAAAGCTACACTTGGAAACTATAAAAAAAACCTTTGTCATATTTGCTCAAAGTGTAACTATATTCTGACAGTAGTTAATGAGGCGGATCATCTGTGCATAAATCCAGTTCCTCTGCCTCTTCTTAGTGCTCCCACTGGCATTTGAAAGATTTCACCTGCCTGAAGAAAAACAACTTATCAGAGGAGGAGCTGTCAAACACTGTTGCCAAATAAGCGCTGATCAACTATGAATCAACATTCTGTTCCTAAATTACCTATTTCTTGCCTCAGATATTTTCAGAAACATATTTTACCATACCGTTTAGCTGTAGAATTAAAAAGTTTGCTCTGGTCAAACTGTTTGTTCTTGGTTTTGGCTGGACTCAAACTTGTTCACTTGTCAAATTCTTAAATCATTTTACCTTTGTTTGTAACTTTGATGAAACAAGTGAGGCAAACTGAGCAAATTAATATCTTAGTGTTACAATAATAGTACCAACTCGATCATAACAAATGGATCACATGATGTCATAAGACATTTTGCTAGCCTTATAAAGCTACCCTGCACAAGATAACTATTGATAGTAAATGGATTGTACAGCACTTTTCTAGTCTTCCGACCACTCAAAGTGCTTTAACATTACATGACATCATTCACCCATTCATACACAGTGGCTAAGCTGCCACCTGTCCATCAGTAGTACCTAACATTCACACACCATAGACACAGCTACGGGAGCAATTTGGGGTTAAGTGTCTTGCCCAAGGACACATCAGCGGAGCTGGGGATCAAACCGCTGATCCTCTGATTGAAGGACAACCCTGCTCACCACTGAGCCATATAAATAAAGCCAATCTTGATTTACTAGTGTGTGCGTTCATTTTGTGTATGTCTTCACAATTACTTACGTACGGTAATAACTTAACTAGCAGTGGGCGTTCCTGTGCTGTGCTCTATAGGAATGGCCGCCGCAACTGCAATCAGACCCGTCTTAAATTTTTTAAGCGCTGGATGTGAATTGCAAGTTGGGGAATCATCCAAATAGACCACGCCTGCTGCACGCACTCCCGACCACCTTTCGGCGAATTATCGTTCATGTGGGAATCAACAACACAGCCCTCCAACAGTCTGAGCTGACCCAGATTGATTTTTTAAACAGCTGTGGACTGTCCGTTTTTATCAGTTGTGGACTGTCCGTTTTTATCAGTGGTCCAACCCCCATACTCGGCTGTGGATCGCAGCGGTTCAGCAGAGTCCTCAGTCTCCACACCTGGCTCCAGTCCGCCTGCACGGCCCACAACATGGGCTTCATTGACATTGATTGTTTTGGGACCGCTCTTCTTCTTTTAAGAACGATTGTATTCACCTCAACAAGCTGGGTAGCCGTGCTTCTCGCGGCTAATTTGCAGCACGCTGTACAATACTCCTGACTATTTACTCTTCACACACACACACACACACACACACACACACACACACACACACAACATCCTCTTCTTCTACGCTGCCGCCCCAAAGCACAGTTTCCTGTGACTGCACAAACGGCACGTGAATTCAGCCAACCTCACATAAAAACCAGCCTTATCCAAACTCCATACTCATTTGAACACCTGACATTCAAGCTTTCTGGTCCTAAACCCCTGGTCATTTACATTATCTACCGCCCCCCAAACCCAACCTCCGACCTATCTGAATTCCTGACCCAGCTCTGCTCCTTCTCACCTTCCATCCTGCTGCTCGGTGACTTCAACATCCACATCGACTCCACAGACTGTAAAACAGCCACACAATTTCTGGACATGCTTGGGTGCTTCAACTTCACTCAGCACATCAATTTCCCCACCCACAACCACAGTCACATCCTGGACCTGATCTGCTCCACAGGACTCACCATCAACCACCTCTCTGGCTCTGACCTCACTATCTCCGACCACCTAGCCATCATCATGGACATTGACGTCCCCATCCCAGAACCCAAACAGACGCGTACCATGACCCTCCGTAATATCAAGTCCATCTACCCCTCATCCCTGTCAGCCTGTCTCACTGAAAAACTCTTCACCCTCCAGCCCTCGTTCAGCTCCTCCCCCACAGACTTGGTCAACCTCTACAATAACACACTGTCCTCCTGCCTTGAACAGCTTGCCCCTCTCACAACCAGAACTGTCTCTTTCACCCACACTGCCCCCTGGTTCACACCTGAACTCCGCCTTATGAAATCTCGAAAAAAGGCTGACTAGAGCAACTCTCCAACAAAACCGGCCTCACAGTACACACCCTGGCTTACAAGGAATACATACAGCAATACAGACTGGCTCTCAATACTTCACGCTCCACCTACCACTCTGGCATCATCCACTCTGGTTCCGCCAACCCCAAGGTCCTCTTCTCCACAACAAATAAACTTCTCAAACCTATGGACAATCGCTCTCACTCCTCCACAGCTGTGAAATGCAACTCCTTCCTGTCTTTCTCCAAAACCAAAAGACCACTTACAATCAACGTGCCACTCCAAGCCCTGCCCTCTACATCGATGGCACCACCGTTTCTGCTTCCATACACATCTGTAACCTTGGTGTCATCTTCGATCCAACCCTCTCCTTTGAACGCCATGTCAAGCACATCACAAAAACTACCTTCTTTCATCTTAAAAACATCGCCCGTCTGCGTCCCTCCCTCTCCGCTGAAACCCGTCTTCATCACCTCTCGAGTGGAAAACTGCAATAGCATCCTGTACGGCACATCCACCAAAATCATCAACTAACTAAAATACATCCAGAACTCAGCTGCCTATCTGCTCTCCCACTCCACCAGAGATCACATCACCATAGTCCTTCAAGACATCCACTGGCTCCCCATACAGCAAAGAATCCAGATCCAGATTCTCCTCATCACATACAAAGCCCTTCACGACCCAAAGCCCCTTCATACCTTTCTGACCTCCTGCAACGACACGCTCCCACCCGCAACCTCAGATCTGCTGTTGTAACAGAGTTAATGATTCCACTTGCCATCAGTGGCCATTATTTGCAATTATTACTGTTATTACTAATCCATTCCTTTATATATTATTTCCTGTTATTTTTTTCTATCATTTACAATGTATTATTATTAGTTTCCCACTGGGACTAGCGTGTTGGGTGGCATTAGTGCCCTCTGCTGGGCCCCTGCAGACTTGGGCGGTGCTCCCCGTATATTGTTACCAGTCTGCTGTACGCTATCTCCGTGGTAGGTTGATCTGTAATAAGCTCTGTAACATTGTGCTAGCTTAAAAATAAATCTCTGTGGAGTAACTTTCTAACAAACAGCTAGCTAAAATAATTGTTTCTATTACTTTGGCAGTTCCCGGAGCTTGTTGCCACGAGGTGGGCTGTGAGAATCCTAATATGTTCGTTATATTACCAGGTACATTAAGCTGACATGTCATTTTGTTTATACTGTGACCAGTCTGCTGTACGCTATCTCCGTGTTCCCAGAGCTTGTTGCCACGAGGTGGGCTGTGAGAACCCTAATATGTTCGTTATATTACCAGCTTGTTGCCACAAGTCTGCTGAACGCTGTCTCCATAAATAAACGGCTGGTTGGAGCCAAACCGTGATCAAGTGTGCCTGGATTATTACACAATGCAAGAGAGAGTATACAACTGCTACACTAATGCCAACCTCCTTAACCCCCCTACTCTGTCCAAGCATCGGACCTGGGGGGACAGGGACTTCTCCATTACTGCCCCCCTCCCTCTGGAACTCTCTCCCCCAGCACCTCAGACATTCTCCATCACTCGCCACTTTCAAAACATAACTTAAAACTAATTTATTTAAATCTGCTTTTAACCTGTGATGCTAGTTCACTATGTTTTTGTTTTGTTTCTTATTGTGATTGTTTATATTGTTGTTGCTTCTATTGTTTGTTTTTACCATGTAAAGTGCCTGGAGTACCTTGTAAAGCGCTTTACAAATAAAATGTATTACTAAATATGGACATATTCACGAAAGTCTTCTGTGGCTGCTGCCACTCAGAGTGTACATAAAGACATCTGCTATCGATTAGTGTGACCCTCTGCAGCCTGAAATGCACGCTTAATAGAGTCTGCCTCCTGCTCTGCAACACAACAAATTGGGTTTAAACTATGTCTACTGACCCAGGTGTCACTCACACACTGGAACAGCAGCATTTATTCAACACCAACTGCAGAATGGTGCATCTTTGTGAGAACCAATTTAAGGTTTAGCTTGAAAGTTAGAACATTTTGGCTTATACTCCCTTTTGCAACAGGAAATGTTAAGGATAAGAATTGAGTTTAGGTATAAGGTTAGAAGTATAAATTTCTTATTTGAACGTATTTAATGGGTACTTTGGGCATTACGTAAATTTGGACATCTTATATTTCGGTGCTACATTACATCGGGAAGCACTATAATGGGATGGCTTTATAAGTTGTAAAAGTTTTCAGATTCCTAAAACAGGGGTTCCTCTTGTAGAACTGGAAGAAGAAAGTGAAGTCCAAATTGCACATGAACAAAAAATCCTAACCACTAATGCATAATTGACATATGACATCAAAGCAGTTTAGAGGTTTGCCAAAAAAACGTGATCCCTCATGGATATTCAAGTGAGTAGCCTCATGAGAGAGTCCAGACAAATAAGACAAATATCCAAAGTAATGTCTCGTTAGGGTTAATGAGATGCAACAGTGTTTTTTGTGAGATGGGCTATCAGGGCCAATGCAGAAGTGTCTTAAAACCTGCATTCTCTCTAAGCACCAGCAGGTGTACCATATTTGGAATGCGGGGGAGGGATTTAGTGACGCCGGATACGGCTCTGGTAGCGGCAGTGACTTGTCAATTACAGCAAGCCCGCCCTAAAGCATCCCCTGCTTTGTGGTCTATTTGACTCTAAATGGACCATAATTTACTAAATGAACATCATGCTGTATTGAAGAAGACTTGAAACTAGAGATTGAGACCATAAACTCATGTTTACAATGTTTACTGAGGGAATAAATCAAGAGAGAAGTAGAGTCATTTTCTATAGACTTCTATACAACCAGAGGAGTCACCTCTTGCTTGCTATAAGAACGAATGCAAGTTTAAGGCATCTCTACATTGGCTTCACCTGACAGTGGTTGTCACCTGACTGCAACACTGCAGATCCTCTAATTATTAGAGGCTGTGGTTCTCAACTGGTCTGGCTGTGGGACCCACCATCACCCCTTAATGACAAGCCGCGACCCAAATCGAGAAACATTTTCGTACTTATGCTTCGCCATGTTTGATTAGAAAACAAATTTCGCGGGTCACGGTGTTCTTCTATGCTGTAAAACGTAGTACGTGAAGATTTAAAAATATATATATTTAAAATTAGCATCGATTCAAAAATCCTTTAAAAATATTTATTTAATACATTTTCAATAAAATATGAGTATAAGTTCATAAGCTGAATTTTATATTCAGTAGGCTATTCAATTTCATTATCCTAAAAACCCAGAGTCTCCCCCATATCAGGATGGTTTGACCCAACCTGGCACACGCCACCTGTCATCACCTGTCAATCACTACCGCCTTGAAAACGCTCAAACAATGAGTGGCTGAAACGTAGCAGCAATGCTGCTGAAGACATGGAGGGACAAGTGCAAAACAAGTCGAAACCAAAACCGGCAAAAAAATGTGAATAGTCAACACTCCGCTGCATAAAAAATCCCCTTCAAAATAAAACAACAGGATAAAAAATAAATAATCTAAAAACATTTTTAATCCAATTTGTTTTTGCCCAGGCAAAGGCCCGTGAAAACGCGACCCACCACTTGAGAATCACTCATTGAAACTAGCCAAGGGCAAACACACATATTAGAGTCTAATATGTGTGTTTGTGCCCTTGGATAGCGCTTTTCTAGTCTTCCGAGCACTCAAAGCTCTCTAACACTACTTGTCATCATTCACCCATTCACACCCATTCATACACTGATGGCAGGGTTTGCAAGGTGCCACCTGCCCATCAGGACTAACTAACAATCATACAACATTCACATGGCGTAGCTTGGGGTTAAGTGTCTTACCCAAGGACACATCGACATGGACTAGCGGAGCCGGTGATCGAACAACCGATCCTCTGATTGAAGGACGACATGCTCTACCACTGACCACAGAGCCCCTTTGTCTCAAAAGACAAAAGAATACAAAATGGACAGAGATATGCGTTTATTCTGTTTATGTTCAAACTGCAGCCGTTGCTTGACTATGAACACTTGAATCAATAGCTTCGTCTAGTCACACATTTTGTGACAAGGCTCAAGGCTCTGTTTACAGACAAACTGGGCCATTTATCCCACTAAGTCAAGCAACCATGCTGTCATGTTGAATTCTTTAGATAGTAGTCTTTGTTATGTTATGGACAACTCATTAACTTTAGTGAGTTTCACTGGCATTGCTGTGTTCTTCAGAGATGTTTTATTATCAGTAGAGCTTTCTGTATTGTTAATCCTGTAGTTGGTGAGTTAGTGAACTCAGCAATAGGAAATCTTGGGGAAAAGAAATTGTATGATTGTGACCTGAGAGGTCATTTACTCAATTTCTACAAATCTGAGTGTTGAAATAGTTTTTGGCTTTGTTGATAGTAATCTAATAATGTTATGGTAATTATTATTATTCATGAGCTTGATACTGTGGAACAGATTTCAATATTCGGTCCTAAAATGTGCTTATTTGAACACATCCTCTCAATGATCTTATCAGTAAAGTATACCATTGATCTAATATAATATACATAGTCTGTCATGTATAATGTAGTATTCTATATTGATTTTTTGGGTTGCGCAAGATCGCAGTTGTTCAGCTTTACAGTTGTATAACTCTAGAAAAAATGGAGTTCAAACCCCTCAGTGCACACAGCAGAACCACCAAGAGTAGTTACTATCCTGAATCTCATTCCAGTGTCAGCAGCAACTGTACCAGCTAGACCACAAACAGATCTGTACTGACTTATCCAAACACCCTTAACCATAGTGAATCTGGAAAGTGTTTTAAAGCTCAGTTAACAATTTAATTGGGTTACTTACACAAGTACAAGTATCACGCACATAGCCATAAAAATAAAGATCGCAGGCATCATTGTGTAACTGTGCTGCTCTACACCAAAAGTGTCATCATTATGTCTTTGTGTTGCTTAAAAATATACCATAGGTTTTGTTCCCTAAAATATGAGATAAACCGTCATGGAAAACAGTTAAAAAAAAGTGTTGTGTGCTGTTACTCTAATTGTCTTGGTCCTGCGAGGGAATGGTAACTTCCTTTACAAATGAGTGCTATTAAGCCTTAATGCTTTCCAAGCATGATGGAGCAGCTAATTTTAGCTTGGATGCTAATGGCAGTCTAGGACAATTAACATATCTATTATTGCCATAAACTGTGAATAACACTGAACAGCAGAAGACATTTATTCTTTTAGAATCTAGTTGAAAAGTAGACAGCTGCAGAGCTGTGGGGGAAGACAGAGTGTAACGCACACTGTGAGGATGCTAAAATCAACAGAACAGAGGTGTACTATTATGAGATAGAAATATAGTCGCAGAGAAAAAGTCACCACTATCAGTCAAGGTCAGCTGTCCAACAACTAAATGAGATTTGATATGATTTATTGTGTTTATTTTTTAGTTGGACAGTTTGACTAAAATAACTTCACCAACTAGCTCTCACTTTTTTGTACATGCACTGTGCAGAGGCAATTAATTACTGCTGCTCTGCCCTGAAAAGGTGCAGCTTAGAAAAAATTCAGACACTGCTGTGTGTAACTTATTCGTCTTTTCCGTTTCGGAATAAATATGTGTTCACTGTGAAGCTCAAGTTTTATGTTACATTATTGCTGTTCTGCTCCATATGTAGAACAAGTTAAAAAATAAGTGGATGTTCCCATTGCAAGATAAATGGCTGATAAAATATTTAAATCATGGCTGATTTAGGGACTGTGTGGAAATTATTAGGGCAAGGAGAGGGGTCTAAATGTGTAAGTTTTTAAGAATTATTATCATTGTCATGGCCACCATCACTATTGTAGTTCTTTCTTTCCCCTTGTGTTATGACCCCTCCCTTCCACTAGGGGTCTGGGTCCTGTTTGCTGTTTCTGTGGGTACATCCCAAGTCTCTGAATTGTCGTTTCCTCGCTCCTCGCTTGAACTGGAAGTTGTTCTGTGCCGCCATATTGACGGCCATCCCAAAGCTCTTATTTCTGCTCTGAGGAGCGACGATCGAGGAGAGATCTCTGAGGAGCCATGAACGAGGAACCATGAGAGCATAAACATTTAGCTACTATGTACAAATATAAATGTATATACAAAAGTGTAATATATATGTGTATATATATACACACATATATATATATATATATGTGTATATATATATATATATGTATATATATCTGTATGTATAAATACATATACACACATAATTGTGTATATATATATATATATATATATATATATATATATATATGTATTGTGTGTGCAAATATAGTTGTATATATATTGTGTATAAATAAATATATGGATATGGATACACCATCTACCAATTGCAAACAATTCAGTCAAAAGTAAAAAGACAGTGCTCTAGTTAAATGTTTTTTTAAATAAAAATATTAAGTTCTAAATCTTAACCTTGGTAAACAAACCTTGGGAACAAATAATAAATTCTGAGACCACATATTGCTCGTTAAACCGAATTATATCTCTTGTTTAACCGCTATGGAGACGTCAGAGCCAGCGGATCATTTCAAAAAGTCCGGCAGAGATCAGGCTGTTCTCGGCGGGCACCGTGAGTGCTGACCGCCTGCTGCTGGCGAGGCTTCCCGGTCCCGCTGACAGGACCTCGGAGTATATTTATAAGCAGGCTGAATCTTGACAAACCGACCACATATTTGATGTTTAAGCAACTAACTTCTTGCCTAAAATAATCTTAAAATTACATTCCGTGACTCAACAACAATAGTATTTAGAAAACTTCAACTTTCAGTTGAAGTTTTCTCCTCCGCCATTGTTCCCTGTTGCTGGTGCGAAATGCATTCTGGGATATTTGGCTGTCCCAAGTACGGACAAGTCACCTCCGATGCATCCCCGGTAAAATGGGCGGATCAAGTCACATCCAGGCATTTGGACCGTTCTTGGCTCAATGCAGACTTTAGAATTGTAACAGGACTTGGGCTGCGACTGATGACATTTCACAAGTTCACGAGAACACAAGTCCACACAAGAACGCATATTGAGAAACGGCCTTTTTTGACTTTCAGGCTGTTCTTAAGCTGGGTTGTAACACCGTGGCTTCCAAAGTTATAGGAACTTGGGCAGTGATAATGTTTCCACCTCGACCCAGATCCCACACATTCTCACTCCCAAACTGTCAAATAAATGCTTCAAACTACGACACCCTAGGTACCCCTGGCATCAGTCTTGCATGGTGTGTCAGTTTCCACTTGTTACATGCATATTGTCTATTCAAAATAAATCCCAACATAGGTTTACTTAGTTTTTAGTTTTACATGTTAGGCTTGGGTTAGATTTGTTACATAACTGGCGTTAAGTTAGAAGTTGCGAAACAAAAGTTTCACACAATCACAAATCTAATTTATTTATTTTGGTGAGGGTTTTGCAGTATTTCAAGTGTGGGTGCAAAGCTACTCTCTGTCATCAATTCAAAGACATATCTGTATCCATATATTTTTTCATATACGGAAGTACGTGGGTACTTACAGCTGAGGTTGTTGCATCATATTTTGTTATGTAGTTTTCTAATTACATGTCTTGATTTTCTTGTATTACAATGTGAGGAGATGTAGATGGAAATGAGGTTGGTTCGAAGTTTTCATGAAAAAGTTGCAAACTCAAGCTGGAGTTAGGCACCGTCAGAGCTTGTCAGTTTTCCATCTACTGTCAAGGCATGCAGTTCCAGCCTTCAAAATCAGATCATAATGTAAAATGAACACCATCAACTGCAATGCACATTGAAAATGGCGAAGGCAGACAATATGGTATTGAGCATGAAACTCACTTAATGTTGGAATATAAAACCTAAAACAATGTACACCTCTTGACCTGCTGCTCTAGCTACTAGAAGTTCATTGTCACACTGTACAGAAGCAAACACCTATAGATTATCTAAAGTTATCCATTATGCAATTTCAAAGCAGATTTATAGACACGTATTCTTGATGGGCATCGGAGATCCTGCTACCAGTGAGAAGGAGTATTGCTGATGAAGGCATTCAGAGTGAATTATCTGTTTATATCCAAACAACATGTTTGTTTGTCCAAAGAAATACAGTTTTAATAACATTGGGATTGGTGGCACTTAATTAATAAAAAAAAAATTCCAATTAGGGATTCAGCTCCCCTCCCAATTCCAATAACTTCTGCAGAGTCCCTTTACTGTAGCTCTTAATAAGATCAGCAAATTTGAGCTCCTGGGTTTGGCCTCGGGAATTGCTGTCCCAAAGTGATAACTGGTGTGTAACAAAAGTTTCACAGGAAGAGCTGCCAGGTTTCTGCTACATTCATTCAACACCATTGGGCCACCGCTACAATCACTATGCTCAATTAAGCCTTATTTCACAAATTATATATTTACAAAAACCTCTTTAATTCCCCATTGGATGGCAGAAGATCAGATTAAGATCAAGTCTTGAATATAAAAGAACCTCCAGGGTACACATTAAGGTGCTTTCAACACACCACGGGATCACTTATTTCTCTTTGATTAAGACAATCAATGACCAAACTGCCTCAAGAAAATACAGTGACATGGTGCTCTTTTTAGAACATCGCAGAAGATGCATTATGGTAGACCAATATGGGAGAATTTGTTCTTTTTTACATTGCTTTGAAACCACTCACCACCACATTAAGTCATGTCCTTCAGTGTCACTTCATGAAGACGAATCACTTTAAATGTGTTTTTTCTTTTTCTTGACTTTATCTGCTTTTGTAATTTTTCATTATTATGTTCCAGAAATCATTTCTAATCATGTTACTGCTGCCCTCCATTAAAACACAATATTCTGGTAAAAGTGTTTTACCAAGACCCTGAAATGACTGCTATATCACTAAAAAAGTTTTAACAAAGTATCTATTCAAGGTTAATTTCACTATTAGATGGTTAGTCAGACATATGGGTAACTGTGGCTCAATGGTGAGCAGGGTCGTCCTTCAAGGACCATGTCGATGTGTCCTTGGGCAAGGCACTTAACCCCACATGTCTTCTGTAGCTGTGCCTACGGTGTGTGAATAAGTATGAATGTTATCTACTCCTAATGGGCAGGTGGTATCCTTATCCACTGTCATCAGTGTATGGGTGAATGACGTCATGTAGTGTTAAAGTCCTTTGAGTGGTCGGAAGACTAGAAAAGCGCTATACAAGTACAGGTCCATTTACCATTTACATATAAAAAAACAAAATATATATTTTTTTTCGGCACTACTCTTTTTTCCTTTTTAGTTTCTGGCTGATGATTGTCACCTGTTCAGGGGTTGATGCATTCATGAGATTTAATTATTAGCTGTTAAAAGCATGTCCCTGCAGAACTGTACAGACTAAAAAGACAACAGTTTAACGTTAGATTAGATACCAAAAACATCTTGTTCAAGCAAATTAGTCCACATTGTGACAGTCACAGTATTCTATTACAGGGGATGACCCATGGAGCTTTTCTGAATGCCAGCAATTTTAAAGGTCCCCTGTGGACTTTTTGACCACTAAAGGTGCTTTAAAGCAAAGTGTTAAAAAGCAGATTTAGTTTGTTTCCTATGCACAAGCACACACACAAGGCCAGACAACACACATTCCTGCCAAAGGATTCAGGTCATTCCACTGATTAACAGTTGGTGGCAGTAACACACTAAGAAACTAAGCGGAGGCAGGAAAGAAGAAATATTCAGCAGTCAGCTTTGCAAATGTTTTGTGATGAAGGAAATTAATGTGACATATTGCTTGTGGATATGTCTTGGAAACAAGACATATCCACAAGCAACCTGCATTCATGTAATGCTGGAATTTGAGTCTGCCAACAAATACAATGTCTCAACAATTTCAGAAATGGTGAGCTTGTACAAATCACAGAACCAAGTAAATAGGGAGACTAAAGTTAGATTGATTAGTCTGCAGAAGGTGGCAAAACATTTTGTAGACAAATGTTCAGGTTGTCTGCAAGTTTAGTCAGCTGGGATTTAAGACTTTTTAATGCCAACTGTGACTGGAAAATAAGATTAATTTCTTATTAAAAAGAGGGTACAGAAAGCAACTGTTGACAACAGAATACCAAGAAACAATGCTAGAGGGGACTCTAAGATGTCAAACACTAAATTGAATGATATTCAAGAGTTTAAGTTTGTGAGATAATTTAAAAAAATTTCAAAACTGAGTAACGGTAACTTGTCCCATACCTGTACACTCCAGGCGGTGTCTGTGGGATGAGGAAGCTCTTTTCCAGGTCACGGAGTACATCATTCAGCATCCGCACGTGAGAGGGGTCGCGCTCTTTAGGGTCATTTGCTGGCCGCATGGTTTCTGACTGGAAGAAAGCTGCGTGGTCCCTCAGAGAGGAGGCTGAAGACAGCATGGACTGAGTAACCAAGCTCTTGTCTAGACACATATATGGTACAGGGAGAAGACAAAGTGACATAAAAATAAGGGATGTAACTGTCCAGAAATCCCAGCATGGGATTAAAGAACATATGGAAAACACAGTCAATTTACAAGGAATAGACATTTGTTTCAAGTTGAAGCTCATTGTGGTCTTACAAAGTCTCAAAAGGACTTACAGAAAAAGGGATGCAATTGGATTGTCCAGACCATCTCTAGATTTGGTCTGGACCTTAGCCACAGGTAAAATCAGTCAGTGTGATCAAGGTCTTGAGAAACAAACTATCAAAATATGTTAAAAGGTCACCTCTTCCTGCCACCTTGGACTGGAGCCGCCCCAGCCTACCGACTACCATACAACAGTAAATTTGATATATGACAGTTATGGTAAATGGACCTGTACATGCATAGTGCTTTTCTAGTCTTCCGACCGCTCAAAGTGCTTTAACACTACATGACATCATTCACCCATTCACACACTGATGGGAGGGGCTAAGGTGCCATCTGCCCATCAGTAGCAGATAATATTCATACTCATTCACACACCGTAGGCACAGCTACAGGAGATATTTAGGAGATATTTGGGGTTAAGTGTCTTGCCCAAGGAAACATCGACATGGGCTAGCGGAGCCGGGGATCGCGATCTTCTGATTGAAGGACGACCCTGCTCATCACTAAGCCACAGTCGCCCCCAGAGTTATATCCTCTTATACTTTTCCACACAGTAATGCAAACACTTTTTAAAAGGGTACAAAGACTCAACTGTATGGAACTGCCGCCATTAGACTTTCCTTTCCGATGGAGCATACTTTAATCTTATGTACTTTGCAGTGACAAAAATAACAGAACTTGATGGAATGGAATAGCCAAGGGCACATAGGAAGTACTTAAGCCCTGCAATAGACTGGTGCTCTGTTCAGGATATATCCCACCATTTGAACAATGTATGGTGGGATAATCTTGGCAAATGTAAACACAAACAGACATACACACAGAAAACCAGCTACTCACACAATGCCCGTCAACACCACGCTGGCTGTTACAGTACATTTGGCACTGCAAATTACCTTGCAATTGCAGTTAATTAGCATATATTCTTGACTGTTACATGGATTCTGACTGGATTCAACTGGCCCGTGTTGAAAAGGCTGAAATATGTTGTGTACAGTATGCATTGTAAGGACACAGGTTTATGTTCAGGTGGTTAGCTCTTAACAGTTTACATTCAGTTAGTCAGAAATGAATGCTCTTGTAATACTGCAGGTCAAGAAATATGTAAAAATGTTTACATGATTGCATAAACTGCCACTATACCATGATGATGATGTGATTAAAGCACTGTCGCAAAGATGTGACACTATTATTGTAAGAGGCTGGGCTAAATGATCATGAAAATATTAAGGTCCATCTGGGCTTATTAATTTAATGAGCTGCGTAGTGTCCCTCTGCTACTAATGATACTAATAGAACAAAGTCACAAGTTTACAATGTTCATTTGTTGTCACTGTAATACAGGGTTTCCCCACAAAATGCAGTTTCTTGTCCCCTTTTGCTACGTACACAGAAAAAAAACGAGAAAAAAAATGTATTATACATGGAAGATCTCCAATTTAGGGGCCTGAGGAAAGAAACTGCTCTGAAGTCTGGTGATACGGCAGGCTTCTGGATTTCTTGCCAGATGGCAGCGGGGTGAACAGGCTGTGGCTGGGTGGGTTTTGTCTTTTAATATTCTTTTGGCTCTTTACAGGCACCTCTTGTCACCAATATCACTGATGCTCAGTAGATGGGTGCCAAGGATGTTTTGGGTGGTTTTAAGCACCCGCTGTAGAACCCTCCTGTCTTGTGCCGTGCACATCCCATGAAAGTTTGTAATGTTTGCAGTCAGGATGCTTTCTATTGCTCCTCTGTAAAAGTAACAAGAACTTGGCACGGGAATTTTGCCGTCTTAAGTTTTCTTCAGAAATACAGCCGTGTATGAGCTTTCTTCCCCAGGATGAAGATGTGTGAGGCCAAGTCAGGTTGTTTGTGATGCTGATTACCAGGAACTTAAAGCTGTTAACTTGCTCTACCTCAGCTCCATGGATGTAGACAGGGTTGTGTGTCTTCACCTCCTTTTTTCTAAAATTAATAATCAGCTGTTCCACCAGCTTCTCTGAACTGGAGCGTCATCTTCAAAATTTGTATTCAGTTACTTAAATGGCTTATTTAACCAATAAAATTTCCATGTGCATTCAAAATATCAATTAGCCATCATGTAAAATGTGTGATTATTCTATATTTTGTGTCATATGTTAATTATTCAACACCACTGAAAAATGCAAAATAGAGTAGGGCAACATTATTAACACGTAGCAAGAAGAACAAAGAAAAAAACAATCAAATAAAACAAAGTTCATGTAGCCCCATAGTCCATCCACTTGATACAAAATGTGTAGCCCTTTATTTCATTCATGCTTAGAACATGGCAGGATATTTTATCAGTAATAGTTTCTCTAGACACGCTGAACTGTTTGATTGCCTATATGCATACACTTGTTTTTCTGTCTTTATTATTTGGCATCAGCAATAGGTGACATTAAATTATTTTAATAAGTATATTTTGCTCTCTCCTCTCCTGAAACTTTCCATGGTTTGGATGTATGCTGACAAAAAACTTTTAAATGACCGGGAATGCAATTAAATGAATATATCCTTAATGTAGGGTGAATCTGTGTTTAGTCGTAAAGCACATTGCAAAAATAAATAGAAAACGCATCCTGCCACATGTCTACAAGTTTATGTGGAGATTGCAGTGTACTCCCCAAGTGTAACGTTTCTTGGTTAGAAAGACCGGTATAGGATTTGTTAACTGTAGCCATGATTTTTACCTAACATTAACCACAGATTTTTAGGCAGATTTTGTCGTTGGAAACAAATGTTGTAATAGGTTGTACTAGGTTTTGCAGAATTGTCCAACATGTTCTGTCTGGTGAAAAAGTTGATAATTTTGCACGAGAAAAATTGCAGGGAAACATATGTAACACAATTATTTGGACAAAAATGTAAGTAAAAGAAGAGAAAACTATAACAGGTGTGAAAAATGTATGTGAACAAAGAGTTATTTTAGTTTCAGATTAGGGTCTATAATTATAGTAATAATAGTTTTTTTACTTTAAGATTATGAACAGTTGTCTCAAGTCAAAGCAATAGGAAGTGTGAACATGGTTTGGATCATGTATAGTTTTTATTTTAATCAAAAGGAAACTATGAACTAATAGCCTGTAGCATACTGGGCAACGGACCTTGTGTGTGTTTGTATTTCTTTGGATCAGAGTGTGTCACAGTAGGTCGGGAACAGAGCTTGATTTATCTGAGGGGAAGACAGTGGGGACAAAAATAGACAAAGAAATCTGTTCTCTCCTACAAATTTAAATGGCTCTGGCTCCTCGCAGCCAGCTGGGACTCATGAAATATTGTTTGATTGTTGTAATCCATCACATCTTTTGACACACAGGGATGTGTGTGAGTGTATTTGTATTTGGGTGTACAGTTGGGACTTGGCCTCCTGTGATAAGAGTGGCAGAGAGAAGAGAGAGAGAAACTACACGAGAGCTTTAGGATACTACTTTCTTTCAATGGAATATTTTTTACTTTTTTACATTACATTACATTTAGCAGACGCTTTTATCCAAAGCGACTTACAATAAGTGCATTCAATCTTTTGAGTTCACTTTGACTCAAGATGCTTATGAATGCAGTCGTTGGGTATCATCTAGGTTTAATTGATTCTCATTATGCTGTATTGATATAGGTTCTTAAAGAATCCTGGCTCAAATTATTGTTGTATGATTTGAGTACTGAAGACTGTAATAAACAGTCATTTAGAAAATCATATGTTGCATCAGGTGACTTCAAGTTCTTCCTTTCTCAGCAACATCCTCTCCTGTAGCTCTCTTTTTTTCAGTAGCGGATTTTGGGGTATCATGTCTATGATACATTTTTATACCATGCATCAGATGCTTTTATATATTAAATGTACTCCCTCTCAGGCTAAAACAGAGATTCTGCTCCTCAAGGCTCCTTGTGAATGCTGTTGTAGTAAATGCATTACCTCTTTTGAACAATTACGTGGAGTTTAATTGTTTTTCTGCGGATACGTGTTGATTATGTGGAACTGATAGCACACTGTTGTAATGTCAATAATCACTGATTGATGAGTCATAATTTAACCCACTTTATTATTGAATTTCTTCATTATGTAAAGCACCTTTTGTTACCTCTCTGTATGAAACGTGCGATATGAATAAACTTGCCTTGCCTTGCCTAAAAACTACTTCACTGATTTCCCACAGTGTTCCATGCAATTACTATAGGTTTCAAAATGAAAAATGTCAGATTGAAGTTATGGTCAAAACATGGTTTTAAAAAAATTCAGAAAGAAACTCTTCTCTTCTACCAATCATAAATCTGGACACATTTCTTGCTAATGCACATACAGTAGGGAATCCTTTAGAAATTACTTGATGTAAACAAACTACCATCCAGTTCTCCTTCTGAAATGGTATACACATGTCATTTTATGAAAAAGTTATTGCACATATTTATGTTTACAAAATACACTATACACTCATTACAAACAAGGCACAGCTTCCTAAGTCACCATGTTCTAAATGCATATTGTGGTTAAGCATGTTCTAAATAGAAAATGTTTGTAGTCATTGTGCTCATGATCTAAATTTAGTATGTTATATGCATGAATGCAGATTCTAAATGCCTCCCATGCAAAGCAACCATGTTGACTCCTTTGACAATAACTTGTACAATTCCTTCCTTGTAATTACTAGCTAACACTTTACAAGGTACAGCTTTTTTTTAAGTCTACCTTAAGGTTACTAGAAAGAGTTTTGTAGTAACTCTGTAACTGGTAACTGGTAGTGAAACAGTCGCAGCTTAACACTAATGTATTTATTATCTATTTCTTTCACTCATTTTCAAAGGAAATGCACACAATATAGATCAAGGGGCGGTAGTGCTCATGGAAACACTCCCACTTGTGACCACACTGGCTGCCAATATCAATACAAAATAAAAGTTTATTTTATTTGCTTGAATTAAATAGTCAAAGGCCATTTGTAATAATTCTTCCTCGCCTTACCGGCTGTGAAGTAATCCCCTCAAATTTACTGTAACAGATGAGTGCCAAAATAGTCAGTCCTCATACCAAGCAGAAATTCTAAATTTCTTGTGCAGATTTATTGGGTAGGTGATGTGTCCCACAAACAAACCTTTACCTGCAGGTAGCTGTGGCTCAGCAAGGAGACATCCTGTTGAGCGACAAAAGGCTATTCCATACTAAAAACTGTAACTTTGGTAGGTACCTACTTGATTGGCTGGTTTGTAATACAGTAGTTTGTTATATATATATATATATATATATATATATATATATATATATATATATATATATATATATATATATATATATATATGTATATATATGTATATATATATACTATATGTATATATATGTATGTATGTATGTGTATGTATGATATATATATATATATATATATATATACATATATATATACATATATATATATATATATATACATATATATATATATATATATATATATATATATATATATATATATATATATATATATATATATACGTATATATATATAAATAATAATAATAATAAATAAATAATATAATATATTTAATATAATTAAATATAAAAATGGCTTTTCGCCAATATCATCAAAAAGGCAAATGAGAGCATTTCTTTGAAAGAATGCTGTTCATCCTTCCTGAAGAGTTCAGAGACTTGAAACATATATTATAATAAGTTTGAAGCTTTTTTCTGGATGCTCATAGTGCCTCTGGCACATTTGTCCCCCATCTTTAGCCAACATTCTTTTACATTCTGAAGTCACACTGCTGGGTTTCATAGTTCACCTTCTCCCCTAACTTCAATCTAATTATTTTTTGTCTTTGCCCCTGAGATTTACCTAATTAAAAATGTACATCATACAAGAGCTTTTAAGTGGCATCCAGGTTTAATAAATACTTCATATATGGGCACACACCTTTACTTAGATTTTTCCAGTGAATTGTAGTTCTAACCAGCACTGACAAGAGCCTGTGCTACCTTTCTTTGGTACTGCAGTTGAGGACCAAAGGCAGCTCTGCTACTGAGCACTATCACTTCAGTAAATGAATGGAGATTTATGTCAGATCAGACTAGACCAAAGGCAGTTTTATATGAAAAGAGAAAAGAAGGGGAATAGTGATTTAAAAAGTTGAACAAAAGGTTTTGGGGGGTTTCAATTAGCTCTGGTTGTTTGATCTGAGTCCCCTTCATGACTGCCAGTCATGAATACTGCAGTGCTCCACAGAGGCTGTGAAGAATCCATTAAATATCACTGGTCCTCTGCCGCAGGGGGCTGCTGAGACACCCAGAGACCACACACACACACACACACACACACACACACACACACACACACACACACACAGCCATTTCACAGACCCCAAATATATTTGACACTAATCTTTGAATAGAATGTGCTTCACTGTATAGCCTACACATAAAGACATATGTCTTCCCTTACTTATCCACACACCGTATACTTTACTGGCACACTCAGGATGACATCCACTAACATTCGACTTACACACACACTTCTACAAATACAAGAGGGAGTTCAGCTGGTTTCTTGACTATTAGCTTCTGTAATGACAGCCTCTGGCCAGTGAAATGCATTTTCTGCATTTTGTTGGTCTTCAGTCAAAGTCCTGCTCCCTCTCCTAGCTAGCCTCTGCTCCTTTAGCTTTTGTAGTGCAATGGGTTATCTCACAGAGGACTGTTTTTGGAACATTCCACACGGCACATGGAGAAGAAGCCGGTAAGAGGCGCAAATCAAATTATTGGTTAGAATTATAAGGTGATTAAATCTTAGTGCCTAAATGCCAGCTTTTACCCTGCAACCACTGTCCTTAAACAACCCACTCAGAATCCAAACACACACCAGGAATTACCCATCATGCCTCACTATCTGTTACCACACACACACACACACACACACACACACACACACACACACACACACACACTTCAAAAGGTATTTATTTCACTGTCCTGTTCCTCCTCCTCTTCTTTCTGTCCATCTGGTGCTTCTTTGTATTTTTAACCAGCGGAGGTAAATGTTTTTTCCCACTTGTTTCCTGAAACAATAGCTGCTTGGTATGAAGCATTGAGAGTATCTACAAGTTTCACCAAGTCAGATTTATAACTTCAAGACGTTTAAAATGCCACCTGGAATAAAATTGAATACCAATTTAATAACTACAATAAAGAACCCAAA
This sequence comes from Ophiodon elongatus, assembly GCA_016806645.1. Classification (NCBI taxonomy): domain Eukaryota; kingdom Metazoa; phylum Chordata; class Actinopteri; order Perciformes; family Hexagrammidae; genus Ophiodon; species Ophiodon elongatus. The sequence continues at coordinate 21,282 of JACSYO010001174.1, read as the reverse complement.
AGCTGTCACAAGCAGCCTATTTTTGATGGCACACAGCTGATGAAAATAGTCAAACTAAACGTAAGCATAAGGAAAATGACACTTGGAGATGAAGTGTAGGGACATGATGTCCAATTGTGTGTTATAAAATAGCTGTAATAGAAATAAAGCCTATTCCCACAAGGCCAAATAATTAGATGCAGTATTACTCTGATCCTTTCCAAACATTTTGGTAAAACTACACAATTCAAGAGATTAATTTGATCACATTTGCCTTATTTTCCAATTCTACGGTCTAAATATTACCAAATGTAAAGATAAGATATTCCTGGCCTTAAAATGTTGTCGAAACATAAAACACTGTAAGTACATTAGCAAAAGGATTTGGGAATTTTTCAAGCTCAAAAATGTATTTTGTGCAGTGTAACACTTACACTTACAATTCCATAAACAATAATAATAAAACAATTAAATTCCTCTACAGCCTATACATATTGAACTATTTACATTTTTACAACCTCTACTCACAGCCTTCCCTGTTCTCTCCTCTGCCTTGTATTCAGCAGCCGGCAGTTCAGTCAAAGTTTCAGGAATGTTTGTCACATGACTATTGGTCTCAGTCAAGTCAATCATGGCTTCCCAGTCGCGCTAAAGAGTTCACAATTTCATGTTTTCTACAGGATCTGGTTCAAGCAAACAGTTTATTTGTGGCACAATTTTAAATGAAACAAGTGTTTTTGATGAAATATCACAATTTTAAGCTTTGTTTTGTGTGCTTTTTCTGACGAAAGCGTTCTTCATACATTAAATGTTTATGGACCATCCGTTTCGACAGATTCTGCCTATGATTAACAATGTAGTTTTGGCCATCGTTTAAAGAAAACCTCCAGCTGGCAAGTTTTGGAGTGACCAAGGACACATCGACATGGACTGGCGATCTTCCGATTGGACGACCAGCTCTACCTCTGAGCCATAGCCGCTACAAAATGGAAACATTTAAGATCCACCTGCGAAACAAAATGTAGCGCTACGACAGGGGACAGCAGATGACAATTAGCCACTCTGGCTAACTCTGGCTCACTTACAGTATTACTGTTGATTAGTGTGCATTGTCCCTGCAAAATAAACAGCAAAATAAATAAAAAAATAATTAAAGAGGAGGTTGTATAGTGTTGCCCAGAATATTCAAGGAAGCAGTAACACAGCAGAAATACACTAACCACTCTAGTGGTGACGCAGCTATTGCAACCAAAACTCAGGGACCGGAGAATGTGGAGCAACCTCCTCGCCAGACCAAGCAACAACAAAAGTTCGGCCTAGCAGTCCATCCAACTGGGGATTGAACCGCTGATCCTCTGATTGAAGGACAACCCTGCTCGACCTGCACAGTTTCCCAGGATTGGGAGTCAGGCCTCGGACTGTTTGTGTATGAATTGTAAAGTTAAATGTTGAGGTGGGACAACATGAAGCATACTTTGCCATTCTTATAAATAATAGCCCGCACTATCGGGTCATGAATAATTAATATCGACTGAAGTGAATTAAAATACACAGTAAATAAGAATATCATTTTGTGGTAGTCTTTTATCATACAAACCTACATAATATTGAGCCAATCAATATGAATCAGTTGTTGCATTAAAAGGCCCTAAAAAAGGGCTTTGGTTGTCAGGGCCTGCCCTTAAAAATAGAATATCTAGCCAGAACGCAGCAATCATCATAGCACAGAGGAAAACGGATTGCAAGTGCCATTGGGGTTAGGGTTGGATTGCTTTGCTTTGCTGGGGAGTGGCTGCTGTGGTCTAATCCATTTTACACCAAGTTCACACTGGACGCTGAAGCACTGCGCTTTATTTCGCTTGCTGTTCACACCAGAAGTGCATTTCTCCACACCAGTCAACAAGCACTTATGCACTTCTGTTGTTTTTTTTATATAATAAACATATAAAAGACTATTCGTGCATTTTCTCGCCAGATTTGCTCACGGTTCACAGAGAAAATACACCAGACTCTAAAACTATTGCTGCTACTGTATTGGCTTCTGTGTGAAGAGCCTAATTGATTTACAACACCAAAAGGTGCAGCATTAAGTAAAGCCGTATTATACCGTCTTGCTAATTAATGCTGTCTTTCTGCTCTGTCATTTGTGTTTTGGCTGGATGATGAGGCCTTTTAGTCTTGATGAAATGATGCTCACTAGTAGTATCGCTCTACATATCACCACTAATGTGCAGTTGAAGAAGTTGTATGCTTTTTGCCAATAAAGTATGTTTGAAGTGAATTGATAGAGGGGAGAAAGTTGGAGCAAACAAAATGATGAAGACAGAGGCTGCAGCCAGGTGTGTCATTTCTCTCTCAGGTCATAATCTGCCCATTATTCTCAGACAGGGAAGCATAACTATTCAATCTAGGCCTTAATGGGACGATGTTTACATGCTTAGACAGAGCTAGTGGACCTGTGCCACTGAACAATGGCCTCACTGTACAATAAGCTAAGACCTCTAGTTGGAGCCACAGTTGCCTACATGTGATGGAGTGTGTCTCTTCATCTCTTTCAATCTCTTGTCTTATTATTAGATGATTGATAGAGATTTATTTCATTCAAACATGAAGAATTAATACTGTATAGTTTGCATTTCCTTATTCTAAATCCACACATGTGGTGCAGAGCAACTCAAATACTATATTGATTATCTATTCATAAACCTCACTCTGACAACTCCTGTACTTGTGGGTCTTTCTTGGTGCGTAACAAAAGCAGCACAACACTTTATTTATTCAGAGTTTGCAAGTGAAGACAGAATGCAGACTAAATGTATCAAAGCCTCTGTTGTGCATCGTCTTTCAAAGGTCATCTTAATATTCAAGGACAGAGTCTTTGCATGCTCTGAGACTGTGAATGAATAAGCTGATTTTGGTTCAGAAGGCCTGAGAGGTTGTATCGCATACTAACTGCTGAATATTTGACAATGTAAATTTATACAGAGTCTAATTCAGACCTTGACTGAAGTGCTGTGTTTTTGTTACTATGCAAGTTGCACTCTTTGGGCGTGAATGTGTAAATCATGTACCTCATACACAGATGACAACTTTCCTGAATTTAACATGTGTCTGTAGTGACAATCTATGTCTATCTTAAAACTGATTTGATATGTTATTCCCCTATCCTACAATACATACATACATACATCAGGCCCTGCGGGTGTAGGTGGTGCTGTTACAATTATACAGTACACCAAATGCCACTGTAGGCCTACTGTACCTGACATATTTACATAGCTTATGGAGTTGTCCCCCAGGTATACCTTGCCAGTTGTGGATGTCATCACGGGGTGTTATTTCAATTTCTATACCAAAATTTGCTTCAATGTATATCAACTCTCTGCTCTGCTCCACTGCTGTGGAATCCGAGTAGAGATAAGTTTAGCTAAAGACATGAACCAAGGCTAAACCATTGTTATGGGAGAGATAATCGATGGGAAATGCGTAGTGTGTGTAGTGGATCTTTATGTGGTATATGTATGTATGGTGGCAAAGTGATTTTTACATGCCAGAGAGTTATGTGCACACTCGTGGGTCTCTCGTTTGTGTTTGTTTGCCAGCCTGGGCTCATCAAATGGCGGTTGAATAATGCATTCATTTGACGTGCAATAATAATGGCATTCTTGCTGTTTGTTTGCAATTTTACACCATGTAGTCTTTACTGACTGCAATGTAAACACATATGTGTGAATATGCCATACTCAAAGTAAGTAACATTGTATAAAACTGCAGCCATTTCCTCTTAAAGACGTGACATAAAATGACAGGCGAAAAGCCAAAAATGTATTATCATGACACGCAGAATGTGCTTAAAATCTTGGGCTATTTATACGCCTCCCAGAAGATCAGGTTGATATGTGCATAGCATGTAATTTTGCTGTGTGTGTGTGTGTGTGTGTGTGTGTGTGTGTGTGTGTGTGTGTGTGTGTGTGTGTGTGTGTGTGTTCATGATTGTGGGAGAGGGTATTGGGGGTTGATGCTCAGACTGACTGGCTGGACAGTGGACATGAGTTATGCCTCTGCATAAAAGTCTAAAACAGCAGACACACACACACACACACACACACACACACACACACACACACACACACACACACACACACACACACACCACACTCTATGCTGAGCATAGGACAGTGTTCTGTCTAGAGTCCAATACTCTTTTTCTTTGCTGCACAGTGGAGAATTACAGTCAAAAACCTGCAAAAATCCTACACATTCTCACTCCCAACTCGTCAAATACTGCAGAATGGTGATTGGCCCTGACCTTCAAACTATGATGCTCTAGGCATCTCTCCAGCGTCAGTTTTCAAAATGTCTTTTCAAAACAAACTTCTGTCGTTTAGGCAAGAAAAACCACTTCGTCAACGTCCCGACGTCAATCAGAACACTATCTGATCTACCAGCAATAGGAACTAAATACTCAACCAAAACTGGTAACAGGGCCATCATAACCTGGCTTCCTCTAACGTTATGCAGCGTTGAAAGACTTTTCCCTGCAACAAACTGGATCCAGACGCAGCTGATCATCCAGGTGCCTCCGCCTTGTGTAGGCATAGTAGCACATGATTGATGTTTCTGTGAAGAAGTGTAACATTTGTTGTTGAATTTGTATGTCTGTAATTTGTATGTCTGTATATGTATTGATTTGTAAAACAAGTTACTAAACCTCATTGGATGGCATTATTCACATATATTGTTTAATTAAATTGTATTGTTTTATGTATCTTCTTTTATAACATAATTTACCATAGCTGGTGGCAAACAATATAATTAATCATTGTATACAAACTTGCATAAAAAAAAACTATTCAGGCTGCACTTTAAATACTATTTCAAATATTTGTATTGAGCCACAGAAGATAATTTATTCAGTATTTTGCTGTTTCAATACTCTTTTCTATTCATATAAAGGAATTGTAAAATTATATTCATGTGCATTCCCAGATATAAAACTATAGAACATATATAGGATTGTATTTTGAGATTGCAACAGATTTTCAAAATATAGGAAACATAATTAAATTATTACAGCACACGGAGAGTGTGCTCGAATTATCGGGGTATCACACTACTCAGCCTCCCGGGGAAAGCTTATGCCAGGGTGCTGGAAAGGAGGCTCCGACCGATTGTCGAACCTCGGATTCAAGAGGATTCCGTCCCGGTGGTGGAACAGTGGACCAGCTCTTTACCCTCGCAAGACTGCTGGAGGGGTCCTGGGAGTTTGCCCAACCAGTCTACATGTGTTTTGTGGACTTGGAGAAGGCTTTTGACCGGGTCCCTCGGGGGGTTTTGTTGGGGGTGCTGCGGGAGTATGGGGTGCCGGACCCGTTACAACGGGCCATCCGGTCTCTGTACGACTGCAGTAGGAGCTCTGTTCATATTCTTGACAATAAATCAAACACGTTCCCGGTGGGTCTTGGCCTCTGCCAGGGCTGCCCTTTATCACTGGTCCTGTTCGTGACTTTCATGGACAGGATATCTAGGCGCAGCCGGGGGAGGAGAACGTCGGGTTCGGGGGTCTCAGGATCGCCTCTCTGCTGTTCGCAGATGATGTGGTCCTGTTGGCCTCTTCGGACCATGACCTCCAGCATTCACTGGGGCGATTTGCAGCCGAGTGTGAAGCGGCTGGGATGAGGGTAAGCACCTCCAAATCTGAGGCCATGGTGCTCTGCTGGAAACCGGTGGATTGCTCCCTCCAGGTGGGGACAGAGTGCCTACCGCAAGCGAAGGAGTTCAAGTATCTCAGGGTCTTGTTCACGAGTGAGGGTAAGATGGAGCGGGAGATCGACCGACGGATCGGTGCGGCTGCAGCAGTAAAACAGGTGCTGCACCGGACCGTCTTGGTGAAGAGGGAGCTGAGCCGGAAGGTGAAGCTCTCAATTTACCGGGCGGTCTGCGTTCCGACCCTCACCTATAGTCACAAACTCTGGGTCGTAACCGAAAGAACGAGGTCTCGGATACAAGCGGCCGAAATGAGTTTTCTCCGTAGGGTGGTCGGGCTCAGCCTTAGAGATAGGGTAAGGAGCTTGGACATCAGGAGGGAACTTGGAGTTGAGGTGCTACTCCTTCGTATCGAAAGGAGTCAGCTGAGATGGTTCGGGCATCTAATCAGGATGCCTCCTGGACGCCTCCCGTTAGAGGTTTTCCAGGCACGCCCAACTGGTAGGAGACCCCGGGGAAGACCCAGAACACGCTGGAGGGATTATATCTCCCAGCTGGCCTGGGAACGTCTTGGGATCCCCCAGAACGAGCTGGAAAATGTTGTGGGTGAGAGGGAAGCCTGGGTCGGCCTGCTAGGCCTGCTGCCACCGCAACCCGACACCGGATAAGCGAATGACAATGGATGGATGGATGGATGGATAATTAAATTAAATTAGGTAAAGATGAAAGAAATATTTGTATACTAAATAAAAGAGACAGAATAAATAAATGTATCTTCCCGCTCAGTCTGAGTCTATAATTATACTAAGTCTGATCTATTTATACCAGAGCTTTTCTTCAAATGGAGTTCTTACCTTTCAGAACAAGGTGTAACCTCTGCTGTCCTGATTTGCATTTGTATAGCACACAGCATTTTCAGTTTACATGGGAAAGCTTCAAATGTACTAGTGGCAAGGGGAGGTCACTCCTCATCAACAAATTCCTGTGAACATCCATTAACCTGAACTTCCATGGCATTACAGTGCCGCTTACTGACGAAAATCCCACTTCTCTTGCAGTGGCTTTCAAAGAGGCAGCTCTGAAGCTGGCACGCATGGAGGTTTACTCTAAGCCCTTGCAGAGGAGGTCTTTGGATACAGAACTTTTTAAATACCCCCAGATCCCCCTTCACTTAGCCTCCAACCTGCTAGTCTCCAGCCTGGAGCAATGTTAGCATTATTTGGAGTCATGTTTCTGGCTACCTGGCAAATGTAAGTCCGATATCCACTCCTTTTATCTCTGGTTTGGTCTCAACCGACCTCTGAGGGAAACATGGTTCTTTGTTGCTAAATGCTCCACTATGTTCACCAACTTGTTGCCTTCTTTGTCAGTCTGGGAAGGTTATATCAGAGATGCTCACAGGTCATTTTTTGCAAGTCCAAGTCAAGTATCAAATCCTTGAGCTAGTGTCCATCCAGTCTGTTTTTCGAACACTGCAGAGCTACATCTAATTCATTTAAAGCATGTGCTGTGTTATCATCCAACACAGTCTCACAGCAGTTTGTGAAATAGTCACAAAATGCAATCTATTGGTTTGGTGCTGAGCGACACTAATTGTCTATTTCGTTTGTGTCGCTCCGCACAACTTCTTTTTATAGAATGACATTATGCTACAAAACAAAATTTAGGTTTAAGCAACAAAACCACTTCTTTAGATTTAGGAAAAACATTCTGGTTGAGCTTCAAAAAAGTATGTAAAGTTCGGTTTAGGAAACAAAACGAACACTGGGGTTTCTCAATCTGGCTGTGACTGTGTTCACATAAAAGGTGTGGTGTTTGCAGCATAACCAATCACAAACATGGAAAAGTTTAATGGCAGCAGCGTGGATTATTATTTTTTTGATCTATTTCATCTTCCCCTATCTCCTTCGTCTTACTTCATCCTACCTAACAAACTACAGTTTTAGCTCTTGATGGTTTTGCACTCAGCTGGGTCCATACTTATCTTACAGGAATAACACATTTGTGTGGCAGATGGTGGATTCAAGCTCTCTATACTTCATAATGGGATGCTACAGGGGCCTATTCTTGGTCTATTACCATTTACATTATACATAGATAACATTATTCCTCCTAATCCATTTTCAATGCCTCTGGCTCCTCCCCAAACCATGCTGTAATTTATCTTTACTTTGCCTTTGGTGTTTTCCAATGATCAAATATTAATCATAGAATTTTGTACATGGTATTTCACATAATCCACCACCGTCTAACTATCCTGCCATTAAACCTTTTTTCAGAGATATCCAATAAATTAATCTGGCTTGATTTTATTCAAGATTGTATTTAACATTTGACTCAAAAATCTAAAATCAAACAAAACTTTCAGTCTAAATTAAAGGCTTTTCTTCACCATGAAACTATCATTCAATCAACGTTTATGTCTTCACACAGAATAGAGATATTTTGTCACATAGCCATCATTACTACAGCAACTAAACTCTGTCTGTCATAATGCACAATGCAGACCTAGTTTCAGGTACTATGGCCCACTTAAATAGAATCCTCTGCAAACTATCCCCAAGCTAATTTGTTTATTTCCAGAGGATATTTTAAAGGTTTCTCTAATGCGTTTGATGACTCTTGTACTTGTTCTCAGGTCAGAGGTCTCCACAAGACTACCTGATTGAATGACATAACCATGTACATTACCATCACCGCCATCACTACCATTGTATCATTGTCAGTGTTACCTTTGAGTTTGTTTTGAACATCCAGGGCAATGTCTAGAGGGTAGAATGGCAGCACAGGATCATTGACCAGCCGGAGAATGGCTTCTGCTGTCATCTGTAGAAACACAGCCAAAAGGGATATGAATGAAGTTAGTTATTTTGCCTCACTGATGCATTTATATATCATGTAATTTCAGTCTTGACAACTGAGGCAACTCAAATGATGAAGAAAGATGTGGTTGAAAGCTCCTGTAAAAGGCCAGTAAGTTGGCCACAGACAGTATGTATAAAACGTTAAAGAATAGTACTTTTAATTGTCCTAAACTTTGACCTTTGGGTAAATTTAGAGATTTAGTTATATCAAAGTTTAGCAATCCGTCAAGGAT
>JACSYO010001174.1:0-10000 GCA_016806645.1 Ophiodon elongatus | reverse complement strand
AGTAAGTTGTTCTGATAATGCTTCTCTTGCACTCCAGAAAAAAAATGGTTTGAGTACTTCTACCACTTCCAATACCAACAGCCCCAGTTAGAGGAGAAAAAAAAGTAAAGCAGACACACTAAATTTGCCCCTGAAAATAAAACTTTGACCTGAGGCACCCAACTGAATGGGCCCTGAACAGCTATATCATGCTGTTTAGATTTGAAAAACATTGAATTGTGTTACTATTTTAAGTGATTGTACCACAAAGCCCCAAAAAGCACTTAAAAATATGCAACTCAACTTCATACTACTTAATGTACTTCTACTTGAGAGGAAAAGATTATTTATTTTGAGCTATACCTCCGAAATAATTTTTAATGTTATCCACCTAATCATGAACGAGTGAGATCAACCAACACTGATCTTTCAGCCAGGAGGCCGCGGTTCTTTCCAAGGGGGACACGAGAAGTAAACGTTGATTTATTTGTCACGTAACCTGCATAATTCAGTAACGGCACCTCCGCAGCTCTTTTAACCCAAACAACGATCTTTTCCTAAACCTAACCAAATAGTCTTGATGAGTTGTTTCCTATGAAGATGGAAGTTTATGTTGAAAAGACTGTATGCATGTAACGAGTGGAAATTCACATGTATTGCTAGCTTTCGTAGAAATACGCACGAAAAAGGACAAAAGTTCTGTTTGTTTGATCCATTCACGGCGTTATTTGATACGTTGGCTGTTAGAACAGGTTTGCAAAACACACAGAATAGACTGACAGAGATTCCTTGTTTTATATTTAGATTTTTGTCCTCAAGGATGGACCAATTGGGTTTAAGAGATAGAAACCAAAACCGGAAAGATACCCTATATTATGTTTTCACACCTCTGTACCTATATGCTATCTGGCATCTTACTTAATCTCCCTAAGCAGCTGTCCCTATATAACACTACTTTTCTAGTATTTGGAAAATGGCCTACAGTGTTCAGATCTGTTCTGCACCTCTCCACGCTGTTGTCACTTCCACTGAAATCAATCTGGCAGGGTAAAGATTAGAGCATTGATTTGAGGATGGTGAGTAATACTCCTGCAGAAAGCATATATCAAAAGCCTGTAATGTGGTGGGACAGAAAAGGCCGTTGATTTCTTATTTATGGCCTTATTTCTGGATCGTCTCCTTCCAAAGCAGAGGAGTCAAAAAGAGAGAGAGAGACAGTGAGAGAGGAGGAGAGTTGGTGAGAGATAATGATGGAGGAAGAAAGGCAGAAAAGAGGCTGTGACATAACAGAAAGAAAAAGACAATCCAAACTAAAGAAAGATGACAGTTGGAGTGGAGTGAAAGGTATGACAAACTAGCCACTCTTTTCTTCTCCTTCTCTCCTGTTATGATGTTCCCTCCCCTCATCTCCTCTCCTGACCTGACCTTTTAGATTCTAATGGAATCAGTATCGTCAGTCTAAGTTACATCTCAGGGATGAAACAACATTCAGCTTTAGTCACTTTTATTAGTTATTTATTTTATGTTGCCTATATTCATCTGGCCAAGTCTTATGTCATCACCACAGCTTATTGACTCACCCTGTGTCAAACATCAAGACCCCAATCTGTGTAATAGCCCTTTGGTTGGCCAATATTATGCAACTGCATGAAAAAAAACAGAAAATCTGTCTTTCATTGATATATTTGTGTTATTTCAGTGTATCAAGTGAGTTTTTGATGAACTTGTGAAACATGTTGTTCACTCAGACTACGGTATTTTTACGTCACTTAAACCCTGATTCACCTCCCCACCATCGGAGGAGGAATCTGGTCTGGAATCCTAGTTGGTACCGATGTTCGGCCCAGATTATCTGGTAATGTGAGGGCTTTAAAGATCCAATCTTAAACCTCTCGAACCGTTTTCCATAATTTCAAACATGCTTGATATTAAGGAGTTAAAATCTGGATGATAACGCATCACTATCCGAGCAGGACCATATTAGCCAATGAGAGAGACAAGTTGGAGCAGCTAACTGTGTAAGCATTCTTGCCCTTGAGGCTAATGTAATCTAGAATTCTACTGTTGACAGATATTAAAACTTAAAACCTCAACTCCGGTTCTTGTTGAAGAATTGAAAAGCCTTTTTCTCATCTCATCCAGACTTGTTAAGCTCTCTGCTTTAGTTTGTCTCCTTGCAAAGCATTTCTACAGCACTTTGTTACAACAAGTGTATTTCTTTAGCACCTTTCTAGTCTTCCAACCACTCAAAGCGCTTTTACACTACATGCCATTCATTCATACACTGACGGTTAAGTGTCTTGCTCGAGGTCACATCAACATGGACTGGAGGAACCGCCAATCTTCCAATTGAAAGTCGACTCGCTCTATCTCTGAGCTTCTAGTGTATTTCGTATGTACCTAGGAGTTTACTTTCCAATTGCATTTTTCATCCTTTAATTCAATAAAGAGTTACCGAGGGGAGAAAAACGCTCCTTTAACTCAAGCTAGCCTGCTAACTGCCAGTTGAACAGGTATGTTATCCAAAAGACATATTTGTAACCTACCCCTGACTGTCTGCAAACTATTCCTCTTTTGCAGTGTAGTTTAGAGGAGGTTGAATAAAAGTGGATTTCTGCAACACAGCTAATAGGCAACTTAAGCCATCTCCATTTCAGACTTGGCCAACAATTAAATCTTTTGATTGCAAGTCTTCATCTGTAGAAGATCCAATGTTATAGTTAAAAATTAGCCTTGTAGGTGAGGATAGAACGGGGCCTTGGATATCAGGCACAACCTTCGGGTCTGAAAAGTGAAGCCAATGCGAAAGTGTCTTAAACTTGCATTCTCTCTACTGACCAACAAGGGGCGACTCCTCGGGTTGCAAAAAAAGTCAGACTGTATAGTCTGAGAAAATGACTCTATTTCTCACTTGATTTATTGCTTCAGTAAACATTGTAAACAAGAGTTTATTGTCTCAATCGCTAGTTTCAAGTCTTCTTCAGTACAGCACGATGTGCATGTAGTAAATTATGCTCCATTTAGAGTCAAATAGACCATAAAGCAGAGCATGCTTTAGGGCGGGGCTGCCCTTTGATTGACAAGGTCTGTACCAGAGCCGTATATGGCGTCTCTACCTCCACTACCTCTATAACCGCTCCTCCACAGTCTAAATATTGTCACTCCCGTTCACTGGTAGCATAAAACAAGATGGAAACGGCCAAAATCCAAGATAGCGTTGGCTAAAATGCCAAACTCAAGGCTTCAAAATGTCAATCCATAAACCAATGAGTGACTTCACAACGAATACTTCCACTTCTTATATAGTCTATATTGGCTAAATAAAGCTTGTTCCTACATTTCTGTCAGTCCTTCCTTGATACATTGTTAAGGATTTAACTAAACTGAACTCAGATAAGTTAAAGGTTGACTCCATCTGCATTCTTTCCACTAGCACTAGCAAAGTCAATGTGTGCTTAGTTTGGAAATAACTGAAAAAGTTAATTTAGATTTTTTTAAATGGGGTTGTGTTTCGGCTCTTGTGTTCTGCAAGGTACAATTACTGTTTTTGTGACTGCAATCTTGTGGCTTTCTCTTTTTCTTTGTCAACTTACCTTCAAAAAACATGAAGACTGAAATCATAATTTGTGTTGGTCTGTGAGTCATCATAAGCTGTAATGTACTCTGAAAAAAGACACGCATGATACACATCCATGTCACTTTAACATTTGTAGGACTGAAACATGTTGTTACATACATTTTAATATGTTGACAGAAAAAAAATAATCCCCCAACCGGTTGACCTTTGCCCAAATGATCTTTGTGTCTCAATCTGTGCTTTGGCTTTTCTCTCCTTCCTTGCTCAATTTATTTTTCTCTTTCTTCTCTTCATACTGCTTTGGTTTTACTATTTTCCATTTATTACACTCTGTCTCTAAGCCAAACACGACTAAATCTAAGGAACACCTTAATTCAAAGTCATTAAGGTGGGATTGTGTTGGATTTAGTCCAAGGTTAAATCAACTGTGTGTGAAAACTCTGTTTGCTTTGGTCTGGATCAGGGATGAATTAGTATTTAATTGCATTTATTCATTTACATTTCTAAAAGAAAAAATTGAAATCATTCAAATTGTATGAATAGAAGCCAATAGTCATTTCTAGTCATTTCTTTGAGGAAAAGATGAAAAAAAGACGTTTAGTGAAAGACTGAGAAACGTGGGGAGAGAATAACTTATTTTCAATACTAAACAAATATAATGATAATGTCAGATATATTAGAATGTATTGATTAATTTTCATAACCACCACCACTTCAGGAGAAGCCTGAAAATGAAATTGCCTGAATTGAGGACATGTTGAGTGGTTAGTACTTCAGACAGCAGAGGGCTCTCCTGTGACGTGCTACCTTAGCTTTCCTCTCTCTCTCCATCTCTCACACACACTGTATTCTCAGTGACGCACAACTGACACAGCCTCTCAGCCAACTCCTGTCCTCTCCAGATTGGTAGCATCATTTGCAGTGCGACATAAATACATGCATGTAGACATCCAGAGTTGTAGCGTCAACTTCAGCACTCAAACACACATCAACACTCATCCCCACAGGTGCATGTTACATATATGAAGCACGCGAGGAAAATAAATGATGATGGTCAGATGGGCGGATGGAATAGGCCGAGTAGGTTACGGAGATCATTTTCTCTTTCTCTTTCAATGAAGTGGTAATTTTGTCCGAGGCTGAGATATCATTCGCCTGCCTGCCTGTTTTCCCCCAAGGTCTGTAGAGAGATGGAGAGATTCTCCTCTGATTCAGGACGCCCAGTTCTCTCGGCCAAAATAGGCCTCATGAATAAACCATTAACTATGTCGTTAAGTTATGTAACAACAGCACATGAATAGATGCAGCGTGATAAAGTACAGTAGGAGTGGGAGGGTGTTCAGTTATCTTTTCAAGTTGTGCTCCAATGCATAAACAAACATCATAGTATAGCTTCTTAAGAGATAAAGTGGTACTCCAAAATATTTCTATGTTGGTAAATGTCTGCTCTACGGTTATCACTGGGGTAACCTGAGGTCATATCACGTCTGGTGCAAAGGAAACTTTCAAGTTTGTGTGAAGATGTGCAGCACCTTGGTTAGCCCAATCAACAATCACAGCTCAACTGACATGAAATATAAATATCAAAATATATATAATCACTGCATCAGGGAATGTTTAGCAACAAAGCTAGACACAATTTCACAAGACTGAGAATTAATCACACATCAGCCAAGAAAGTACAGTTGTGGCTGATGAAATGTCAAAAGTTTTGTAAGTATTTGGTCCAAAACCAAAGTATTGGAAAAATGGTGCTAGGTAGTTAAAGGATCACTTAAGTTCATACAATTCACCCTGTGCACCAACTTTCATAGCAATCCATGTATTTTGTTAATTCAAGCTGTCCTGCCCACATGCTTTTCAACTGGTTGCAGAATATGGTGAGGTGGCAGTCTATGTGAAACTCCCACAATGGTGCAGCTGTGCCGCATCACATTTAATTGCATACCATACTGTGAACAGATGGGGTCCAGTCTACATCCAGGACATGGTCAAACCTTACACCCTAGCCCGCTCACTCCGCTCTGCATCTGCCAATCGGCTTGTAGCTCCATCACTGAGCTAAACACTCAACAACGTCACGACTGTTTGCTGTCCTGCTCCTAAATGGTGGAATGAGCTCCCCAATGACATCAGGACAGCAGAAAGTCTCTACATCTTCTGCAGCAGACTAAAAACACATCTTTTCCGACTATACCTGGAATAAAAAAAAAAATTGTACATGTGTATATGTGTACATATATATATCGTAGTACTTTAGTAGCACTTAAATGTCACTTGGTAGTTTGGCTTTCTTGAGGAATTGCACTTTCTTGATTCTTGTTGTTCTGGGTTTGAACTCTCATGGTTGAATGCACTTATTGTAAGTCGCTTTGGATAAAAGCGTCTGCTAAATGAAATGTAATGTAATGTAATTGATATTGAAATTGAAAGGATGTCTCATTTGTTAAATTACTTTTGCCTCGCCTCCTCGCGTCTCGCCTCGTCTGCTCTCATCTCCCATGGGCGGGACTAAGATACAAGGAGAGGATGCGAGGAAATGGATCGAGGATGTACAAACTGGGAAATGAGAAATGCCTCCAGTCAGTTTTTTGTGGGCTGCTGAGATCAGAAAATGTGATTCAACAAGCTATTCCGATTTGACTCCCCAACATGGCAAATGCAGGCTCATTAGAATACACCACCCACGGCTTAGGAACTACCTTTGCAAATGTGCAGCACATTATTCTCACAAGCCAATCAGAGCAGACTATGCTTGATCATGAGGGGGGCTTAAAGAGACAGACACTCAAACGACAGAGGATGAACACAGGTATATTCAGAGACACAGTAAGAGAACAATAATGTTAAACACTAAAGCATGTAAAGATTTTAACCCCAAATAGAAGTATGAACGTGAAAATGATCACATGTCCTTTTTAAAGTAGAGCAATATCCAGCTAAAGTAACATAAAAGCCAGTGCTTCTAAGTGTTAGAAAAACACTTTAGTGTATTGTGAATGGGTGGGTTTTATCTGTTGCCATCAAGATGGCACCGCGGATGGCGCTCTCTGGTACTTTTTCTGTTTTTGTTTTTTTCCCGGACCATCAGCACCGGCGCTCCCCAGGGATGTGTGCTCTCTCCACCGCTCTTCTCCCCCGACACTAACGACTGCACCTCAGGAGACCCGTCTGTTAAACTCCTGAAGTTCGCAGACGACGGTCATTGGCCTCATCAGAGACGGTGCTAATCAGAGCAGAGAAAATCATTGGTGTCAGCCTGCCCTCCATCCAGGACTTGTACATCTTCATGTAAAGTCAGGAAACATCACTACAGACCCATCACACCCTGGATACAACCAGTTCCAACTCCTCCCCTCTGGTAGGCGCTACAGAGCTCTGTACCCAAAACCACCAGAACAGCTTCTTTCCACTGGCTGTCTCTGATAAACAGTTAATCTGTCATACTGCACTATTACCTCCATTTCATTGTCAGTGTTGTTGTGTTTTTATGTTCATATATATGTTCATATATATGTTCATATATATATGTATATATACATACATGTATATATACATACATGTATATATATATGTATATATACACATATATATATATATATATATATCATATCATATATATATCATATATATACATATACTATATATATATATACACATATATACATACATATATATATATATATATATATATATGTATAATATATATACATATACATATATATATATATAATACAACATTATATATCATATTATACATATACATATATATATATATTACATATATATATACATATATATTACATATATATACATATATATATACATATATATATATATATATACATATATATATACACTATATATATATCACATACATATATATATATAATAATATAACATATATATATATATATGTTATATTTTCATATCCATATATATATATACTATCAGTATATATATATATGTGTATATATATATATATATACACATATATATATATATATATACGTATATATATATATAGTGTATAAATATATATACCAATACACATAACTATATATATATATATATATGTGTTATATATATATATATATATATATATATATATATATATATATATATATATATATATATATATATATATATATATATTTTTTTATGTTACTTTAGCTAGATATTGCTCACTAAAAGGACATGTGATCATTTTCACGTTCATACTTCTATTTGGGGTTAAAATGTTTACACATATATATATATATATATATATATATATATATATATATATATATACGTATATATATACATATATAAATGTATATACATATATATGTATATATACATATATATATATATATATACATATATATATATATATGTATATATACATACATGTATGTATGTATATAAGCTCCTCTACACTCTGGCGATGACCTTACACACTCTGAGCAGCATAATACACACCCATTATAAAGTCAGAAAAGGTCTGAAAAAAGCATAAAACATAAATGCTGACAGTTCAAAAAGTATAAAAGATATAAAAAAGCTGAATAAAA
The DNA here is from genome assembly GCA_016806645.1 of Ophiodon elongatus. NCBI lineage: Eukaryota > Metazoa > Chordata > Actinopteri > Perciformes > Hexagrammidae > Ophiodon > Ophiodon elongatus. Next base: position 1,888 of record JACSYO010001174.1, on the reverse strand, counting down.
CAATAATATTTAAAGATTTTGTCAACATTTAAAAGTTTAAATGGTGTCTGTAGCTGAAAGTATGCAGACATTTTAAGCTTTTAAAGTTGAAGAAATTTAAGAGGATTTGAAGATTTTCTCCATAGGATCCCATTCAAAATAAAAACCATAAAAAGTTTAATAATTCAAAAAGTTGAAAAGTTAGAAATATGAAAGATCATAGCCGGCGCGTCCTGAAAAAGCTGAACATTTTGATAGCTGAACGGTTTCTGTAGCTGAAAGTGTGAAGGAAGAGGTTAAAAAAACATACGGAAGAAATAGTGGAATAATATTAAAGAGTTGAATAAAGATGTGAAAAACAATAGTTGGAATGCTCTTAAGCATTGCAACTATTACTAATTAAATGCAAATGGAATCGCTTCTTTAAATTTAACTACAGCACTGTCAGATAGACATCAGGTGTAGAAACATTTGCCTAACTCTCTGACAGAAGCCAATCAAATCTAATAATGAGATAAACGCAGTACTAAGGCTATCATTATCGACATCCACATGAATATTAAAATCACCTACAATAATAACTGTTTTAAGGACTAAACTTGATAAAAACTCAGAATACAGACCTGGGGCCCGTTACACTATAACAAATAGAATTGTCTGTATTGTTTTCTAGGTTGGATGTGAAAGACTAAGAACAAGGCTTTCAAATGAGTTGTAGTTTAATTTAGGTTTAGGGTTTATTAATAGGCTTGAGTCAAAGATGGCTGCTACTCCACCTCCTCGGCCGGTGCCTCGAGGAATGTGAGTATTAATGTGACTTGGAGGAGTTGATTCATTTAGGCTGACATATTCTTCATGACACAGCCAGGTTTCAGTAAGACAGAATAAATCAATGTGATTGTCTGATATTAAATAATTTACTAATACAGCTTTAGATGACAGAGATCTGATATTTAAGAGTCCACATTTAACTCAGCCGAGGCCAAGCCTTTCTGTGTACTGTATCTGACCGACTGTCTCAACTTGTGACAAAGACACTTCTGCTTTTTCTCCCACTCAAAAACACTGTGATCGCAGAAGGGATGAAGTCAGCTCAGGGCCTTGGAGCAGAGGGAATAAAAGAAGAGCTGTGGGCTGGAGTTGAACTGTGGTTCAGTTTGTGGCTATGCTGCTGTTGTGACAATGAGATGTCTACTGCTTTTAGGCCAAGAGGAAACCACACTCCTGTGCCAGAGAAGAGCTTTTCTTGACACTCACAGTTCAAGCTCCAAGCGTGTTTATAGCAAAATGGGTAATGAGATTTGCCAGAGAAGGTAGGCAGGTTAGACAGTCTCTTATATCAAGAAAGTGCACCTTCAATCTCTGTGAAAGGTAACAAGGACGGAAATAATTCTACACAATCAGCCCTCAACTTGAATAATGTTGAGTTTTAAAACAAACTAAAGTGGGAGGAAATCTGGGGACCTTGAAAAATTCAGTAAGTCTACCTTCTGTTACCGACTTGTGCTAATAAAAGCTATCAAATATAAAAATATAGAACTATTTCTTGGATTTGAAAATGTCTGACTTTGATACTATTGTATAGTGAAGGTATGAAAAATACCCCCTAGAAGACAGTAATTCATGCCTGTGAATGAGTGGACGGACTGAAGGCAACACATAGACTGAACCAATTTTCTTTAATTTTTTATTTGCACAATAGATTGACAAGTACCTTTTAACTGTTAATACCAGCATTTCTGCACATATTTATAACCGCACTATTCAGTAGTTTTACGGTGACGATGGGTCAAAGACTTTTGGAAACATGGAAGGAGTTGAGAATTCAAAAGCGTCTTTTAGCTCATTGTTTTGGTTTTTATGGCTCACAACTTTATTATTTTGGTTCCGTCTCAACTCTCTCAGTGTT
>JACSYO010001173.1:60000-70000 GCA_016806645.1 Ophiodon elongatus | reverse complement strand
GGCCCACTGGACTGAGGCTCTCCAGCAGAAAGTTTCTGTCCATACAGACCATGATCCCTGAGTTTGTGGTGCCTAACTTGGAGGGATTCAAGCTTAAACCCTACGTATCATATCGCTCTCCTCGAGGAACAGAGCCTCCACTCACAGCACAAAGTGTGTTTGCTGACGTTGTGTCCCCTCAGATCAAGAAAGACTTTCAAGAGGGCACTTACAGCAAAGGACAGCTGGAGAAATATGGTTTTGAGCCTAAACAGGAGGGGAAGCTCTTCAAGCTGTATCCCAAGAACTATGTGCGCTGAAGATGGACTCAGTGTTGTGTATTTGAAGAACAGCACAGACTGCTGGGTCATCTGAAAGCTGCAGACTAACCGAGATGAAACCTTCACATATGGGACTGTGTATTATATTAAGGAAAATATTTGTTCCTACAAGTGATTGTTACTTGATCTGGCAAAAATAAATCATACAGATCTATGCTGTAGAGTTGTGCATTAATCATTGTAAAGGTTATAAAATATAGGTAACAAAAACATAACACGGAGATGACTGTCTTGAGGCTATTTATAGTTCTCCTATACAGAGGACTTAATTACCATATAGTTCATTTTGCTCAAAGCCCCTTGGTTTTAAAAACATTTTCTCTCCAAGTTAAGACATGCACAGTGAATCTAGAACTTGACAATGTTGCTTTAATGGCCAGGAAGTGTAATGAATTTTACCAGCAATTCAAGAGGCTTATTTAAATTTTGTTATACTAATGTGATGTTTCCAAAATCATGAGGTGACGATCACCCCCTCTGATTTCCAGGGAGCAGCAAACACAAAAAGGGGGTTGTATAGAGGAGGTTCATTACAAGGGAGACTTCAACCAGCTAATCTGGGACAAATCATCAATCCTCCCAAAATGTAATTAATGCTTAACTGAATCCAGGAGCCCAACATCCTGAGAAGGTTGCAAATGAAGATAACTTCCTTTGAGGACCAAGTCACACACATGGAGTCAAGCAAGTTGTTTTTGTGAACACTTTTCCATAACGCAATCACAAAATGCTTAAAACAGCTACAATGAAGGAAAGGTTTGTGGGTGAATGGTGTCATTGATCTTGCTACTACAGGACAAACAGTGAGGATTGTAAGCAATTTATGTTTAAATACAAGCTTACAAAAATCTAGTGTCGTTATGAAAATATAGGGTTTTCCTAATTGCATAGTGTGTGAAAAGGCTGGGGACTTGTTGGGCTATACAATCTGCTGAACTCAGTACATGTTTGATACAAGATATTTCTATCATGTCAGTGCAGCCAGCGCTCCACCCTGGTCAGCATGGCTCCGATTCCAGTTGAGCCTGATCTGGAGTCCAGTCCCAGCGCCACACATGCAGCATATGGTCATAGAAGGAGCAGCTTGCCAGCAGAGAAGATGGTGATTGGGCGCCCTCATTAGGGTTCAGGGAAGGGCCTGCAGTAGGGGTGACAGAGGGCGCTGCAATGCCCTCTGGGATGTATCGTCCTGCATCATCCTCCAGGGAAGTGTCAAAGCTGGCAGTGGGAGATTCATACTGAATCCTCAAGTGACCTCCAGCCTCAGCGAGGCTTTCCTTTGGTTCTGCAGCAACAGGGGAGCAGGGAGCCGGTTCCTCCAGGGACAGCCGGGACCAGTCGGCTCCGTACCCCAGCGAGTTGTGGAGGGTATAGGAGGCTACGACAGGACACACTCCTCCACTGCCCTCTGGACAATGACAGAAAAACATGGATGGTGTCAGACAATAACTCTAAAAAATATAAATTACTCAATTCTGAGCTGGGGTCTTATTTATAAAACGGTTCGAGGTTACAAATGAAAAAATATTCAGATATATAAAACCTTTTGTACACCTGCAAGTGCGCCAATTTCCTAAATCAGCTTGGAAATCCAGAGCGGAATGAATTTCCAAGCAAGTAAAATCATTTTGTTCGGACACAGAACTTGAGGTGGTTCCTGATATCGTTCCATTCTCAAAGTCCTTGCAGTGAGAGAACATCCATCATTTAGCTTTACGCATTACGAGTGTACCCTCAAGAAGTACATGTTTGATTCTGAAATGATCAATACAATCGGTGTACCTCCCACCCTGGGTATCATGTGAAAACAAAGGTTTGACATATGAAGATCATCAATGGTTTATTTGAGTTTCGTTGTGGTGAACGTGGCTGGCATAATTATGACTCATAATGAGGATATGGAGTGCGTTTGTGAGAGCTGCTTTATTTCCAGACTTTGCTAATTTTCCCAAACATACGTGCAGCTGGTGAAGGCAGAGCGTGGCAGTCCCCACGCTGTCTCCAGTGAGCTGTGGAAGTCTGATATAGGAATGGGAACTGCAGCGATGTTACATAAACTATGTTCAGATTCTGTGAACAACAACGTTCCCGGTTTGTGTGAAGTCTGGGACCTTTGTTGCATCTCGTTCTCATCATCTCTCTAATATTGGCATCACATAAAAAATAGTTACCAGTTAATTTTTACTCAAAGCTAAAGTTTGGTACTTTGGTGAACTGAATGATGTACTAACAATAAATCAAAAAAAGAAAAGAACTAACAAAGATCCTGTTTTTTCCTCCTCCATACTCACCTAGTGCCTGCTGGCAGTGAAGGATGTGGAAGTCATTGTGCATGCAGGCTGCCAGCAGCAGGTGCTGATTGGTCGGATGCCACTTGAGCCTCCACACTCCACCACCCACTGGACTCTCACTGAGAGGCTGCCGCATGTTCCTGCCGTCCCACAGCAAAACCTGCTCATCATAGCTGCAAACAGAGAAGCCCAGAACACAAGACGCTCAGTCACATGACTGAAAGAGTGAGCCAGCTGACCACTAAAGACAAGAACAAAGACAGAGGAAGACGTGGAGGTCAAAGGTCATTCTCACTCAACACCACTGCCACAGAGAGTTCACTGGGATATTTACCTGCCTGTAGCCAGGATGTGCTCCCGGTGGGGGTTGCTGACTATACTGCACACACCCATGGAGTGTCTTCAAGAGAGCAGAGCACAACGTGTCAGTGTGCTTCACCTTAACAGACAGAACAAAACATTGCTGTTGACGCTACCTTTTACTGGTGAAAGTGGGGCAGGAGGGACCAACCCTGAGATCCCAGCCTTTGAGTTTGCAATCATCACCACCTGTTGAGGAAGGATTAGTGTCATCAGTGCCATCAGTGTGTGAACGTGTGTGAGAATGGGTGAAAGTTGACGTGAAGTGTTCTGTTCATTTTAACATGATGTATTGTTATTTGGTAACTCTCAAATAGAGATGTTGGGATTAAGCTAAAAAAGTCAGTATCAGTTGGGCTCCAATTGAATACTATGTTGTTTAAAGTAATGCTAGAACAAAGTAATTAAGAATTCAGCACTTCCCATTTCAGTGTGCATTTAACATGTGCATTGGGCCACGGTTCTCCCTGTGGGGCCACGGTCCTCCCTGTGGGGCCACGGTTCTCCCTGTGGGGCCACCTGCTGCAGCGCCACAGACGCATTTACTTGCTTTGGCTCTCTATCACGTCGTCAAACCACCAGCCAGTCCACAGACTGTATGGGTTTAGCTGCTGCAGTAGTGACCCAATCCCACAATGCATTAAATTGATGAGTGCTTGCGCTGATTGGCTGCGAGCAAAACCATACAAATGAATACAAAAGGATCGATGCAGGCTTCGTTTGCGTGTCAGCGGAGGCTTCCAAGTACTTCACAGTACTAACAATAGCCATGGTGGTTGTTCATGTTCTTAATGAAGATTTGGAGGGAGGGGTTTTGGAGGGAGGCCTGCAGGGACAGGCTGTCAGTGTTGCCGATTTGGCAACTTTCTTTCTAGATTTAGTAACTTTCGGAGCTAGTGCTGCTAGCTACTTTGATTGAAAAAAAGTTGGATTTTCCAGTTGGACCATCTAAAAAAAATCTAGCATACTCTTGCTAATTTCTCAACATTACCAACACTAACTTTAAGATTAGACTGATGGGAGGAGCTAAGGTGCCACCTGCCCATCAGGAGTAGCTACCATTCATACACCGTAGGCACAGCTACGGGAGCAGTTTGGGGTTAAGTGTCTTGCCCAAGGACACGTGGACATGGGCTAGTGGAGCCAGGGATCGAACCACCGATCCTCTGATTGAAGGACGACCCTGCTCACCACTAAGCCACAGTCGCCCACAAAAGTGAACCCCTCTTCTCACCGATTACTTCTATGCCGTGACCCGGATAATCCAAACATAGAACCATCCTGACACTGGGCTCATCTAGGCAGGCTGATAGCAACAAGAAAATAAATTGGGGGCCGTAATCAAATTTCAGCTTGGGGCTCCAAAGAGATCAGAGACAGACCTGCAAGTATTTATGAAAAATGTGGCAAGTGAACGACTTAAAGGAATGTTACCAGAGTAAACCAGCTGTGTGTCCCAGTAGGAGAAGGCTGAGATCCAGGCCTCAAAGTCATGGGCCTTCCACTGGGACAGAGCCGTCAGAGTGCCTTCAGCCAGGGAGAGCACACTGACGCAGCCTGCAGAGTCACTGCACACCACCCGCACATCACTGCTGTGGACACAAACACAAACCTTTGACACGACCAGCGCTGCCAAAAAGTAGCTCAGCCAGAGCCTCCAATACACTCATGTCATAGAAGTAGCGCGATTTTTTGGTTTATTTAGAAGGGGGTTTTATGTGCATAATGTTACATACATAATGTTAATGACAATGTAACATTCGTATGGAGAGATGTAAGCTTTTACAAGTCTTTTGTTACAAAGATATGACTCGATAATTAAAAATAGGGATAAAGTTTACTTAGATGTAATAAGCTGAATCCACATTTGGTTTTGGTACAATATTTGACATGAACCGTTATAAGGAAAAACAGAGGTGCAGGGGCTCGGGCTCTGGACCATGTTGAGTTGGTTACCTGTCCATTCTCCCAGTGGACCAGTCTAATGACAGAGCCAGCCGCTCTGCTCCCACCACCAAGCTGCTCAGAGGGTGCAGTCTACGGCCACCTTCCTAGTGGATACACATTCATTAGTGACGGCACAGATATAAAGTCTTATCATACATAATAAGAGGTTAACACACTCGTCAGTGCCCAGCCACATCATTTTACATGAGCAGTCTCTAAACAGACAAGCAGTAACAGCAGCTGTGAAAGCTTACAAAGTGTGTAGACTGTATCTGATGTAAAATGTTTCTGGGTTTTTTTGGCCACCGTGTATGTTCGTTTTTAGAAAGATACGAGGGGACTCAAGCAGGACAACAGATTTGGCGTAATACAGCAAACTCTTCTTTAAAACCTAAAAATTCAACAAGGCTTTCCTTCAGAAGCACATATGGTTGATTATTCTGGCAAATTCATGATCTTCTATGCAGCACTGAAACGTTGTCTGTTGCCCTCCACCATCTAATCTGGTGTTTAACCATTTCTTAAAGGGAATGCAAGACAATGCAATTTATTTTTTAATCTGCTTTACAAGTTGCATAATTAAATAAATGGGAAAGGATAAAAAAAAAAAAAAAAAACAACACCTGCAGACAATGCCACATCGATATTATAACCGAGTTTGGTTTGAATTATGCTCATTTGGACTTATTACTGTGTGTCTTCCACCAGCTTAGATCTCAGAGAATGATATATTTAACGATCATGTGTCCTGTCAAAAACCTTACAAGCCGATTCTGTACACAAACATCAGCTATATGCCTACAAATATGAGACGTCACCTAATGTGATTCCTCTGACGCCACGTTCCTCACCTGACTGTCTGACAGCGTGTACAGCTGCAGCTCTCCAGTGGCAGCTGCCATTCCCAGCACGGCCCCCCCCGACAGCGGCACATGGCACCTGAGAACATGCAGAAGAGTCAACCAGAAGTAATTCAATTCAATTTATTTTTGTATAGCCCAAAATCACAAATTACGAATTTGCCTCAGAGGGCTCAGTAAGCAGACAGCTACATCAGGAGCCACACTGGTCAAACCTGATTTCTTACCATTTCAAATCTAGAATGGCCGCTGTGTCAACGCGCTGTAGCTCCGTGAGAGGAGGGCTTATGGATCCCTCGCGCCCAAATTCAAAAAGGTACAAACGACCAGTCCGGCTTGGGGGCGCATCCTCCTCCCCTGCCTTCAGGAAGTAGGTAGAAGGGACATCATCAGTTAACAGTCAGACACCAACAGGAGCCCCAGTATGTACCTGTTTCTGCTGCATACAGTTAAGTCAAAGAACTCCGGCTGCACAATTAATCCTATTATGATGATTATGGCTTTACAAGGCAGGACAAGTATGTAGAATACATGTGCTGTGTTCACTCTGTACTCCAGCAGCAAAGAGTATGAGCTGAGCGGGTTGACATCCAACAAACTTCCACAAACCAATTACCACAGGGGGCACATGGAGACCACAGGGGGCACATGGAGACCACAGGGGGCACATGGAGACCACAGGGGGCACCTGGAGACTACAGAGGGCACCTGGAGACCACAGGGGGCACATGGAGACTATAGGGGCACCTGGAGACCACAGGGGGCACCTGGAGACCACCTGGAGACCACCTGGAGACCACATGGAGCACCTGCAAACCACATGGGGCACCTGGAGACCACAGGGGGCACCTGGAGACCACAGGGGGCACCTGGAGACCACTCCACCTGTTGGTAATCCAGCAGCCTCACCCTTGTCAATGAAAGTAAAGTAAAGCACGTCGGTGTAGTCGGAGTAATCCAGTGTGGTCCAAGAGAGTAGAATCAATGGCTCTGTCCTGTGGAAGCCATGCGTCCCTGTGGACAGTAAGGACTACCACTAGCCTGGCTGCTGGGCTGTGTTTGTAGACAGGGAACAGCTGCCACTAATAGAGAACACACTACGGATGAAAATGGGTCAGATAGCATGGAGGTGTCGCTGAGGTTCTGTTCTAACGACAGGTACTGAAACCTACCGGGACTGGTCGGATGTAATCTCACCCCTTTATGTAGCTGATAGGTTCCGCAGACCAGGACGTCGTGGCTCGGTGCAACAGGACACCACTCCACCGCGTCCGCACTCAGCTCCGTGTCAACCACCTGCAGATTGCGGGTCTTCGACTTCCAAGCCATGGCGGCCGGCTTCGCATGCCGTCACTGTACCGGTGCAATAACTAGGAAGCAAAATGATATCCCGTTAAGCCAGGACTGGAACATCACAAGTTAACTCAGATACGTGTTTAAAGTAGCTAGACTCTAAGCAACACCATCTAGCTTTAGCTAGCTTCCAGGAGGCTATCGGAGCTAACTAAGTAGCTAATCTCTTTGGCAGTTAACGTTAGCTAGCTAGCAAGCTACAACTCGCTGAGTCTCCAGAGAGACGCAGGGAGATGCGACCAAAGCTCAGCTCATATCTCTTTAACACGGAATATCCACAGAACAACTCATCAGCAACACAACTCACATGAGAGCCAGACCACCAGACCCGACTGGGCGAGTGTGTGCGTCGTTACGTCATCACTGGGCAAAAGGGTGCATTCAGGGCGCATTGCAAAACAACAACAATAAGTCGGAAACTAGAGCATATGACCGACAAAGGGCTTACAGTTCAACACACACACACACAGTGGTTGGTGTCGATAATGTAGCCTTGACTCCCCATTGTTGTTGCGGCTACAGACATAGCTAAATTAATTATTGTGGTTACAGGTATCACAACAAAAGTACTACCTGGATTCAAATTATACCCCTTTCGCTGTCAAATAACACCCCCTTTCCCCCATCATGAAATGCAATCCAATACTAATGGAACCATCCAACGACTTTTGTCCACCCTCCTCGTTAACTTCACCATGTTTTATTTTGAAGGTATTTACCGGAACTGTATGAAAGTGTATTCATGTTGTATTGCTATTGGTCACGCCCACCAAATCCCAATACTACTTTCTTGTGGTCCCAGGTGTAAATATACCTCAGTCTGTTTCTAGATATTTGTTGTTTTAACAATATTGCTAATGCCACTGCCTTGACTCCTATATTTGATGGAATGTATGAGTGTGGTGGTTATAATCATGGATGGACACAGTGGTCTCAGTGTGTACATGTCTGTCCATTGACTGTTGCCAAAATGTGTAACTACATAATTGTATATGGGGGACAGTTTCTAATATTTTCTCAGAAGGTTCACCCTGCCCCTGCTCATGCAGTTCTACAATGCAGGCGTCCAGTCTATTCTCGCAGCACACTGTTTTTTAAACACATAATCACTTTTAAATCCAAATCCAAATCCATCCATCCATCCATACCTCATGCATGTGAACCAACCTGATACATGAATCATTCCAGCACCATTGCATCACTAGACCACTAGAGCAGGGGTCCTCAACTTCTTTGAGTTCTTTTATTTCTAATATGTTGTTTTCTTTTTCTTCTTCTCTAAAACCTCCCAGGTTGAGAACCACTAACCAGCATACACTTTTTAGTCTGTTGTGCAAGTGGAAGTTTTGCAGCAATTACGCTTTTACTTAATCAAAAAATAAGAACTGTCATTCACTGCAATAAGACTGCGAATGCAAATCGGATGCCAAGAGCCTGAATACAAAAGGCAAGTTCATTTGAAAAGGAAGAAGACAGGCACCTTGAATCGTCCTCTTGTGATCTGGTTGTGGGGTTTATATCTTAGCAGGTGTATAGCAGCAGGGACTCGGGAAATGAGGCACTGCTCCAATTTTAAGAAAAATGTGCTGCAAATAGTTTTAGTTTTTAATCATTAGATATTAAAATAGCGGCATCTACTGGCCACCGTTTGGTATTGCTTTAATGATCAAAATAGTAAATACAAGACCTTCGTGAAAGAGTTAAGCTGAAGTCACTGCTGTTATCGACCGTGTTATTATATTACAGGCACTGGACATTGTTAGTCCAGTTCGTCTAATGCTGTGCTTTTAAATATGTTTGGCAGATGGATATACGTGTCACGTGACGAGGCGGTTATGGTCACGTGATGTCTGCCGTGCGCCACACCGTCCAGCCGCTGGTGGAGAGTAAACTCGTCTCTTCCACTGGAACGTTGCGAGCTAACAGACACGTAGAGAATATGGATTTCAACGTGAAGAAGCTGGCCTCCGGGGCCGGAGTCTTTTTCACGCGAGCTGTCCAGGTAATTAGAGCTCGTGTCCGGTACTGCGGGTCCTGCTCACGCTTCATTCCGCTCTGACAGCCAGCTGTTCCTGGCGTGACTGGCTCCCGGTAACGTCACAGCATCTTAGCTCGAGCTAACGTAACGTTCCGTATGGGGAAGAAAGGCTCGGTATTCCTCGAGCGGGTAACTACGGACGACACTGAGGCCGAGCGTACCTCTGTCGTCAGAGCGCGGTCCACAGGCGTCGGTCGGGTCAACGTAGCGTCCCGGTTCAGGCCGAGCCCACCACGGACTGGTCACTTTGATCAGAGAGATGAGCGAATTGTCACCGACGTATTAACTTGTTCTCATCCGGACATGTTTGAGGGACACACACACAGACAGACAGACAGACAGACAAACAGAGAGACAGACAGAGGTCTGTCTCTCTGTCTGTCTGTCTGTCAGTCAAGATCAGGTCGGGAACCGGACCCTCCATGACGTCACGTTGATTCGCTGTAGAGTTGTACGATAAATGATTAGAACCCGGACGGGATAGGTCCTCCTCTATACGGCCACGAGGTGACGTGTGTGTGTTCCTCAGTTCACAGAGGAGAAGTTGGGCCAGGCGGAGAAGACGGAGCTGGACGCCCACTTTGAGAACCTGCTGAGCCGCGCAGACTGCACCAAGCTGTGGACTGATAAGATCTACCGACAGACGGAGGCCCTGCTGCAGCCCAACCCAAGTAACCTTCCCCTGCTCGCCGATGTGGCCACCCTTGGTCTTAGGAAGCAGCATTAATGCCTTTCGAGATAGCTAGTTGATTCAACTTTAGTTAGTTAGTTTTCTTCACTGTGAACAAACAACTCCATGATAATTCCTTTTTACTAATTAGTAATGCTATA
>JACSYO010001173.1:0-55000 GCA_016806645.1 Ophiodon elongatus | reverse complement strand
CAAGTCAGCCACCTGACCTCAACCCAAGTCAGCCACCTGACCTCGACCCAAGTCAGCCACCTGACCTCAAACCAAGTCAGCCACCTGACCTCAAACCAAGTCAGTCACCTGATCTCAAGTCAGTCACCTGATCTCAACGTCAGTCACCTGATCTCAAGTCAGTCACCTGACCTCAACCCAAGTCAGTCACCTGACCTCAACCCAAGTCAGCCACCTGACCTCAACCCAAGTCAGCCACCTGACCTCAACCCAAGTCAGCCACCTGACCTCAACCCAAGTCACCTGACCTCAACCCAAGTCAGCCACCTGACCTCAACCCAAGTCAGTCACCTGATCTCAAGTCAGTCACCTGATCTCAACCCAAGTCAGTCACCTGATCCCAAGTCAGTCACCTGACCTCAACCCAAGTCAGTCACCTGATCCCAAGTCAGTCACCTGACCTCAACCCAAGTCAGTCACCTGACCTCAAGTCAGTCACCTGACCTCAACCCAAGTCAGCCACCTGACCTCGACCCAAGTCAGCCACCTGACCTCAAACCAAGTCAGCCACCTGACCTCAAACCAAGTCAGTCACCTGATCTCAAGTCAGTCACCTGACCTCAACCCGAGTCAGTCACCTAATCTCAAGTCAGTCAAATGACCTCAACCCAAGTCAGTCACTTGACCTCAACCCAAGTCAGCCACCTGACCTCAAGTCAGTCACCTGACCTCAACCCAAGTCAGCCACCTGACCTCGACCCAAGTCAGCCACCTGACCTCAAACCAAGTCAGCCACCTGACCTCAAACCAAGTCAGTCACCTGATCTCAAACCAAGTCAGTGACCTGATCTCAACTCAGTCACCTGACCTCAACCCAAGTCAGTCACCTGACCTCAACCCGAGTCAGTCACCTAATCTCAAGTCAGTCACCTAATCTCAAGTCAGTCACCTGACCTCAAGTCAGCCACCTGACCTCAACCCAAGTCAGCCACCTGACCTCAACCCAAGTCAGTCACCTGACCTCAACCCAAGTCAGTCACCTGACCTCAACCCAAGTCAGTCACCTGACCTCAACCCGAGTCAGTCACCTAATCTCAAGTCAGTCACCTAATCTCAAGTCAGTTACCTGACCTCAAGTCAGCCACCTGACCTCAACCCAAGTCAGTCACCTGACCTCAACCCAAGTCAGTCACCTGACCTCAACCCAAGTCAGTCACCTGACCTCAACCCAAGTCAGCCACCTGACCTCAACCCAAGTCAGTCACCTGACCTCAAGTCAGTCACCTGACCTCAAGTCAGTCACCTGATCTCAACCCAAGTCAGTCACCTGATCTCAACCCAAGTCAGTCACCTGACCTCAACCCAAGTCAGTCACCTGACCTCAACCCAAGTCAGTCACCTGACCTCAACCCAAGTCAGCCACCTGACCTCAAGTCAGTCACCTGACCTCAACCCAAGTCAGCCACCTGACCTCGACCCAAGTCAGCCACCTGACCTCAAACCAAGTCAGCCACCTGACCTCAAGCCAAGTCAGTCACCTGATCTCAAGTCAGTCACCTGACCTCAACCCGAGTCAGTCACCTGACCTCAACCCGAGTCAGTCACCTGATCTCAAGTCAGTCACCTGACCTCAACCCAAGTCAGCCACCTGACCTCAAACCAAGTCAGCCACCTGACCTCAAACCAAGTCAGTCACCTGATCTCAAGTCAAGTCAGTCACCTGATCTCAAGTCAGTCACCTGATCTCAAGTCAGTCACCTGACCTCAACCCAAGTCAGTCACCTGACCTCAACCCAAGTCAGCCACCTGACCTCAACCCAAGTCAGCCACCTGACCTCAAGTCAGTCACCTGACCTCAACCCAAATGACTCACCTGACCTCAACCCAAGTCAGCCACCTGACCTCAACCCAAGTCAGTCACCTGATCTCAAGTCAGTCACCCACAGTCTCAGCAAGTCAGTCACCTGACCTCAACCCAAGTCAGCCACCTGACCTCAAGTCAGTCACCTGACCTCGAACCCAAGTCAGCCACCTGACCTCGACCCAAGTCAGCCACCTGACCTCAAACCAAGTCAGTCACCTGATCTCAAGTCAGTCACCTGACCTCAACCCGAGTCAGTCACCTGATCTCAAGTCAGTCACCTGACCTCAACCCAAGTCAGTCACTTGACCTCAACCCAAGTCAGCCACCTGACCTCAAGTCAGTCACCTGACCTCAACCCAAGTCAGCCACCTGACCTCAAACCAAGTCAGCCACCTGACCTCAAACCAAGTCAGCCACCTGACCTCAAACCAAGTCAGTCACCTGATCTCAAGTCAAGTCAGTCACCTGATCTCAACTCAGTCACCTGATCTCAACTCAGTCACCTGACCTCAACCCAAGTCAGTCACCTGACCTCAACCCAAGTCAGCCACCTGACCTCAACCCAAGTCACCTGACCTCAACCCAAGTCAGCCACCTGACCTCAACCCAAGTCACCTGACCTCAACCCAAGTCAGCCACCTGACCTCAACCCAAGTCAGTCACCTGATCTCAAGTCAGTCACCTGATCTCAACCCAAGTCAGTCACCTGATCCCAAGTCAGCCACCTGACCTCGACCCAAGTCAGCCACCTGACCTCAAACCAAGTCAGCCACCTGATCTCAAACCAAGTCAGTCACCTGATCTCAAACCAAGTCAGTCACCTGATCTCAACTCAGTCACCTGACCTCAACCCAAGTCAGTCACCTGACTTCAACCCGAGTCAGTCACCTAATCTCAAGTCAGTCACCTGATCTCAACTCAGTCACCTGACCTCAACCCAAGTCAGTCACCTGACCTCAACCCGAGTCAGTCACCTAATCTCAAGTCAGTCACCTGACCTCAAGTCAGCCACCTGACCTCAACCTAAGTCAGTCACCTGACCTCAACCCAAGTCAGTCACCTGACCTCAACCCAAGTCAGTCACCTGACCTCAACCCAAGTCAGTCACCTGACCTCAACCCAAGTCAGCCACCTGACCTCAACCCAAGTCAGTCACCTGACCTCAAGTCAGTCACCTGATCTCAACCCAAGTCAGTCACCTGACCTCAACCCAAGTCAGTCACCTGACCTCAACCCAAGTCAGCCACCTGACCTCAAACCAAGTCAGCCACCTGACCTCAAACCAAGTCAGTCACCTGATCTCAAGTCAGTCACCTGACCTCAACCCAAGTCAGTCACCTGACCTCAACCCAAGTCAGTCACCTGACCTCAACCCAAGTCAGCCACCTGACCTCAACCCAAGTCAGTCACCTGACCTCAAGTCAGTCACCTGATCTCAACCCAAGTCAGTCACCTGACCTCAACCCAAGTCAGCCACCTGATCTCAAGTCAGTCACCTGACCTTAACCCAAGTCAGCCACCTGATCTCAACCCAAGTCAGTCACCTGATCTCAACCCAAGTCAGCCACCTGACCTCAACCCAAGTCAGTCACCTGACCTCAACCCAAGTGAGCTTGCTTTTCATTGACTTCAGATACAACTGAAGGCAGAAAGACCCACAAACCAGCAGCAGCTGAAGGAGGCTGCAGTAAAGGCCTGGCAAAGCATCTCAAGGGAGGAAACTCGGCGTTTGGTGATGTCTACGGGTGGAATATATATAATATAATGATTATATAACTGATTTGGTAATGACTATGGGTGGAAGACTTCAGGCAATCATTGACTGGAAAGGATTTCCCTCCAAGTATTAAAAATGATCCTTATATTCACTATTATGTTAGTTTGTCCAACTGGTTCTGAGCCTCTGAACATGTCCGGGACTGTGTAAAAATGGCTGTAATTCCTTAACAGTTAATGCTATAGTTTTGATATATCCATTGAAATAAAGCTGAAAGTCTACACTTCAACTACATATTAACTGCTTTATTTAAAATCCATTGCAGTCGTATAAAGAGGCAACATTAGAAAAATTGTGTCACAGTCCAAATTGCATGTTTTGACCCATAAGCTAGAAATTGTGTTTGATGTATTTCCTCCTGTCAGTCTATTAAGGAACATTCTCAACCTGCAATGTACCAGATATTGAAAATTCAAATTGTTTTAGTTATTATGGGGTAGGTTTTGCATCCCCTTTCCAATGCATGTTTTATAATACAAAAAGAATGATTTACTCCACATAAATGGATCCCCCTGATCCTCTGTTGTTCAACTTAAGTCCTCGCTTGTATCAAATCAAGTCAAATTTATTTATATAACACTTTTTACAGACAAAAGGTCACAAAGTGCTTGACAGGAGCAAAAACAAAAAATTAAAACAAAGTGACCATACAAGGGGCCAATACATTACAAGAGATTTGTAACACAAGACACGTATTTAAAAAAGCACAATAAAGTACACAATAAAAGAAAGCACAGTAAAATACACTATAAAAATAAATAAATAAAAACGGATTAAAAGCAGGCCATGGAGCATGAATTTGACCCCAAGGCCAGTGTAAACAGGTATTATGTCTTTAGTTGTTTTTTAAACGACAACACAGAATCAGCCATAGCTTTGGAGCTACTGCCTCAAAAGCTCAGTCACCACGGGTCTTAAGGCGAGTATGTTTTTATTTGACAAGTTTTAGCTTTTGCCCAAACTCTAAATGTTTCCTTGAGATCAAATTGCAAAGTCACCTTTTTGCTAGCATCACTGATATTGTGAGTAGACTTTAAAGATGCCCTGTGAAGTTACGTTCAGTGTTTCTCACCAAAATGGAGTTTGAATTTAAGGTCTGACAAACGTGTTTAATGCATTTTCTTCTTCATGAAATATTTGCAAAGCCAATTTAAAAAATATTCAATATTATGCGTTGTTTAGATCCGTGTTTACTAGCTGTCAGTCTTCCTCTTCTCTGACTTTGTCGGCACATTGCTGCACTTCTCTGAGCACAACGACCAACTGTGTCTCATGTCGCATGCATTTGTGTTCTCTTGTGGGTCACAATCCAAACAAAACGGGTTCCAGCCATAATAATATTGCTCCATAGCGGCACTAGTGGTCAAAAACGACTACTACATTTCAAATGGGTGTAACTTTGACAAATAGTTTTTAGTTAAAAGACAAAAAAAACACGATTATGATCCTTAACGTAACAATAAAAAGACTGAATGAGCAAGCACCTCATATGTATTAGCTATGACCCTTCAGTTCAAAGAGGTCAAATATTATTATTTATAGGTTTACAGTGAAATGCAATGACATACTGGAGAACAGGGAGCTCTAACGTGTGACTTTTTGATTCCCCATGCTACAGTTGATCACACTGGTAAGTATTCTGCCTCCCTATTTTAGTGCCGTGCTGTGGAAACCCTTCATGACTTTGAATTATTAGGACACTCTCTTGATTTATTCCCTCAGTAAACATTGTAAACATGAGTTTATGTCTCAATCTCTAGTTTCAAGTCTTCTTCAATACAGCATGATGTTCATTTAGTAAATTATGGTCCATTTAGAGTCAAACAGACCATAAAGCAGGGGATGCTTTAGGGCGGGGCTACGAGGTGATTGACAGGTCACTACCGCCATCAGAGCCGTATATGGCACTGCTCCGTGGTTCAAATATGGTCATTTCTGTTCACTTGGAGCAAAAAGCCATGTATATGTTTTGCCAGTAAATACTGGGCCACTTGCTTATATATTCTACCTTGTAACTAATGGCTCACAGATCTGGAAATACAGTTTGTTAGGTTGCAGTCATAATCTTTGGTGGTGGATGCCGTTACATAGCTTGACAAGCTATTGCACTCCCCTGTATTTGTGTTGCTGAACATCGTGTGCACACTTACGTACGTCATTATTTACAAAACTGTAAAAGGGTATTTTGTTCCCAAGATTTAATTAGGTTGTATCCAAAATATATTATGACATTTTAACCCATTCAGATTGCCCAACCATGCCAATGGACATAGCTTTTCTAAGATGTCTAGATCTATAATTACTGTCATCTGACTCCACCTAAATGCACAATCTTATTTGATTGGATTTCTATAAAGCAATCACAAGGTTCCACATCATCTGCTGCTTAAGAATAGTGTGCACGCGCTGTTATTTTGACTACTTGAACCT
Organism: Ophiodon elongatus; assembly: GCA_016806645.1. Lineage (NCBI taxonomy): Eukaryota > Metazoa > Chordata > Actinopteri > Perciformes > Hexagrammidae > Ophiodon > Ophiodon elongatus. Next base: position 48,950 of record JACSYO010001173.1, on the reverse strand, counting down.
GCCTCGAATTCTGTGGTAGTGCTTTAGCCCGATTTATTAGGTTCATTCAAGTCAAGTTTTGGATTTTAAGCCCTACTTTTTAGCTTGCTTTATGGAACGGAGCCCGGTGGAAAGAAGTCCAAAATGTGCCTCCTTTTAGCTCTGTTTTCTGTGTCCATTGGTTCCTGAGAAAAACAACTAGGTGTTTATCTTGCTAGAGGCTCTACTCCATTATCTTCAGCAGCCACCCTGTAATACTGTCTCTCTGCCCTGCTGAGCAGTATGTTTATCAGAGTTCATGTGCTGTCTGCAGGGGTCCATAAGTGGCTAACACTCAATTATACATGTGTGAAAAATAAGCCATGAATTCAAAACAATGAGCTACAAGCTAAAACGTTTCATCGAGCACAGCTGAGTTCTAACACTCCACTGAGGAGTAGAAAATGGTAAATGGACTGTACTTGTATAGCGACTTTCTAACCACTCAAAGCTCTTTCACACTACTTTAATAGAAATCGGCTCTTTCTGTCTGTCCATCTGTCCAACGGAGAAAGATACCAAAAACTTATCAGTTGAAATGTAAAATGGTAAATAAGCTGTACTTGTATAGATCTTTTCTAGTCTCTTGACCACTCAAAGCTCTTTAACACTACATGACATCATTCACCCATTCACACACTGATGGGAGGAGCTACCATGTAAGGTGTTACCTGCCCATCAGGACTATCTAACATTCATACACTGATGGGAGGAGCTACCATGTAAGGTGTTACCTGTCCATCAGCACTAACTAACATTCATACACTGTGGGACACCATGTAAGGTGTTACCTGCCATCAGGACTAACTACATTCACACACTGATGGGAGGAGCTACCATGTAAGGTGTTACCTGTCCATCAGCACTAACTAACATTCACACACTGATGGGAGGAGCTACCATGTAAGGTGTTACCTGTCCATCAGGACTAACTAACATTCACACACTGATGGGAGGAGCTACCATGTAAGGTGTTACCTGTCCATCAGGACTAACTAACATTCACACACTGATGGGAGGAGCTACCATGTAAGGTGTTACCTGTCCATCAGGACTAACTAACATTCACACACTGATGGGAGGAGCTACCATGTAAGGTGTTACCTGCCCATCAGGACTAACTAACATTCACACACTGATGGGAGGAGCTACCATGTAAGGTGTTACCTGCCCATCAGGACTAACTAACATTCACACACTGATGGGAGGAGCTACCATGTAAGGTGTTACCTGCCCATCAGGACTAACTAACATTCATACACTGATGGGAGGAGCTACCATGTAAGGTGTTACCTGCCCATCAGGACTAACTAACATTCATACACTGATGGGAGGAGCTACCATGTAAGGTGTTACCTGCCCATCAGAACTAACTAACATTCATACACTGATGGGAGGAGCTACCATGTAAGGTGTTACCTGCCCATCAGGACTATCTAACATTCATACACTGATGGGAGGAGCTACCATGTAAGGTGTTACCTGCCCATCAGGACTAACTAACATTCATACACTGATGGGAGGAGCTACCATGTAAGGTGTTACCTGCCCATCAGGACTAACTAACATTCATACACTGATGGGAGGAGCTACCATGTAAGGTGTTACCTGCCCATCAGGACTAACTAACATTCATACACTGATGGGAGGAGCTACCATGTAAGGTGTTACCTGCCCATCAGGACTAACTAACATTCATACACTAATGGGCAGGTAACTGCCCATCAGTGTATAAATTAATACAACTTAAGTTGTTATTTATGTGTGTAGTTCGTATTTAATCAACATGAGGGCTAAATGAACTAAAAGTGTCCAGCGCTTCTTTATTTCACTGCTGTATCATATACTGAACTCTTCTTGACTTTCTCTGTAGGTGCCAGAATTGAAGAGTTCCTCTATGAAAAGTTGGACAGGAAGGTACCATCGAGAATTACCAATGGAGAACTGCTGGGTCAATATATGCTGGATGCAGCAAAGGAGTTTGGTCCTGGGACTCCATATGGTAAGTATGCTTCCAGGTATAACGTATAACTTGTATGCATTATAATGTATTGAAACGACTAGACCTATGTTGTATGTTTTGTGAAGTTGTGTACTTGCATTATCCCAAATGTTTCCAAAAATTTTCAAAGCCAGAGAAATCCGTCATTTTAATCAAGATAACGTTCCCTTTCATTTGGTCGCCTGTCAATGGCTTCATATCCCCTTTGTGCATGCATCAGCTTTGTGGTTGTCATGAATTAAATTTTTCCATTTTAGAAATATTGATGATCAAATTTAAAAACATACAACCGTAGGTGGCTGTATCACTTCTAAACATTTTAACTACTTTTGTATAATGTTTGTGCTAAAACAGCCCTGATATGTTTAGCTGGCCTGTGTCGCATGTCCGTGAGAACCAGTGTGACATCAGAACCCAGCACAGCCATCATAGAACTTTTTTTTACACTTAGTGGCACAAACATTTTTATTTAATTATTATTTAAAGTTTGCTTTTGTCATACATTTGTTCTAATGGCTGATATGTGATTTGTCTTTGAGTGTAATGATTCTTTTTTTTCTTAAAAATCTTTAAAAAAAAAAAATCCACTTAGGATCAGAATCGATATTGTTAAAATTGTAACAAAAAGTCCATCGTATACATTTTTGGCAAAGTGCCACTGGTGCATGGGTCCTTCATTTCTCACAAACACTTTTTGTATCTATACTTAACTGACAGGAAATATCAAAAGTCCATGTTTTGTCTCCACCATACACAGTGCTAAATAATTGACTCCTTATTGATCTTCTAAGAAAAGATGAAAAATACAATTTACAATTTAAAGACAAATATATGGCTGCAAAGGAGATGGCAGGAACCACAAATGGAAAACTGCCAGGCATAAACACACATTTAATCTGCAGAACAAAATTGTGCACAATTGTGATGACATTTTACTACTTCTCTGTGATTTGTACAACGGAAGTAATATGACTATATACATTTTCTTTATTTTTTTAATTCTTACAGATTTCCTCCACAAAGTAGTTGCATAACCTAGTGTTCAGTCATTGGACTCATCAGATGTGTGGTGCAGACAGTAGTAGTCGAGGTACGGGAGCCAGGTGCGACTTCAGGGCCTTGCCTCCTAGAAAGGCGTACACGTAGACTACAGTGTCTGTAGCGCGATGCACCTGCAGAAGACATCTTAAGGCCTGGGAGGAGAGGGAAGTTGAAAAGAAGACTTTGTGGTGAATGGATCGAATCTGTTTCTTTCAGGGAGTACTTTGATCGAGGTGGGGGAATGTGAGAGAAGATTAGGAACAGCAGAGAGAGAGTTCCTCCAGACCTCAGCTATCAGCTTTCTCACCCCACTCAGGAATTTCCTGGAAGGAGACTGGAGGACCATTTCAGTGAGTCTGAAGCACTACAGCCACTCTACTAACGGTAGAAATGTTGAAGTTTGATGTATTTGTACAAAGCTGTTGACTGCTGACTGTCCTGCAGAATGTCCACTGGCAGCAGTTCTTAGTCAAGGCTCAGTTTTATGATATCCTAGATTATCCAAAGCATATAATGTATGAAAATATAAATCTAACCCTTTTTTGTGACAGAGATGACCAAAAATCACATAAACAAAATTGACACCACATGAACATGAAGACCTTTCCAGGATGAAAAAATACAAAATTAAATCTAAAGAAACAGTAATGCAGTATGTATTTACAACCATACATGTACAATAGAAGACTACAGATTACACTGTAATAGCTTTCTGATGCGCATTTACACAAAGTCAAAGTGAGAGCTGAGACGTAAATACATTTTTTTTCCAGTTGTAAAGAAATGATCGGATCGGCTCTGCTTTCACCTGAATCCGTGTGTACACATAAATCACCCACTGTCATCCACACAAAGGAATTCAACCTGCACTTGGACACTTCACCTCTAGCGCCCCCTGTGGGGTAAATGTAAGAGTGATGACATATTACAAAATAAATGAACAGTGAGTCCCACACAAAGACTTAACTTTGGCGGTACCTAAAGTAATTATTTCTGTATTGTTTAACCCATCCGCTATTAATTGCATATATTGATTTTTATGACCCATCCTATCCTGTAGCCGGTGGTTATGACTGTAATCTGTACATCACTACAGCAAATGTATGGGTTCTCAAGTTAAAAGTAATTCTCTCCATTACATAAATATTGTACAGCATGTCAGTCCATTCTTCAACACTAGGTATTTCTTTTTTTTCTTTTTTTCTCCTTCTTGCACAAGTTTAATCAGGTACTTCAGCTCAAACAATATCTGGGTTAAGAAGACAGTTTCCAGGATGATTTTAGTCCAAAATGGAGCCACTGAAGGACAATTTTAAAATACATGAAAAGTTATTTATTATTTGTAACATTCTTCATGAAGGAGAGGTTTTTGTTTACCACTATTGTCTCAAAATATCCTCCTACTGTTGGGCGACTGTGGGTCAGTGGTAGGGTCGTCTTTCAATCACTAGCTCCACTAGTCAATGTGTCGATGGGCAAGACACTTAACCCCAAATTACTCCCGCTGTGCCTGTCTATGAATGGTTATGATTGATTAGTGAGTCCTAATGGCCATAAAGCTCTCTGAGGCAAATTTGTCATTTGTGATTTTGGGCTAGACAAAATAAATTGAATTGAAATAAATTTAATTAATGGGCAGGTGGAACCTTACATGGTAGCTCCTCCCATCAGTGTATGAATGTTAGTTAGTCCTGATGGGCAGGTAACACCTTACATGGTAGCTCCTCCCATCAGTGTATGAATGTTAGTTAGTCCTGATGGGCAGGTAACACCTTATATGGTAGCTCCTCCCATCAGTGTGTGAATGTTATAGTCCTGATGGGCAGGTAACACCTTACATGGTAGCTCCTCCCATCAGTGTGTGAATGTTAGTTAGTCCTGATGGGCAGGTAACACCTCACATGGTAGCTCCTCCCATCAGTGTGTGAATGTTAGATAGTCCTGATGGGCAGGTAACACCTTACATGGTAGCTCCTCCCATCAGTGTGTGAATGTTATAGTCCTGATGGGCAGGTAACACCTTACATGGTAGCTCCTCCCATCAGTGTGTGAATGTTAGTTAGTCCTGATGGGCAGGTAACACCTTACATGGTAGCTCCTCCCATCAGTGTGTGAATGTTAGTTAGTCCTGATGGGCAGGTAACACCTTACATGGTAGCTCCTCCCATCAGTGTGTGAATGTTAGTTAGTCCTGATGGGCAGGTAACACCTCACATGGTAGCTCCTCCCATCAGTGTGTGAATGTTAGATAGTCCTGATGGGCAGGTAACAACTTACATGGTAGCTCCTCCCATCAGTGTGTGAATGTTAGCTACTCCTGATGGGCAGGTGGCACCTTAGCCCCTCCCATCAGTGTGTGAATGGGTGAATGATGTCATGTAGTGTTAAAGAGCTTTCAGTGGTCAAGAGACTAGAAAAGAGATGTACAAGTACAGACCATTTACCATTTACTTCTCTTGTGAGATTGACAGCTTACCCTCTGTTTCTCATTTTGTTTTAATGTTCAATTTATTGTCGTTGTTACATTGATGAAGGCTTAAGTATAGTTTAGAAATGTACTTATTAAAAGGTTCCTTATGTTCTCTGTAAAAAAAATTGGACAAGCTAATTTTCTACTGTCACATTTCTTTATTTCTTTGTTTTTGCTCTAATTTTTTTCTTTAGGCATAGACTGAAAAGGGTATAAGACTTTTGGTGATATATTCATCTTAAAGATGACATATTATGCAAAATGCACTTTTCAACATAAATATGTGTCCCTTGTGTGTCACCCCCAAAGTGTGAGAAAAGACCATCTGTCTTTTCCTGCTCCTTCTATTAGAAAACATGTGTAACAACAAGCTAGTCACACCTGCTGCTGGATATGACGTCCTATGGTGTTTGTGTGCCATAGAACCACCTCCAGCTAGGTGACCATCCCTGCCCATAGAGAACCTAGTGAGTCTACCTCACTGTCATTGTCATTGTAATTTCCTCAGTATCCCTGACCTGGTGGCACAGGACAAGCAAAGCGCTCTACTTTCTGCTGTCGGCTTCAAAAAGCAACAGAAAAGTCTTCATGTACTCCCATCATCTGAGGATGTGATGACCCAGTGGATTGACTTTATATTTGGCTGAAATGTGCCCAAAACAACTGAAAAACTCTTTCTCTATGATGGTCAATACACAGCAGATTCACTTCAAAACTGAGCTGAACTGATGGATCGATACCAACTGTCCATGACCTCACTGCAAGGACATTTTTCCATTACTTTAAACAGAAAGGGTGACCTCACAGAGTTGTATACTTTTTCAGCATTACTACTAAAGCCTGAATGTGGTCTAGGTTGATGACTTGAGGCATAACCTTTTCTATTATTTTAAGTAGGATGGAAGTAACACGTTGGTAGTCTGGATTTAGTACACTTACTGGTCTATAGTTTGTACAGTCCAACTTATCTTTGTTTAGGTTTTGGCATGACAGATATAGTTACCGTTCTCCATGAAGATGTTATTTCACCCTCTGACAAGACCCAATTTATTGTCTTTAATATAATGACATTTCAACTTCAACTTTTTGTACATTTCCGAAGATGCATCTTTGGAAACTTTGGGATCTAGCAGAGGGTTAAGCTAGATTTTTCTTGACGTGTAAATGAGTTGTGACGTAGCTACAGAGCATGTGGAAAGTTTAAATCCACTTAAGAGGGTATAAAAGACGTAGTTAAAACACAATCCGCAATATGCTTAAATATTGTATTTCACAGTTTACAGCCCACAAGTGAAAACCTTCAATTATAAAAAGTTAAGCCTTTTCTCAATAAAATGTGAACTTAACCATCAGAGGTCAGCATGGTTGCTTAACTCTTGCATGACTCTTTGGTAATGGTAATAGACTGTACATCTCTTTTCTAGTCTTGCAAAATCTCAAAGCTCTTTAACACTACTTGTCATCATTCACCCATTCACACACTGATGGGAGGAGCTACCATGTAAGGTGTTACCTGCCCATCAGGACTATCTAACATTCATACACTGATGGGAGGAGCTACCATGTAAGGTGTTACCTGCCCATCAGGACTATCTAACATTCATACACTGATGGGAGGAGCAACCATGTAAGGTGTTACCTGCCAATAGGACTTTAACTAATCATTCATGCCCATTCAAACACTGTAGCTGCGGTTAAGTGGGGTGAAGTGTTTTGTCCAAGGACACATGGCCATGGACTAGCGGAGCCAGGGATCGAACCTCCGATCCTCTGATTGAAGGACGACCCTGCTCACCACTGAGACACAACTGCCTGTATTCTGAACATCTTTGGAAGCCTGTGGCCGTTTATCCATGGGCCCGTTATGACTTTCTTTTATTGCCGTGAATTGCTTGGTCGTGGATGCTCTCAGCTCAGCTTCTCCCTGGGTCATTGTCTGTATTTCAGAAAGAAAGACGTCTTCTGGAGAATCTTCGCTTGGACCTGGATGCCTGTAAAACACGTCTGAAGAAGGCCAAGGTGGCTGAGGCCAAGGCTGCGGTGAGTCCTGCTGTGCATCCCAACCCGCAGCCCCATTCCCTCACCCACAATGTAACAAAGCTTTTGGTGATGCTGGTATTGACCATGACTAACTGTTTGTGTATTCATAACCTTTACAGTGCGATGGTGAAGTGAGTATTAAATATATTTAAAAAAAACTTTCAGTATGATGCACACGTTGGGTAGTTTTTCCTGTCTCACTTGCTTTGAGTACATTTTTTGTGCCATTCAGTAATTGGTGACAAGAAATTATTAATCATTGGTTTCAAAAAAGCGAAGCAATGGACTGGAAAAACAAGTTTGACCCAAAGTTGACTATTGGCAGAGAAAGCTTGAAACTGTGAAACCGTGGCATATTAAACAATATGATGGGAAATGATCAGCAGCCATTGACCACATTTAGCAAAATACTGGCCTCTGAGATTGTATTCTACCAGCTGTATTTTAAACAGTTTAAATAGTTTGGGTTTTCTATCAAGTCACTAGGCGTCTAATGGTTTATTGAACTCTTGCATCACAGCAAGGTTAATGTCTTAGCAAAAAAAGTTGACTGTATAAATATTCCAAAATGGGTATGGATAAACACTCTGACGTCATCTTTGCAGTGTCATCTGCTCAGATCTGTGTTCAAAGCAGTTTCATTTATTTGTTATAATTAACTTATTCATGAGTGTCTGTATTTGAAAAAATGCAAATGTCTATTGAGCATTGACTTTATGCCAATATTTCTTACAAGCTGAAACTTTCTATATTTGACTATTTACTATATTTTTTCTGAATAGAGATTTAAGCAAAATATCAGTATTTGAGATTTGGATCATAAATTAGCAATACATAAGCAAACCAGATAAAATCATGGCTGTAAATCATTTTGAACCAAGTTTTTAAAACTATCCTAAAGATTCAATTTAAATCTCACTTTATACTCTAGTTTAGTTTTTACTCTAAACTTAGATTGCATTTGATTCCTTTCCACCAAAACGTTAAACTCTAATTTAAAATGTGACCCAGTAATAACCTTAAACTTACACTTGAGGAGGTGGAACCTTTTCGGGACGGATCGATCAAAATAATGAAGTTTATGGACAAACTCATACAACCCAACTGAGTTTTATGATGCTGCTGAATTTCTCTCCTGATATCGGTTGAAAACAGGAAGATTGGAGCAACAGACAGTGAAAAAGGTTGTTTCCTCACTGTGCTGTTTGTTTTTTATTGTCTATTATTTGGCCATATCGCTCCATTAATCTGAACATCGAGTATTTCTCAAAGGAAGAGAGTCATCGTGAGTAAAGTTAGGTTAACTAACAGACTATTTAGCCAGTTAGCTAGCAAACAGTATCACGTTTTATTAAAGAATATTACTTACTAGGCCCCAACAGCACTCAAATGTATTTATTTATATATTTTATTTTGGATATGCAAGCATCTCCATATTGAGTAAACACTATTTCATTTTGGTTTAAACTCTGCTTTACTAAACAGAGATGAGTTTTGATTTGTTAAAGCTGTTGCCACGGGCCGTCGGAATGGCACAACAACAGGTACAATCAATGCTTCTGTCAGACCACCAACCAACAAACAAACAATATCAAAACTCAACCTATGAAGTCTCATAGTAATCCACCAATCGATAATATTCCAACAAAAACGGTCTTGTTACATTGGCAAAGGTCCAGACGATCCAAAACACATTATTACATCAATAAATACCCACGGACTGCTGTTGCATCATTTCAAATTAGCCGGTGGTACTCTGACCTTTTGATTGACTCCTCACTTGACCCAATAGGAGCTGGCATATCATTTCCAAAGCCTACAATAGCCAACGAGAGTCCGTGTTGAAGGAAAGTGCCTGCCCCTCTTCTTTCGTGTATAGACTGAGCCAATTGCAACCGATGGTTCTGATGACGGACTCTTCGTATAGCCACTGAAATGACGATAACGCCTATATGCTGCTTCAGGGGGTAGAGTTAAAGCCACAACAAGGAAGTCACTGCGTAAAGGCGAACAGCTGGAGCCAATTCAGTGCGCGTCCGTGCATAAATACTATGATGCGTTTATGCTTCAGTTACTCTGTGTCAGCAATACTGATAGTGAATCTGGATGTGGGATAGGATACCTCTGTGTCACCTTTCATTAGAGCTTCAAGACTAGTAACCTTTTTAGCCTCGTTATGTGACCATGGTTACCAAGGGTCCTTTGGAGTCTCAGAATGGCCTTTTTGGAAAATGCCTAGACATACCCTTAGAAAAACATGTGTAAAATATTCATTTTCTGTGGTATTGTTATCAAATATGAACTTGGACTAGGTAAGGCTTCATGCTGGGGTCGCATTGTGTTTTCCAGCTCATAAGTCCCAGTTATAGTCATTTGCAGGCATCTGTTTGCAAAAAAGAAATATTCAGGCGGAAATAAAAACCTTCTACTTCATGTGTGTGTTCAAACTTCTATTAATCAATGCCAGTTGCACTTACAGTGATTCTGAAACTTTAGAGTGTTACCTTTCAAAAGAGACCAACACCATGCATGTACTCCAAATGGTTCAAGAACAGCTTTCAATTTACTTTGGGTAAGCCTTGGATAGGCGTTTTAGGCGAATTTTCCAGGAATGAGAAGAGGTTAATAGAACTGTGCTTAATAAAATCTGGATTCAAATCTAGATTTACTCGTTTTTAAATCTAGTTTTGCTAAACTCTGAATAGAACTAATCTTAGATTAAATGTTCCCTTCCTCTACTATTGGTACCAATGTTAATGACAAATGACAAAGACAATGGAGATCCTTTATCTTTTACATTAGACATTTTCAGTGTTCAGCCTCCTTCTGATTAATGCTCATGTTTTGGACTGAATGTGACATTTTGTTAAAAATAGGACTATGTACTCCTTTCATTAGGGCTTTAATACTCAAGAACTAGTGGGCTTGTAGAATAATAGAAATGTGGCCTTTTACCAAAACAAATTCTTCCTTTCTTCTCTGGAAAATGGGTACAAATCCATTAGGCCAAGAACCAGTTTTACTCACTCTGGTGCATTGAGGTCTTCAAACTGACAACATGATATTGTTTTGCCAGCAGGTGGTTGTGCAGCACTGTCAGCCAGAGGCCCAAAGGTTTTGTGCTTACGTCTGACTGTTGTGAATTATGCAACTTTGTTTCTACTGCTTGAGTACAAATGAAGTCATAGTCCTGAAATAGAAATCCTAATTGTTAAAGTTCCTTCCCCATTTCACTATGTTCTGTGAGTAATTGTGCCTTCAAAACTCCCTCTGTTTTATCTTTTAATTGTTTAACAGAATAAAAAAGTCTGACTTTTATCAGAACTTTTCAGTGTGATAAAGTAACACATTTAGTTTACTGACAATGTCAGACTTTTGCAACCTGTATGCATGTTGGCATGCGCATGATGAACTACTGCTTAAAGCTTGTAATATGAACGGCTCCTATTTCCAGTTGATTATTCAGGTCAGTGAGGAGGACAGATTAGTCACTGGTTTCAGTGGTGCTGCAGAGGATGTTTAGATACCGTTGTGTTGCATCACCTCTGCACCTTTCTTTTATGAGCTCAGCAAACACGCCTAATGCTGCAATCCACCGCTCCCATCTTTGCAATTCGTTGGGATAACTCTGGATAACTGCCCTTTACATTAATATAAATGAATTTGAAAACACTTTTTTATTAAATAGGCAAAGAAAAATTAACACTTTGTCTGTGGGAACCTCTAGATTAGAGGTCGATCATATGACTTACTTTATTAATAACTTATGATTTAGAACCTAAAAAATATATATATATATATAATTGCTAATTCATAATTTCTGAAACAAGAAATCAAGAATTATGAATTAGCAATAGTAAAAAACTATATATATAGTTTTTTACTATTGCTAATTCATAATTTCTGAAACAAGAGCCCTCTTTGTCAAATCTATACACACAAACACCACAAACATATGCACAAAATACAAACAACCTTACACCTCTTGCAAAAGCTCATTCACAATTATATAAACTTTTCTAACAATTGTATTTTTGTGTCACAACTTTACAAACACTTAAGATACATAATTCTTTCCATATGTCCACTGCGCTGAGTATAAAACACTTTAATACAGAGACTTTGTCCTTTTCACTTGTACCATGGAGTAAATACAGACTATGAAGACATATGCAATGTGTTTATTCTTATACTCATATACTCATAACAGTATCATACACAATGGCTTTACCTGAAGATGACACAAATATAGTTACTGCACTGTAAACAAAATACAGTATATTATAATCTCTAACTGTCACACCAAAGGACAAACCTGAATCCTATTCATGGTGTTTGAGCTCTGGTTTCTCAGTGATCTAATTGGTTACAAGTGTTTTCACAGAGTTTATAAAACCAAACACACAGGCTTTTTAGTTGTGAATGTCTTATCTAATGTAGATAACTGTGTGTAGTTATTGTTTTTTGGGATTTCAAACAGATAATGTGTTTATCTGATCAATAGATGGGCTACATGAGTTAGAGCTATCAGTAAATGTGCCACACGTTTTTGTGTCTTGGCAATTGCAAAAAACTGAATTATCAACTTTGATATTAATTCACAGAATAACCATTTCACAGTGCTGTTGTGTAAACGTGTAACTCAGCAAGGTCATGGTTTTATATCTGCTGTGCTTTCTGATTGTTGTGTCTGCAATCTTGATACACGGTGTGTTCTGGAGAATGGTTGCCATGTATACTCTCGTGTAAATGTTAAATAACCTTACTGTTTCCGCAGATGGCACCAGATTTTCAGGAGACCAGACCCCGCAACTATGTGCTTTCGGCCAGTGCCTCTGCGGTAAGGAGAAAAATTATGTTTTACTAAACAAAGCTGGTCATGTACAATCATCCCTTTTAAAAAAGTTGGAACCAAGTCAGGTTCTGTGTACGCACTGCTCAATCAGAACACGAGTGCTTTAAAACTGAGGTCATTGGCTGTGAAATGCCACCTGGAGTGGGTGGGAAAATCACATACCTTTTTTATTATGGCTCTTCATTGTGGTTCTTAATGCAATGTTCCAGTATATGTACTAAGCCTGACAAGCAGTGTGTTTCAAGTCTGTTTCAGCTCTGACCACACCCAGCATCACTAATGGGCGTGGTCAGAAGTGCTTTGTTGCACCCACGCACAACAATGTTGTCACAGGGGCCTGGAGTTCACCTGCACATCCCCTAGAGATCAGTGTATTGACAGAGCTAAAACAGGCAAACATTCACAAATGAAATTGTATAGTATTGTGAACATGATGTCGGGAGAAACCAAACGCAGAACATCTGCCATAGCTGAGACATGAGTAGAGTAACGGGGTGTCTAGGAGTATGAACGAAAAACCACTCGCACCATATCTTCCATAGGAACTTCTCAAACCACTTTAATTCACCTCTCTGCTGTTGATGCATACGCTCAGTCTGTTTCTAACAAATTGTTTCGTCATTGTTGAGTGCACTAGTGGGGGCGGAGCTTCAGAGCCATAAGAGAGAAGCAGAACATAAATGTCCGTCCTGGCTTCATCCATCTGCCCTGAAAGTTGTCAATGCTGGAGTCCTCTGGAACTAGCTGTGTGACTGTCATGACCACCTGTGTATTTCAGACACAGCTCGGAGGCTCAGAGGTAGAGCCGGTCGTCCTCCAATCAGAAGCGGTTTCTTGACTGCTTTTAGAAAAAGATTTGGCCAGGATACTGAGCGGCACATTTTACAGTGTAAAAATCAAACTGTTGACACTGTTTCTAAATGACTTCAACCCTGCTTCAGCATTTCTGTCCTGACGTTTCTTGTTATTTATAAATATAAATACCAATACCAACATATCTGCAGTGAGCTAATATTGGCCGATATCTTTGAGTAGCTCTCATCGAAAGCCTCGGTCCATATGTCAGTTGGATTTTCCATGTTGTTTAGGCCATCTTTTCAAAAAAGGAATAAACTTTGTCAGGAATGACTTTGGCACTTTCACGCTGCTATTGTTGTCTCATGAAAGATGAGGGCAACAATTTTACTTTTAATTGAAATCAAAACGTCTACAAAATGTGGACTAATCACATCAAATGAATTACAGCATAGCCCATAAAACAAATCTGCTCATATGTAGCCTATAAACAAATGAATAAATAAATAGACTGTAGTCTATGCCAACACACGCGCGCACACACACACACACACACACACACACACACACACACACACACACACACACACACACACACACACAACAAACAGCACTATCTGTCTGAGCATAACATTATAACTAATATTGGTGGATAATTAATAATGTGAGGTTACTTTTCCTTATTTGATGGGTTATTTGGGATTTGGGAGGTAATGCACATATGAAAAAGAAAAAACTATGATGCATCGATACTGATTCGGACGTGAATTGGCACGTTATTTCTCTCTCTCACAACTAGCCAAGATACAGTTGTTAGCCTCTTGTTGAACATCTAGCTCTAAATATTAAGATCAAGTAAGTTGACATCAGCCGCAACTCAGCCAACTCTAACAATGACATTTTTAACATTCCACAGGGCTTGGAACTAGTATGGGGATTTCCAAAACTGAGTCAGCACTGACTAGAGTTCAACTTAGAATTCACACCACAAAATAGGAAGTAATCACTAGGAATCAGCATAGATTCTGTCTCATGCCAACACACAAGCTCAAGAAATCACGGACGGAAAAAGGAAAGGAAGTGACCAGCAACTGCATGATTGGTTAGAGCCAACTGATTGGTTAGAGCCAACTGATTGGTTAGAGCCAAACTAAATCTTTCTTCCAAACCAGGGTTTGCCTACATTTACTCAGCCTGAACCATGAAAACACATTCTCCAAACGTATTGCTCCGTCCACCACTGAGACAATGTCTTAAACAATAGCTTTTACATTTAGTAATGAGGTCAGGCACCAGTTGTACATCACACTGGTGAAGGCCTTCTGGGAAATCCTTGTTATAACTGAATGCATATTTATCTCTGCTTCTTTTGTTGTATGCTTTGGCCTCTCAGCTTTGGAGTGAGGAAGTGGAAAAAGTAAGTATGGCAATGTTGTGAACTTTGTCTTACTGTCTGGTCTCTAGGATCAGTATGCCTCGAATGAAGTAGGTCATACCATCTGTTGTCCAGCCTCGTCTAATAGCAGAAGTACTTCTGCCTGTTTCGATTGGCCACAATAAAAGGCACATTCCCAACACAAAGAATTGTAATTGGGGGATAATGACCCACACTTAATTCAATTCAATTTATTTAGTATAGCCCAAAATCACAAATTACAAATTTACCTCAGAGGGCTTTACAATCTGTACACATTTTGTACAACTTACACCGTTGCTAAGAGGCTTTCAGAAACTGTTTAACAATCTGACAAGCACCTAGTCTGAAGCATCCTGAGGCCTTGATTATCATTCTATGGATCTTACTGCTATTCATCAGGTTTCACTCTTACCACTGTTCTGCACATAATACAATGCAGTAGTACAAAACATCTAAAGTCTTCCCTTGTGACTTCTGCTTGACATACATAATGTGTCTCTCCTCAGGGTTCTGGGCCATGAAAACACTGGAGACTTCCTGGCCTATATTAAATCACTAGGCTTATCATTAGACATTACCGGTCATTATCTTTAAGCATGTCTCCAGAAGTGTGAACTTTTAATGTGCAAATATCTCGAAGGAAATGTGTCACTAATACTCCCTCCTGTTGTTTCAGGCTGAACATGAGCTCCGAGTGGCCCAAACAGAGTTTGACCGCCAAGCAGAGGTCACACGGCTGCTTTTGGAGGGCATCAGTAGTACACATGTAGGTCAGACACACACACACACACACACACACACACACACACATACACACACACACACACACACACACACCATGATGTTAAAAAACAAAACATGTCCTTCAAAGTTATTTTAAACATTTTGCAGTGAAGTCACTGTTTCACTGTGGTTTGTGTTTCAGTTCGGTTTATTTGAAACTAGTAGTATATACATGTTTACAAATTAAATAGTCTAAATGCTGTCAGTTTAATGAACATACGACAAGGTACGTACACTATACAATATACATGGTTGGTTCTTTTCAGTGTTGTCACTTTAATTTAAATCTGGGCAGGTATAAGTATTTACTTTGAATTAGAAATGATGACAAAAAGCCAGTAAAACACTCTGTTGAGCTATTGTACATTGTCGTCTTTTAGCTGGGAAAAGTTCAACCTTTAGATTCACGGGTGAGGACATAATACCCTAAACAAGAACACATCTCAAATAAAATGGTTACTGATCTTGAACAATTTTTATTCAAATCGTGATCCTGGACCTTCAGAAAGGTTATTCTTTTGAAGTTGATAATTAAACCCCGATAATTCGAGCATACTCTCCGGTCCACCTTTTTGAAAATGGGAACCACCACCCCGGTCTGCCAGTCCATGGGCTCTGTTCCCGACCCCCATGCGACATTGAAAAGGCGTGTCAGCCAAGGAGCTTTTTGACTACGGTAGCCGCCTCCACCAGGGATATGGGTGTGACCCCCCCCCCCCACTCCCCTGGTGTTCTGGTACCAGGTACACTTATGAGCCACCTTATGTTCCAACATGGTGTTCGTTATGGACAAACCGTGGCTAGCACAGAAGTCCAACAGCGAGACACCACTCGGGTTCAGAGGGCAAGCCGTTCCTCCCAACCACCGCCAGGTTCCTCTGTCATCGCCCAGGTGAGCGTTGAAGTCTCCAGGAGAACTTATGGAGTCTCAGGAGGCCTTTCCAGGACCTCCTACCGACTCCAAGAAGGCCGATACTCTGAACTGCTGTTTGGTGCATAAGGCAAGGCAAGGCAAGGCAAGTTTATTTGTATAGCACATTTCAACAACAAGACAATTCAAAGTGCTTCACATAAAACCATTAAAAGCATCAAAACATAATGCAAAAGAAAAGAACATTAATTTAAACATTAAAAATAGTCAGTAAAACATTAAAAAGCTAAAAAAAAATAGAATAAAAGTTGCAGTGCAGTTTAAGAAATAAAATACAGTAGTGAGATGCAGAAATTGATTAAGATCCTTGAATCTGGTTCAATCAAAGGCAACAGGAAACAGAAGAGTCTTTAATCTGGATTTAAAGGAGCTTAGGGTCTCTGATGGTCTCTGAGGGTCTCTGAGGGTCTTCGAGGGTCTTTGAGGGTCTCAGCAGACCTGCAGCTTTCAGGGACCTTGTTCCAGATATGTGGAGCAGAAAAACTGAAGGCTGCTTCTCCATGTTTAGTTCTGACTCTTGGAACAGAAAGTAGACCAGTCCTAGATCACCTAAGGGGTCGGGATGGTTCAAAAGGTAGCAGCAGATCAGAAATGTATTTAGGCCCTAAACCATTCAGTGCTTTATAAACCAACAGCAGGATTTTAAAGTCAATTCTTTGTTGGACAGGAAGCCAGTGCAAAGACCTCAGAACTGGAGTGATGTGATCCACTTTCTTGGTCTTAGTGAGGACTCGAGCTGCAGCTTTCTGACTGACTTTTTACAGAGACCTGTAAACACACCATAAGCACAAACACCAGTCAGAGCCTTATTCCCCGCAACACGCAGGCGCAGGGAGGCGACCCGCTGGTTCTCCTGGAGAACTCCAACACGGCGCTCAGCCGGGGGCTCGTGAGTATCCCTACTCCCACCCGGCGCCTCTCACCCTGGTCCAGCCTTCTCCAGGAGCTTGGTTCCAGAGCCAGTGCTGTGCGTGGAGGTGAGGCCAACTATATCCATCTGATACCGCTCCACCTCCTGCACCAGCTCCATTATATCTAGCTGGTACCGCTCCACCTCCTGCACCAGCTCCACTATATCTAGCTGGTACCGCTCCACCTCCTGCACCAGCTCCACTATATCTAGCTGGTACCGCTCCACCTCCTCCACCAGCTCCACTATATCTAGCTGGTACCGCTCCACCTCCTGCACCAGCTCTGGCTCTTTCCCTGCTAATGAGGTGACGGTCCACGTCCCTAGAGCTCATCTATGCTGCTGGTGATTGGCTCGCCCAGGCCCAGGCCCGGCCCGCCGCCCGGTCTCCATAGCACCCGACCCCGATGCTTGTTGCTGGTGTTGTAGCCACTCCAGAGACAGAGTTCTTCATCATATGTACCCTCGACATAAAGGATCTGAATACTTCTTCATGTAGATGATCTAAAACATGTGTTTCTTTAAGAATGACTATTGTGTTGTTGCTTATCTGCAGGTGAACCACTTGCGCTGCCTGCATGAGTTTGTGGAGGCCCAAGCAGCTTACTACAAGCAGTGTCATTTCCACATGCAAGAACTCCAGAAAGAGCTGGGAAGGTGAGAACCAGATGGGAGAAACGTGGAAAGAACACTAACTACTATTATGTAATGGTATCGCATTACTAAATAACAGCATTGCATATCTACTAGTTGCAGGTCTGTAAGTACACAAGCTGTATGCCAACCCGAAACATGTTAACGATTAGGGATTGATTAATTAGCATTAAACATGACTGTACTAACCAACAATGCACTAAGTTGGTGCTTTATTAGGACTTTGGTAGCAGTTCTTTTCCGCGTCAGAGCTTCTCTGTTGGGATGACTGCAGTGTGTACCGTGAACTACCCAAATCAGAGCCGTGGTGCCGGTGCAGCTCCAGGGCAGCTCCAGGGCTTTTCTGTTCCACTGAAATGGCATGGGGAAAGATGTTGTTTGAGTTCACCCAGAATGCACTGGGCATCTGTTGCCTGCTGCTCCTTATCTGTCTAGCTCACTGTGGCTGCTGGTTATTTTGACATTTTCTATTTCGATATGTTGCTATCAGCAGTTGTAGGCTGCATACTTTTTGTTGATTGTGCGTGTGAAACTTTTATTCTTCTATGTGTTTAACCCCATCTAATTGATGTCCTCTAGTAAAGCTTTAAAGTGGCACCGCATTATTACTGTATGATTTTATTATTTATTTTTAATAATATTTTTTGTAACAACAGGCAGAGCAGGAACAGCATTAAAATGATGGAAATATTTAAAGAAAGTAATTATCTGAATCAGATAAATGACTTCAGTGTATATAAAGTACTCATGGTATACTCAATAAGATCAAGGGAAAATATGCATTTTGTAATTTAGTAGCTTTAAATGATCCGTTAATTCTTCATCAACATGCCTCAAGAAAACGTCGCATCCAAATCCTCATATTACATATTGTGAAGAGGCATGTAGATGCATATGTAATATATTCCATGATGAATATAAATTAAGTTATTCTTTGTTTAATGCTCCAGAAATACTTGTATTTTTTTAAATATATTGTTTTAAATACAAGATTAAAAATAACAACATGAATTTTTCCTCAGTTCCAATTATGGAATTATGCCTGGCCGATTTTAATTTTGGTTTTGTTAAGTCCTGATAAATGACTTTCATTGTCTCATGCCCTCAGTTCTGATGAGGACGTGTGAGTATGGCTCGTCGTCTTGTGTGTATGTACTGACCCACACATTTGCTTGCTTTCCAATGCTTCCTACATCCATATCAAATTTAAAATAGTAAATGCTGCAAATTGGTATTTTCCAGACCAAGAAATTCACTTTGGCCACCTGTGTTGGTTACGTGGGAGGTTCCTTCAAATGAGGCAGTGCATATAGAGTTGTTGGTATTTTGGTGAAAATGTTTAGATGTCTCCACTTGGTTCCTGGTGACATCACTGCTCTGTATGTCAATATAAACGACTCATCTGAGGAAACCAAAGCATAACGCGTCCTAGTTTAATAGTTGTTAATATTATATTCCATTTCTACCTTTAGATCCACCTAAATGCTGCACACTGGCCCTTTTATGACAAACTATTTATGAACTCCAGTTTTTCATACAGTATGAAGCAGATGTGAATCACACACACTCATTTTAAATCAGAGTATACACATTTACAGAGTTACCTACAATGCAATGATGCAAATGCAAATTACGATACAATTCAGATTAAACCTACTGGTTGGAGAATATTTAATTAAAGGCCTGCAGCCGTCTGGAGGCAGAGCAAACGGCACCGAGCTGCTCCAGAAGAACCACACACACCTCGAGACACCTCAGCCTGATGCAACTCAACATTCTGCTGTTCATGCAGGAGAAAAAAGGATTACCTCATTGGTCCTGTGCGTCATGGCCTTCTTTCCAACTTTCTAGCATTTTTTCCTGTTTGTGTTTTATTCTTGAAATGCATGTCAAACGCTGAGGTTATCACGTTTTACAACATGAGACTTCTTTATTACTTGAATTGAGTGATGAATTAATTCAACAATCAATGATCAACAGCTTCACCAGACAATTTTGTATTACTTATTTCATCTGCATTTGACTAATTAACTGTAAATAAATCAAATAAATAGCCAGCATGTTTGGTCCTGTGTGTTCCCGTCTGCCTCTCTGCACCATCCAGACAACAACATGCTTTCCTGAAGAAGCATCGTTCCATTTGTTCAGCTCTTGTTTTCATACTTCACTTTAATTTGGCTTGGTTGTATTACAGCTATAACACCATTGATTTCATTGGCTGAGAGTGTGTTTATTCATCACCACACCCTCTGATCCATATTCCACATCGCTGGTGCTGCTGTACAGCCATGAACCAGACTAGCAGGAGGGCTTGAGACCCCCTCAGCCTCGATAAGACCCTGACTGTGTTTTCTGACCAGACTTGAACGTTTCTTGTGAATGGATTAGGAATGGAACAGTTATACTAGTACATGACAAATCATGAAGAGTATAACCTATGGTATGTTTGGTTTCTAGTTGTGTGCTGATACTGTTTTTGTGTTACTTTTCTACGTTTGTATTTCACATGCCTCTTCTGATCATCACTGCATCATCTGCCTGCTTTCCCTCAGGCTTCCCAATGCATTTGCACTGAACTCCACTCACTCCATAGCCACCGCCGGCTCTGCATCAGAAGGCCTCAGCAGCCCTGTGGAGACAGACACACTGAAGATTGAGGAAGTTCAGGCACCAGCTACAGGAACCCGCAAGGCCAAAGTCCTTTACGATTACGATGCTGCTGACTCCAGTGAGCTCTCACTTTTAGCCGATGAGGTAAGGTTTCATCATTTAACTGCAGCTGGTGGGTGGAATAACTGCTCCAGGTCCAAGTCTGAAGACGAGCCTCGCTGTGGTATTTGCTGATTCAAGTAATGCGTCTGGTGTTTTCTTTGAAGGTTTATGTGTATACAGCTTTTCTTATGATAGTGGAGTCGGTCTTTATTTGATATGGCTCCCTCCGCTATAAACCCCTGATTAAGTCAGCAGTGTCCCTGATGAGCATTTTAAGGATCATGACCTCAAATATCCCCACCTTTTCCAGGCCGTCAAATTATTTTCCTAATTGTTTTTTTAATGATTTAATGAATGTTACCCCTGTTATTTTGGCTACAGCAATGCTATTAGCACACAGTTTTGTTGCCAAAAACTAGCCAGCTAGCTTTGTTGCCTAAACCTAACCAAACTGTGACGGACAACTGGAAATACCTAGAACAATACACTCAGTAGAGCACAGAGCTCCTTAAGGTGTGTCTGCAACAACCACTGCTGTAATCCCTGATGAAATGATACAAGCCACAATCGTCCCCATCTAGACTGCAAGCGTATCAGATGCCTTTTTTCAATGGCACGTCTCACCCAACAGGTTTGCTCTCACTTGAATCAATGCAGCTGCCTGAACCGGCTTCAGGTTGACTGTGGGACTCTTCCTCTGAATAGAAACTGTCTTTAGTTCCGTTAGCTGTAAGCTCAGTTAGCTGTATTAGTATCAGTCTGTCATTTGCGAAACGATAGTTACATACATACATACATTTATTCATATCTACATGACATATGCTGTCAATAGAAGATGTTTTGAGGAAGTGTGATCCACCGCAAACGCGAGAGGTCCTTAAGCATGCAGCCATAACTGGGCACCCGGAACATAATCCAGTTTGCTGCATCAGTATGTGAGCTTAGCTTTGGACAGACACACAGGTACTCACTCACTCACTCACACACATGCGAGCAATCACATGGTTGTTCTGGTGGAGATAATAAGTCAGCTAAGGTTAAAAATAGGTTTCTCACAGGACACAAACCCCAGTCCGCTGAGTGAAAGTCTTATGTTTGTCCCATTAATCAACTCTGTTGCTCTTTCTGACACCAGGAGGCAGGGGATGAGGGGGTCCGGGTATAATTAGCCGCATAGCAGCCATGTGACTATTCTCACCCGTGTGCAAATAGACACTTTGTTTTGAATGCTAGGTTTAAAGGTGTCCACATTCTCTGTGTTACAGCTCATTACAGTTTACACAGTGCCAGGAATGGACTCTGACTGGCTGATTGGAGAGAGAGGAAACCAAAAAGGAAAAGTGCCTGTCACATACCTGGAGCTTCTCAGCTAAAGAACACACTTCCATTGACCCACACACTTGTGCATGTGTGATAACTACTGAAGCCATGAGGATTTTTCATTCGCTTCATTCAATTTCACACTCTTACACTAACCTGTAACTTCCCATAGCATTCCTCCACAGTAAGCATTAGCAAACGTGTTCCGTTAAACACACTGAAGTATATTCACATGACACTGACAAGTGATAATGGAGACGTCGTTACAATGAGTGCAGGAAAATCCCCATGGAGAATGGTTAACATTACTTTTAGCTATTATCATGGTGTTTTCGTTTCCTATTTATTACTTATTTATTGTTGTGCATCCCAATGGTTCAGGTAGACCTTCCACACTGTCTGCAGAGGTATTTCCATCGAATTTATGTTGTTGAACTGATTTGTTTTTAAAAAGTGTCTTTATTGTCTCTTAGAGGTGTTCATAGTGTCTTTAGGAGATAAAACAAGCATGCAATAACCACGCCTCCTTGATTCTCCCGATCACAGAGTAATGACGAGCCTTGTCATGCGATCAAGTCCGTTAAGTACAGTTAATCTCTGTATGACAGATCGTCCTCTTCGAGGAAGAAGAAGTGAAAACAGACTTGGGCTCACAGACGACGGATCATTTTGACCACATCATGACAAACACGTCATTATGTTGTGCTGACGTATATTAATAAAGATGTGGCTGCTTCCCAGTTTTGCTGCAGAAATCCCCTTCCATTGTCTTCCAATACTACATGAACATAATTGCATTTATTGTGTGTTGTATCTTTCTTATACATTAAATATGACACAAATTTGCTTCCTAAAGAACAATAACTATAAAACAGCAAAAAAAGTTTATCGTCTAATCATCTTGAAATCTTAGGAAGATTTGCCTTAACTGCTGATGAAAGAATGTAAGTCCATGTTATTCAAAGCGACAGTAACATTTTGTGGAGAGTAGGATGGAACTTTGCTAACAACAATTTTGCTTGATTGATTCATGTCATTCACTTTTTTGTTGTTTGTTTGCTCCTCGCCCCTTTGAACAACATGAACACTCCTAAATGCCTTAAAATGATGAGAATATGCTCTTCACAACAAAATGTCCAGAGACCACATAATGGCATGCAAGACTGCAACTCCTTCTAATCGTGTGCTTGTTTGTGTGATTTTGGTTTGCCTTTAACTGTTTTTTGAATTGATAACGTTCCTGCCTGTCGCTGTTCTGTCTGTCAATAATTCAAAGTGTCCTCAGTCTTCGTGCTGCATGTGCTACAGCTAGTAGCCTGTCCCGCTGGACATGAGGTGTGTATACCATGTTATGATGTAGCTAAGTCTGTCTAGGAGAACTGGAGCACCAATATGTCTCCACAAAAGATAATGTGCTCTCCCACATCCAATATATGTACATGCATGCACTCTTTTTGTAGTTTTTGTAAAATGAGCACAAAGTATGAAAATGCAAACATCAGCCAGTAGAGGAGAAGTGGAATGAGCCTGAGGCGAAACGTTTCCTTACCTCACGCGGTGAGAGGTGGGAATGATGTATGTAATTCTGGTTGGCAGATGAATGTATTCTGTCATGTTTCCTGCTCTACTCTTGTGCTCATTTCACAGTATTGGAGGAATTGGACTCTGTTTACCTCATCTTGTATTAATATTATTATTATTATATATTTTGTCAAAATATGTATTGCCTGTTTCATGCTGAATGAATGAAATGTATGTGATTTAATAAAATGTAGGATTTATTTGAATTCATGGTCTATTTCATAGCTAATGTGTACAGTATAAATAACAAACCACCCAGGTTAAAGCTGAAGCCAATGAAGTGCTTTAAGGTACTGCACCAAAATGCAACTTCATCATATTTTTCCACAAGAACATCGTAGTCTCTGTTACTCTATAATGTGGTGGTGATCGTAGGGTCATTGTTACATTAGGGTGCCACTAATCTCTATGGGACTATGAGCTCTCTAGTGGGGTAATATGGTACTATGAACTCTCTAGTGGGGTAATATGGTACTATGAACTCTCTAGTGGGGTAATATGGTACTATAAACTCTCTAGTGGGGTAATATGGTACTATGAGCTCTCTAGTGGGGTAATATGGTACCATAAGCTCTCTAGTGGGGTAATATGGTACTATAAGCTCTCTAGTGGGGTAATATGGTAATATGAGCTCTCTAGTGGGGTAATATGGTACTATAAGCTCTCTAAGACATACAACATCTGAAATCGTCCTCCTGCTGCTTAGATATTCTACCGACACACTTTTCCAAAAATATTTCACACTGCATGACCACTGATCTTCTACAAATTGTAAACACTTCCCTTCTCTCAGGTGATTTCCCACGAGCCCTAAAAACTGCAGTTATTAAACCACTCCTAAAGAAGACTAGTTTAGACCCCGCAATAATGAAAAATTATAGGCCAATATCAAACCTCCCATTTTTAAGTAAAATAATAGAAAAGGTGGTTTTTCAACAGCTGAACAACTTCTTAGAGCCGTAAATAACTGTTTTGATGTCTTCCAGTCCGTCTTTCGACAGCACCACAGTATGAAACTGCTCTTGTTAAGGTTTTCAACAACATCCACTTAAAAACAGAGAGAATGGCAGAATCTCAGTCTTAGTATTACTGGATCTCAGTGCTGCATTCAACACGGTCGATCATGACATACTACTAGACAGACTACAGGTCTGGGTAGGACTCTCTGGTGCAGCACTTAACTGGTTTGAATCCTACTTGAAGGACCGAGAATACTTTGTGTCTGTAGCTAATTACACATCAGAGCTGAATAGGGTGACATGTGGTGTTCCCCAAGGTTCAATACTGGGGCCTCTTCTGTTCAACATCTACATGCTTCCACTGGCTCAAATTATGGAAAACAACAAAGTGTGTTATCATAATTATCCAGATGACACACAAATCTACATAACTATATCACCATGGGCCTATAATCCCATACAAGGGCTGAGTAAATGCATTGAACAAATCAACAACTGGATGTGCCAGAATTTCCTTCAATTAAATAAAGATTAAACAGAAGTAATTGTTTTTGGTAGCAAGGATGAACGATTGAAAGTCAGTGCTCAGCTTCAATCACTGATATTAAAAACCACAAACCAAGCCAGAAATCTAGGTATAGTTATGGATTCAGACCTCAACCTGAATAGCCATATCAAGACAATTACAAAATCAGCCTACTATCACCTGAAGAAGCAAAGATTAGAGGACTTATGTCTCAACAGGATTTGGAAAAACTTGTCCACGCATTTATCTTCAGTAGACTGGACTACTGTAACGGTGTGTTTACAGGTCTCTGTAAAAAGTCAGTCAGAAAGCTTGAGTCCTCACTAAGACCAAGAAAGTGGATCACATCACTCCAGTTCTGAGGTATTTGCGCTGGCTTCCTGTCCAACAAAGAATTGACTTTAAAATCCTGCAGTTGGTTTATAAAGCACAGAATGGTTTAGGGCCTAAATACATTTCTGATATGCTGCTACCTTATGAACCATCCCGACCCCTTAGGTCATCTAGGACTGGTCTACTTTCTGTTCCAAGAGTCAGAATTAAACATGGAGAAGCAGCCTTCAGTTTTTCTGCTCCACATATCTGGAACAAGGTCCCTGAAAGCTGCAGGTCTGCTGAGACTCTAAACTCCTTTAAATCCAGATTGAAGACTCTTCTGTTTGCTGTAGCCTTTGATTGAACCAGATTCAAGGATCTTAATCAATTTCTGCATCTCACTACTGTATTTTATTTCTTAAACTGCACTGCAACTTTTATTCTATTTTTTAGCTTTTTAATGTTTAATTAACTGTTTTTAATTTTGTTTTTAATGTTTAAATGAATGTTCTTAATGATGTTTTACAGAACATAGTTCGGGAACGAAGGCCACGCCCCGAACTCAGCCCTAAGTACTTAAGCACAAGGAACCCGTCCACTTCCTCTTTGACTCTTAAACCTTAAAATCTTAAACCGCTTACCTGACGCAAACGCTCTTCCCCGACCCTCCCGGACGACCAGCTACATCCTGAAGTCCCGGAGCACCCTCCTGCTCTTCCCACGCTTCGTCGCCAGCATCCTCGGCTGCGTTTACCCATCCACGATCCCCGCGGCTCTCGGCATCCTTCCTCCGACAACCCCGAAGTTGTCGGCCCTCGCCTTCCAAACAGCCCCGACGAGTTGATCCCGACTTCGGCGTCCTCCACGGCGCTCTTCCACCCGCCGGAGACCCAGGCGCTCCAACGACGGGCAAAACCACCACGACCCTCATTCACCATTCCGACTCTCCGCCAATCTCCACATATTACATTATTACATTACATTTAGCAGACGCTTTCATCCAAAGCGACTTACAATAAGTGCATTCAACCAAGGGAGTTCAAACCCAGAACAACAAAAATCAAGAAAGTACAATTCCTCAAGAAAGCCAAACTACCAAGTGCTATGAATATGTGCCATTTAAGTGCTACTAGAGTACTAAGAGAGATACATTATATATATATATATCATTTTTTTTTTTTTTTCTTTTTTTTTCTTTTTTTTCCAGGTATAGTCGGAAGAGATGCGTTTTTAGTTTGCGACGGAAGATGTAGAGACTTTCAGCTGTCCTGATGTCATTGGGGAGCTCATTCCACCAATTGGGAGCCAGGACAGCGAACAATCGCGATTTTGTTGAGCGGTTAGCTCGCAGTGACGGAGCTACAAGGCGATTGGCCGATGCAGAGCGGAGTGAGCGAGGTGGGGTGTAAGGTTTGACCATGTCCTGGATGTAGACTGGACCAGATCTGTTCGCAGCATGGTACGCAAGTACCAATGTTTTGAAACGGATGCGAGCAGCCACTGGTAACCAGTGAAGAGAGCAGAGGAGCGGAGGGACATATCCCACTTTTCCGAGCGGACCGAAGAATACAACCATCCAACGCAACAGCATCAGCCTGATTAAGAAAAGATAACTTTTCAAACTATTCATGGACTCTCAGCACAACATCACTCGCGCGCTCAGAGCACTTCCGGTTTCCCCGCGCCGCTTCAGTCGCAGCGCCGATGGCGTCACAACGCATCTCACGGCCGGAGAAACCCAGCCCTCCACACCAGTCCTTTCAGAGGGCCAGGTCGTATCCCACCCTCTTCAAGCCGCCTCCGTACCAGACACATCTCACCTTGCAATTTATTTTCCCCAGACTTCACTACCAACCCATTCACAGGCATCCAGCCTCCAGCATCCTCTTCTGTTCTCTTGCTTCTGCCTTCCACACCTCACCCACCTCGGCCGACTCCTCCCACCTCGACACTGGCTACCCCAACTGCACAGACCTCTCCAACAAGGCTCCACAGGAAACAACGCAGCTACAGGAGCAACTCCGGGTCGGGCGTCTTGCCCGGGGTTGCATCGAAGTGGACGGAGGAATCCAGCTATCCACACCAGTCCTTTCAGAGGGCCAGGTCGTATCACCACTAATGCTACCCATCCCACCTTAACTGCGCCCCCGTTTTTCCACAGCTTAGCCAGCAGCCAATTCCAGCGTCCTTCCGACTTATTTCCACCTACCAGTTTCACTTTAGCCACCGCATTACCTTTAGCGCTCCGAGTCGCATCCGCCCGACCACCAACCACGCCACACGCTCAGGCAACGGATTCCCGCGAGTAACTAAATCGACCTTTCTCAATAAAACAAATCCATCTTCACGCAATCCCCAGCACATCGCTAACCGCTCTCGGCCGCGCTGCACCCTGCCACTTCACACCTACTCCAAGGAACCCACAACAGTCTTATTCGCCTACCCTTTCCCCTAGCACCGCAACATAATTGGCCAGCCTCCCCAGACCGCAGGCCCGAGTCGGCGGACTACCTTTCACGACCTCGACCCGACCCCGCGGCTCGGTGGCAACCTTTTATACATACCAGTCTACTTTCGCATCTAAAGCCGCCGCTCGCTTGCAGCAGTCCTATCAGGAACATAACCACAACAGTCCTATTCGCCTACTCTTTCCCCTAGCAGCGCAGCATAATTGGCCAGTCTCCCCAGACTGCAGGCCCGAGTCAGCGGACTACCATCCACGACCTCAACCCGACCCGGCGGCAACCTACATACGGTCTACTTTCGCATCTGAAGCCACAGCTCGCTCGCAGCAGTCCAATTACAAACATATCGAGGAGCAGAGATCCCAAGCCATATAGTCGGGTTTTCGCAGCTCGCTCTTCCCCGAATTGCGAGCTCGCGGCGCACCATCCCATCCGGCCACCATACGCAACCTCACAGCTCCTCCCCGGCCACCATACGCAACCTTACAGCCCCACCCCCCCGACGCTCTCGGCCAGACCCCGATAAACGTCCATGCACTCCCGTACGTCATCCATCTCTTAGACGACTTCCCCACCGGCAACACTGCCTTCCTTAACCCCAGCACACAGCTCACACACTAACTCCTGCACCGCAGGAACTCAGCCTCCCAGGTCGCAACTTGACCACCTACTCATTTCTGTTCCTCATGCAAGAAATTCAGCCCATACGCACCAGCCTCCAACACCAGTCGTCCGCTGTCCCACGGCCTTCAGCAAACCCCGACCATACCAAGGTTCCTCGGCCGCTGGTCTTCCCCCGCTTACCTCACTGTGGTGGCGGGGGCGTGGTTGGGCTCAGCTGCAGAGGGGATGGAGTGTGGGAGTGGTTCAGGGAACGGGGCCGGAAGAGGTTTAATTAGCCTCAGCTTGTTTGGGTTGGCGGATTGTGTTGTCTCCCATATATAAACCCCAGTAGGGACTGAGGGAAAGGGGGAGAGCAGGTACACAAGCTGCCAGAGCGTCAGACAGACGGGGTACGATGCGTAATGCTCTGAATAAAAACTGTTACTGACAAGACCAAGCTTTGAAGCGTCTTCTGTGCTGGGGGGAAAACTCACGGGGCAACACCTACCTGTTACACTGGCACCCAACACGGGTTCCCCTAAAAACAAAGCACATGCGAATCGATGAGGAACACCCAGGTCTGTCGGCCCAGCCGATCGTCGCTCTGGGGCAGATGCTAGGGGGATCGTGGCAATGCAGTGGGATCAGGCCGAGGCGAACCGGCAGTTCCTGGAGGCGCTCCGGGTCCAGGCGAGCGCAGTGGCTGAGGGACGCCGCAACCCGATGGCTGCAGCCCGGGAGCTCAGGAGGGGCTCAGCGGGTTGTCGAGAAGATTGTCCTGGAGCAGTTCGTGGGGGGGCTGCCGGCTGGGACATCTGCATGGGTCCGCTGCCACCACCCCACGTCACTGGAAACCGCCATCACCCTGGCAGAGGACCACCTGGCGGTGCATCCTGGCAATCAGGGGGACAGCGATCGGCCGCCGGCTCCATCCCGGCCGACGCCCGCCCCACGGAGGAGGCTCCCGCCGCAGCTCCTGGCTTGGCCCATACCGGCCCCGCGGTCGGTACCCCCACCCTGACTCCCCAATTTTCCGACCCCGGCTAGCACCGGCACCTTTCCCAGCCCACAGGGGGTTCCTCAGGCACCAGGGCAGAAGTGTTGGAGGTGTGGGCAGCCCGGACACTTTCGGAGAGAGTGTCCTCTGATGGAGGTGGGCCAGGTGATCCGGGTTGCCGGCTCTCTAACACCCTCCCCAGGTCCAGGAGCGACGTACCGCGTTCCGGTAAGAATCCAGGGGGGTACACATCAGGCGATGGTGGATTCGGGCTGTACACAGTCTACGATCCACCAGAGCCTGGTTCGACCCGGGGCATTGGTGGAGGCATTGTGGGGTAAAATTCGGTGTGTGCATGGGGATGTTCACGAGTATCCCATAGTGTCAGTGGAGATTAGAGACATGGGGAAAAAGCATAGTGTAAAGGTCGCGGTTAGCTCCCACCTTACGCACCTCCTGATCTTGGGAACAGATTTTGACAGGGTTTGACAGGCTAATGGGGCAAGCTGCGGGGGTGCGTTCACGGCAGACAGGGTCATGCGGGATGTGCGCTGTGCTCAGCGGCGACGCGAGGTCTTCCGACGCTGCAGACGGGGAGGGGGAACTGGCGGAGCCTCCCATGGAGACTCCACCGGCTCCCGAGTTCCACTCCATGGAAGATTTTCCACTCGAGCAGTCTCGGGATGATACTCTGCGCTCGGCCTTTGACCAAGTGATCAAGATTGATGGCCAGCTGGTTTGCCCTGACGCAGCGCAGTCATACTCGCACTTCTCATTGATCAGGGACAGGCTGTACCGAGTGAGCCGTGACACGCAGACAGGGCAGGAGAACACCCAGTTGTTGGTGCCAAAAAGACGCCGGGAAATAATTTTCCAGGCGGCTCACTATAACCCGATGGTTGGTCACATGGGATATGAGAAAACGCTAGACCGGATAATGGCCCGATGTTATTGGCCGGACATCCGGGCGGATGTGCGCCGTTGGTGTGAGTCCTGCTCGGAGTGCCAGTTGGTAAACCACCCGGCCATCCCGAGGGCGCCGTTGCGTCCTCTGCCATTAATGGAGGTGCCGTTCGAGCGGATTGCCATGGACCTCGTCAGGCCATTTCACCAGAGCGCACGCGGATATCGCTTTGTGTTAGTCCTGGTGGATTACGCAACACGATATCCGGAGGCAGTGCCGTTGCGCAACATTTCTGCAAAAAGTGTCGCGCAGGCTCTGTTTCAGGTCATCTCCCGAGTCGGAATCCCGAAAGAGATTCTGACTGACCAGGGCACCTTGTTCATGTCACGAACACTGAGAGAACTTTACAGGTTGCTGGGCATTAAGTCTATTCGGACCAGTGTGTACCACCCACAGACCGACGGTCTGGTGGAGCGTCTGAATAAGACTTTGAAGTCTATGATCCGTAAATGTATTAGTGAAGATGAACGTAATTGGGATAAATGGCTTGATTCTCTGTTGTTTGCAGTGCGGGAGGTCCCCCAGGTGTTAGTGTGTTCTGATTGGATGCCTGGTGGAGCCTCAGAAAGAATTCAGCCAACAACTTCACTCGTGCTGGTACCAAGATTTATTCTTTGGTCACATGCAAAGTTTACCAGTGCTGCAATTGCAAAGGCAGGGAGTCCCTCTGTCAACACGCAGGTTGAGAGGAAGGAGTACCACGAAAAGACGGAAGTTCGGCCCTTTCATACACCGATTTCGTCACAGGTTTGTATCTTACCATCCTGACCTCTGGTTGGCTCTGAGCTGACAAGGGGGAGAACAATCCCACCTCTCCTCACCAGAATGGCACGTGCAATGGCCTGTCTGCTTCTCTACTGTAAATATACTGATAACATGCATGAGTGTTGTGATCCAAGGCGTGTATCTATCCTTGAGAGAAAGACAGAGCGTCTTTCGCCAGACACAACTCTGGACTCGAGTAACCTTTAACCTTTCACAGACAGTAAGAATAAGAATATACACACAATATAAGGATTTATATTATCAATCCCCCTTTTTAATTTAATTTATTATGTAAACTAAACAATAATATAAAGCTACAAAAAATGGGCTATATCAGTTCATAACTATGTGTGTGTTATTTATTTAACAGAGTGGAAATCTCTAAAGAACAGGCTATATCAGTTCATAACTATGTGTGTGCTATTTATTTAACAGTGAAATGGGATTCTCTAACAGCCTAAAGCTCATACCTACATAATAAAAAGCTAAGCTAAAACCCATCTATATCCAGGATCTTTATATAACCCTTGTACTAGAGAACCGTTGTCCCTAGGTATTTGTAACCCTCTCCTTCGACTGGATAATCCTCTAAGCTCACAAAAGTCTCACGCCTTCTACGTGTGTGCGTGTGTGCGTGTGTGCGTGTACTATATGGGATATGGTCAAACATTAGCAAGTTATGTGTACAGGAATGGGGGTCTAACTCAGTCTCTTCTTCGGATCCATCGATGTCGAATCTTACCATACCATCCTCCAACAACTGTACCTCCTCTGCTAACAAAGCCATTTGATATGACGGGGGCAATTTAGAGTCCACTGCTGTGGTGATACACTTCAGGCATAACTGTCTAATACAGGGCATGCAGCAGCATCCACATAAGGTCATCACTACTATCGCTATAACTATGGAAAGGAACACGGATATGATTACGCCTTTCCACTTACCAAATATACCATTTAGCCAATCGTTCAGGGGGGTTTCTCTGCCTGAGTGTTCTGCCAATTCATGGGACATTGCTCTCAGACCGTCCAAGGCCTTAGTGAAAGATCCATCTGGGGCTGTGTTATTTGGAATGAAGGTGCAACAATTTTGGCCAAACATCGAGCAGACTCCTCCTTTCTCTGCTAACAACATATCGAGCGTCATCCTGTTCTGATAAGTCATGAGAGAGGTGGCAGACAACTGTCCATGCACCCCCTCTAAGGCGTCTCGGGTCATATTAGTCAGACGCTGGATGTTAAAATGCAGTTTAAATGGTCAACATTTTTGCTTATGGTTATCATTGGGAACAGTGATTCAAAACTGGCCGCTATCTGATCTATTAGTTTGTACTCGTCTGGCACTCCTCTGGGTATTCCTATGGCGTCAAAATAGATTGGAGAGCTAGCTTTTAGGTCAAAACTCCTTTTCTTTCTATCCAAGGGGCCCTGGGATTTTATGTGACTGACGAGCTCCTCGGCACCTAGTGGGATTACTCTGATGGGGACTATTAGTGAAACTGAGGAACAGTTTCCTTGCCAGTTACTAGGGAGGACATTCATCAATCGTCTTCCCCCACAGAACCAGTATATGTCTGACCTATCATAATGTAGTCTAGTTACATTATCCCAATTGGTTACATTGATAGTACTGTATAAATATAAAATATATAAAATGTGTCAAAATTCTCCTATCCGTACCCCCCCTCCCCC
The DNA here is from genome assembly GCA_016806645.1 of Ophiodon elongatus. Taxonomy (NCBI): domain Eukaryota; kingdom Metazoa; phylum Chordata; class Actinopteri; order Perciformes; family Hexagrammidae; genus Ophiodon; species Ophiodon elongatus. The sequence goes on along the minus strand of JACSYO010001173.1, from coordinate 16,135 downwards.
TTTTGAAACAGGACGGAATTCACAAATCCGTCCTTTTCATCAACATCGAGGTGAAATGGTCTAGAATAGTCTGGTGGGTGCAGCGTGGTTGTGGTGGCCATGGCTTGTTTAGTGGCTATGAAAGCGGCGTCAGCTTCTTGAGTCCATACCAATGGCTTTGAGTAATTTCGATGGCCTGCGCCCTGCACAAGTTTCCTCAAAGGGGACACTAGCTCCGAGAAATCAGCAATAAAACTCTTACTCCAGGTTACCAACCCTAAAAATGTCATCATGTCTCTCACTGTTACTGGCTTTGTATGATGTAAAATCGATGATTTCTGTTCCTCAGTCATAGCCTGCCCTGTTCTGGCCACTATTCTTCCCAGAAAAGTCACTCTTGGTCTACCAATCTGCAACTTAGACCTGGATACCTTGAACCCCTGTTTCTCTAGCCAACCCAGAACTGCTCTTGTGGCCTCCATAATGGACTCTGAGCTTGTCCCTGCTAGCAAAATGTCATCCACATACTGCAGTAGCACCACTCCAGCTGGTAATTCTAGCTTTGTCAGAATGTTCTTTAGCACATGGTTGAAAATGGAAGGTGAGTCTAAATAGCCCTGAGGCAGGCGTGTGTAGGTGTACTGATTACCCTGATATGAAAATGCAAACATCTGTCTTGAACCTTCAGCCAATGGAACACAGAAAAACGCATTTGCCAAGTCAATGCAGGAGAACCATGCCTTGTCTGGACCCACAGCGTTCAACAACGTGTATGGGTTAGGAGTGTCATAGTGAGTCGTCATTACAACCTTATCTATTGGCCTCAGATCATGGACCATTCTGTAGTCTGGTTTTCCAGGTTTAGGGACCGGATTAATAGGTGTGTTCCAGGGGGACCTAGTTCTCTCCAGCACACCTGCCTTCAACAGCCCTTCTATTGTCTTAGAAATGCCTACAGTCTGTTCCACTCTTAAGGGGTACTGGTGACGATAAATTGGAATCGTCCCTGGTTTTAGCTCTATTTCAACGGGATCCATCGGAATCAGTCCCACATCAGTTCCCCCCTTTGTCCAAAAGGTGTCTGGAAATAAGCTTAACATGTTTTCAGTGTCCGCATGATCAGTGTTTTCTCTACCATGTGTGCAGCTAAGCATGTGTGTCTCTGGGACTAACTGGACCTCCGATGTGTGTGCAATTCTGTACATGTTCTCAGAAGGGGAGTAGTGCAAGTTTTTCCTTCTGCCTGTTGCACACTCTTCTTTTCTTTTCCACAAAATCTTTATCTCTTAGCCATGCTCATATGGTTCACTAATTCTCTGCTTATTGGTGAGGGAGTTCTCTCTCCTCCAAACATGCCTCTCTCTTGCATATTCTCTGTCCACGCCGTATATCTTTTAGATGCACTTTTCTTATCTCCCTCTGGGGTTTTATCCATAAACCTCTGATATGTTTTCAGTAGGGTGTGCCGTAGTGTGCCTACTGGGCACCCTTTCCACACCTCGACCATGTCCTTAGTTTTCCCCATATCCGAAAAGTTTTAGGGAGGTGTTTTGCGGCTGATAAATAAAAAAAATTATGCCCTATGCTTGATGGACAAATAACAATAATGTTGTTTCAAAAAATAAATAAAAATAATAATAATAAAAAACCCCAAAAATAAATAAAAACAAAACTAAACTGCAATTGAATGATCAATGTGCCTTCAGTTACTGTTTCTATGGTGTATGAGCGTGTAAACTGATCTCAGCTTAAAAAAGTTTTAACCCCCCTTAATAGTACTCTATTCTTATTCTTATCATTACTATGACTTATTTATTAATATAATTAATATCACTATCATTCCCTATCTGTGTTATTTTGATGGTGTATGTCAATTCAATTCAATTCAATTCAATTCAATTTATTTTTGTATAGCCCAAAATCACAAATTACAAATTTGCCTCAGAGGGCTTTACAATCTGTACACACTGACATCCTCTGTCCCAGAACCTCTCATCGACTCAGGAAAAACTCCCCAAAAAACCCTATCAACAGGGAGAAAAATGGAAGAAACCTTCAGGAGAGCAGCAGAGGAGGATCCCTCTCCCAGGATGGACAGAGTACGAAAATAGATGTCATGTGTACAGAATGAACAGCATAACAGAGTTACAACACGTTGAATTCACATAAAATAGAAAAGAATGTGCGTCAGCAGTTCCACGGAAGGAACCAGGAGGCAGGACCAGGGTCCAGATGCAACCACGATTCGTGGAAACCTGCGAGGCGAGAAAGCACAAAGACTCCGAGGGAAGATGTCAGCATCAGTTCGGTCGCTAAAGTGTGTATCAGCTATTGGGGATATTAGTCTCAATGTTGTAATACCTAATTTCGGCCACGCGATGGTGTCAAAGGGTTAAGTCCCTGCAGTACCTTATTTGCCCGCTGGGGTATGAGTGTTACTACCTCTAGAAGCGTTATCTCTTATTTTGGGTGCAATACACCCCCGACCACTAAGTGTCTCCCTTCTATTTACCCTGTGTCTTGAGGTGCTCTTGATTCATCTTATTCCCATCTATTTCCGGCCTCGCCCTTCCCGTCGACGAGGGTTAGCTGTAGGCTAGCTTTAGCTGTAGGCTAGCTCTAGTGACTTACTGCTTTCTGTACCCTTGTATGTAAAATAAATAAGACCAAATCCACCGGATTCACAAACCCACGGATTGTTGACATGGCGGTCGTGTTTATCCAACACAGGACAGCTTTGAACCATTCAACCCTCCTACGCCCTCTTCACACAGACCCTGAGGAAACTCCACAAATCATTTTAAACTTACACACCAGAGGAAAAGTCTTTTTCCGTCCCACGCACACACCAGCTGATAACAGCATACAGCCTTGACTGACACACAAAGCCTCCTCCGGTCCAACAATCAAAAATGATTTTGCTCTGTATTTAATGTAATCACTACTCCATTCCGTTGATTATTTTATTATTATAAATCTATTCTTTAACACGTTTATCGGACAACGCACACCCCAGTGCTCTCAACAGAATGATTCACAGAATACTCGTTGATGTATTGGTCTGGAGGGTATATATATATATATATATATATATATATATATATATATTGTGCTACGTAACAGCTTCCAGCAGTTTTATACCACTTTTCCCTTACTTTTCCAGCTTAAAATTGATATCTTATCTATCTTATGAATAACGTAGGTCTACAGTCATATATCTACCAATTCACCCTTTGTTGAACACACCGTTTTTTTATCTCTAGAACGTTAGAACACGTTCAAGCAACACCCACGACGTCAAAGCAACACACACAAGCCAGAGTGAACGTAAGTTAAAAAAGGCTCTAACTATCGACAAGCTTAAAACACCAAACAAAACACACAATTATTCTCCAGAGTTAAACACAACATATAACACACACAGCTCTTGGCCTTCCGAAGGTTCCACTCCGTAGCTTCTGACAGCGTCCAACAATTGTATTTATTTGCATGTATCCTCAGAGGCCAGGAGAAAGGCTGCAATACCCAATATAGTGAACTCGAACAAGAAGCTTCTACTGTACCAGAAGGATACAGCGCTCGATCGCTGGGGTTTATAACACCAGTTCACCAATATTGTTTTATTTCTCCTTGCCTCGTAGTACCATAGACTATGATTTTCCCTTTTATTCCCCTTTAATGCCCCACAGATATGTAGTCTGGTCGAACACCTTCTTCCGAGGAATTCTCAGTCCACTCTTGTGTCCTGATACACACGGTTGTCAGGTCTCGTTAAAATCACCAAGATCTACAAAAACCCACCCACACAGTGTATTGAAAACAACAAATCTTTCCCTGTGTCCTTATATCCTCGCCTTTCGCGGCATCACTACCCCAGCAGAATACTCTAAACTGACCCAGCACGAGGATCCTGCCGCTCCGTGACTTCAGTTACCAGAAGTATCAACGTACCCTACGGACTTCAACATGGATTTCTACCGACTAGAGTAGACCGCCAGTAGCTCTCGCGAGCATACCTTCATTCCTATTTAAACTCTTCATTTTTTACCTAAATCCCTATGGACACTTATTCTCTTTCCCTAATAAAACCGGTGGAAATATGTGCTTGTGACTTTACATGTGACCAGGTACAATTTTGAAAACTATTTCCAAATTATGGGTAGAGGATTATTCTGCTGTTGACAACTCAATTTAGTTTATCCAATCCACAGACATTCTATTCATTCGAACAAAAGGTTGTCTGCTCACCTGTTCTTCATGAGGATCCTTGTTGTCAACCGCCAAACAGCCGCCGGCCCTCGGCTGGGGTCACCACACCGCTCTTTGTCCCAGGTCAACCAAACACGTTTCAGGGTCACCACTTTGTTAGTGTGTTCTGATTGGATGCCTGGTGGAGCCTCAGAAAGAATTCAGCCAACAACTTCTCTCATGCTGGTACCAAAATTTATTCTTTGGTCACATGCAAAGTTTACCAGCGCTGCAATTGCAAAGGCAGGGAGTCACTCTGTCAACACGCAGGTTGAGAGGAAGGAATACCACGAAAAGACGGAAGTTCGGCCCTTTCATACACTGATTTCGTCACAGGTTTGTATCTTACCATCCTGACCTCTGGTTGGCTCTGAGCTGAAAAGGGGAGAACAATCCCACCTTTCCTCACCAGACTGGCACGTGCGACGGCCTGTCTGCTTCTCTACTGTAAATATACTGATAACATGCATGAGTGTTGTGATCCAAGGCGTGTATCTATCCTTGAGAGAAAGACAGAGCGTCTTTCGCCAGACACAACTCTGGACTCGAGTAACCTTTAACCTCTTTCACAGACAGTAAGAATAAGAATATACACACAATATAAGGATTTATATTATCACAGGCCTCACGGGATTTTCTCCCTTTGAACTACTGTTCGGCAGGATGCCACGGGGGGTGCTCGACCTGATTAAGGAAAACTGGGAGGAAGGTCCGAGCGCCAGTAAAAATGAGATCCAGTACGTCCTGGACCTGAGAGCAAAACTCCACACACTGGGTCGGATGTCACGTGAGAATTTGCTCCAGGCCCAGGAGCGTCAACAACGGCTGTACAACAGAGGAGCTAGGCTGAGACAATTCACACCGGGAGAAAAGGTACTTGTATTGCTTCCTACTTCCAGCTCTAAACTACTTGCCTAGTGGCAAGGGCCCTTTGTGGTCACACGGCGAGTGGGGGACGTCGACTATGAGGTGGTGCGTTCTGACAGGGGCGGAGCTCTACAGATCTACCACCTCAACCTCCTAAAAGCGTGGAGAGAAGCGGAGTCTGTTTCTCTGGTGTCCGCGGTATCTGAGGGAGAGGAGCTGGGGCCTGAGGCACCAAAATCCACCAATCCAACCTCGCTCCTTTGTGAAGACCATCTCTCTGGGAGCCAGAGAACAGACATTGCCCAGTTGCAAGAGCAGTTTGCTGATGTGTTCTCCCTCCTGCCAGGTCGCACAAACCTCATAGAGCACCAAATTGAGACTCCTCCGGGTGTGGCGGTGCGGTCGCGACCATACAGGTTACCTGAACACAAAAGAAAAGTGGTTCAGAGGGAATTGGCTGCCATGCTGGAGATGGGGGTAATAGAAGAGTCCAACAGTGCCTGGTGTAGCCCCATTGTTCTTGTTGTAAAGAAGGATGGGTCTATACGGTTCTGTGTGGACTATCGGGTGAACGACGTGTCACGTTTCGATGCGTACCCAATGCCCCGGGTCGACGAACTCCTGGACCGACTGGGCACTGCGCGTTTCTTTACGACGCTGGATTTAACCAAGGGCTACTGGCAGATTCCTCTGTCGCCAGAATCCAGGGAAAAGACGGCCTTCTCCACTCCGTATGGTTTATACCAATTCACCACGCTTCCCTTCGGGTTGTTCAGTGCCCCAGCCACTTTTCAACGCCTCATGGACCGAGTGCTGCGTCCGCACGCTGCATATGCTGCCGCCTACTTAGATGATGTAATCATCCACAGCACCACCTGGGCGGAGCATGTGCAGCGGGTGGGCGCGGTGCTGGAGTCCCTGAGGCAGGCGGGGCTCACCGCCAACCCGGGGAAGTGTGCAGTTGGACGGAGGGAGGTACGGTATCTGGGGTACCACTTGGGTGGCGGGCAGGTGCGCCCCAAGGTGGACAAGACCGCCGCCATCGCAGCCTGCCCGCGGCCCAAGACTAAAAAAGAGGTGAGGCGGTTCTTGGGGCTGGCGGGTTATTATAGACGGTTCATCCCGAGCTTCGCAGAGCTGACCAGCCCCTTGACCGACCTGACCCGGAAAGGTACCTCAGATCCGGTCCAGTGGACAGAGCAGTGCCAGTTGGTGTTTGAGAAGGTAAAACAGGCTCTCTGTGGGGAGCCACTCCTACATACACCTAACTTCGCTCTTCCCTTTACTCTGCAGACTGATGCCTCGAACAGAGGGCTGGGGGCCGTTTTGTCCCAGCAGGTTCGGGGGGTCGACCGCCCGGTCCTCTACATCAGCCGGAAGCTATCCGAGAGGGAGGCCAGGTACAGCACGGTAGAGAAGGAGTGCCTGGCCATCCGGTGGGCGGTCGACTCCCTGCGCTACTACCTCCTGGGACGCTCATTCACCCTCTGTTCGGAACACGCCCCGCTCCAGTGGCTCCACCGCCTGAAAGATACCAATGCCCGGATCACTCGGTGGCATCTGGCTTTACAGCCTTTTAATTTCAAGGTGGTCCATAGGCCGGGGGCGCAGATGGTTGTGTCCGACTTCCTCTCCCGCTCTCACGGAGGGAAGGGGGAGTAGGTTAGGCCGGATGGCTCCCCGGCCTAAGTTGGGCGGTGGGGGTATGTGGTGGCGGGGGCGTGGTTGGGCTCAGCTGCAGAGGGGACGGAGTGTGGGAGTGGTTCAGGAAACAAGCCGGAAAAGGTTTAATTAGCCTCAGCTGGTTTGGGTTGGCGGATTGTGTTGTCTCCCATATATAAACCCCAGTAGGGACTGAGGGAAAGGGGGAGAGCAGGTACACAAGCTGCCAGAGCGTCAGACAGATGGGGTACGACGTGTAATGCTCTGAATAAAAACTGTTACTGACAAGACCAAGCTTTGAAGCGTCTTCTGTGCTGGGGGGAAAACTCACGGGATAACACCTACCTGTTACACTCACGTATATCCATCCTAACCCTAACGATACCGGACAACGTCCACTCGCACCCGACTTCATGAAGCTCATGAGTCTCCGCTTCCCTAGTCCCGACCAGATGTCAGCGGTTCATCATGGCTCTTCGACCCTTCATCCTTTGACCCCCCCCCTACCCTTCATCTCTTCATTTCTTCATTCCTCGACCCACCTCCCCGTCTCTTCATCTCTTCTTCCCTTGACCCCCACCTCTACATCCATCACCCCGCGACCCCAATCCATACATCCCTTCATCTCTTCATTTCTTCATTCCTCGGCTCCCTTCCCCATCTCTTCTTCCCTTGACCCCCATCTCTTCATCCCTCAACCCTAATCCATACATCCCACCTGTATGAACTAATGTCCCACTTATACACATTACTAACTTTGCCTGATCTTATCTTTCTGCTTCTCGCCCCACAGGTTTTCATGAATCGCGACTATATCCGGACCGCGGTCCCGCCCGACATCCACCGCTACTTTCATTACTAGTGGTCGAATCGCTATTGCCAATGCCATTTCCTCCTCTTACTACCATTGATCTACCTATCCTATGCCACGGTTATTAGTAGTCTTAACTTTCCGCCATTATTCTGCTTACTACTCTAAAGGCATGAACCAGTTACGTCCCGAATGCATCGAACGTGCCATAACCCTGTTACGTCATAGAGATGAAGATAAAGAGAGATAAGAAGTCTTTTGGGCCTCCGTGTCCAGCCTCGACCCACACACATAGTCATGCTACTTAAAGGTCTCCATAAAGCTGAGTCGCGCTCCACACCCAACCGTCAGCCTCCCACTTCACTTCATGGACAAGTATTAAAGTCCACGTTCTTGCCGGCTTTCTTCGGCCTCATGCGCCGCCCAGACTGCCTCAAACTCCGACCACCATCCGAGACGACATACCACCATGTCCGACATCTCCATCCTCTCGACATCATCGTCTATCACCTCAAAACACGGCAAAACCAACCAACATGGTCCACCTCAACCCACCTTCCTCTTCCGACTATACTTGCACCTAAGTCCATACGAAGCTTACTGCGACTACTTAAGCTCGACATCAGCCAGCCGAACTTCTCAGCGAGACCCCTTTTTTTGGTCCAACGTTAAGTTCATCTCTTATTAACAATTCATCCCTTATTAACACATTCATCTCTTATTAACAATAAGAGACTAGCATTCATTCCGCATCAGCGCCGCCTCCACCACGCCAAGTCAAGGAATCCCAGACCACATCATTAAGATGCTTGGCTGGTGGTCCTCCCCCACGTACCTCTCCTGCATCCGCCCAAACCTAACAACATCAGAAACGCTCACCGGCACTCTTCTTTCATGAAGCTCTCTTTTGGGGACTCTGTATTATCAGAGCTTTCGAAGAGACGACCCCCACCCACGTGTCTCTACCCCCACCGTTCCCTCCAGCCACCGGACGGCAGCGGCCTCTCATCGCACCCCTCCAACCTTCTTTCTACGACCCCCTCTACCATTCTTGTTCCTTCCCCCCTACATCCCTTCATCCCTCGACCCACATCCCCACATCCCTTTCTCCCTCAACCCCTCTCCGCTTCCTTAACCCAACCCTCTCGTTCCATCTCGCAATAAACCATCCGTAAACTCATATCGCTATTGGCGTGGTCTTTGTTAGTGACATTGTTTTTAAATCTTCTTTTCTTTTGCATTATGTTTTGATGCTTAATGGTTTTATGTGAAGCACTTTGAATTGCCTTGTTGTTGAAATGTGCTATACAAATAAACTTGCCTTGCCTAGTGGGGTAATATGGTACTATGAGCTCCTTAAGATATGATGGTGCCTCACCAATTAAGACTTTGTAGGTGAGGAGAAGGATTTTAAATTTAATTCTGGATTTTACAGGGAGCCAGTGAAGAGAAGCTAATACAGGAGTAATATGATCTCTTTTCTTAGTTTTTGTTAGTACACGAGCTGCAGCATTCTGTATCAACTGGAGAGATTTAAGAGACTTATTAGAGCAACCTGATAATAAGGAATTACAGTAGTCTAGAAGTAACAAATATATCCCAGTAAGCATTTTTCCATTGAAAAGACATTTAACAAACGACTACGGTCACCGGTGAAAAGACGTCCAAAATTGGTTCAAAAGTGAAAGTTACTATTTGACAATTGCATTGCACGTGTTCATTTAATGTGACAATAACACAGGCGAAGTGGTAAGCACGCTAAGGCAGCATCGGCTATCGAACAACAAACTTGTGCGTATCAGAACACATTTGCATTAAGATAAGTAGACCAATGAGATTAAGTAACACCCCTAAACTGACTGATTGTGCATAACATAATGAGAACAATGGCAGATCAGTTATTCTTCATGCACGGACCCTTCAGAGCTACAGAGCACATTACACTTTACTATTTGAATGAATTTGAATTTGAATATACTATTTTCACAGGTTGAGTAGCACAACCCACGACAAGTAAATTTCCTCTTGTGGAGTCTAGACAGCTAAAAAAATAACCCACATCTTTTCTTGCACAGATACCCAACTGCCATTTGAGTTTTGATTCAAATATTTCATGAAGTCAACCTGTTTCAGGAATGTACGGATAAGAAGGTGAAGTGGTGGGACGTTGACATGAAAGGAATTCAACACAACTCATCAAAATGATCTCTGCTGCACGCACATAACCACGCACACACACCCAACCACGCCACACACACACACACACACACACACACACACACACACACACACACACACACACACACACACTTCCAGAACAACCGGCATACAAAGCCATGTACATTCCTCTTCATTAAGTCATGTTGGTGTCTTTTGGGGCTTTGATGAGACCAACTGGCTGTACAATACAAAAATGTATTTACTAACACACCCCGAAAATGAAATCAATGAACTCACCAAACTGCACTTGCACTGACTTTCATTTTACATCCTACACTGTAAATACCTGAAATACTGGAGCTAAGTACAAAAGGTGTAGGTGGCAAGTGAAACCTAGAGATCAGGATCAGTGATAAGATGCTCACGTACTGAGTAATGTCATGACCATGGTTCAGTGCTCAGTTACAACCTATAGGGCCCAATGAAATAACAATGAATTTTAACATTGCACTATTTTTTTCTTGTCAAAGAAAGTGCTTCAATACAGTTGAAAAACAAAACATTCCATCTTTTTGTTTGATAAAGTGCTGTAAATGTAGCTGTTAGTGTTAAATTCCTTTAGTGTTCAAGTCTTTTGGATGGTCTGCTTCTCTACTGTAAATATACTGATAACATGCATGAGTGTTGTGATCCAAGGCGTGTATCTATCCTTGAGAGAAAGACAGAGCGTCTTTCGCCAGACACAACTCTGGACTCGAGTAACCTTTAACCTCTTTCACAGACAGTAAGAATAAGAATATACACACAATATAAGGATTTTTCAAGCAAACGGCAGTTTGCCTCTGATATGGGGCATTTGTTGGGAAGCTTAAAAAAATTGTCCAGATGAAAATAAGGGCCGACGTCGTGTAGTGTGAACTACGATAGTCATCGAAGACGGCCCTCAGTGAAACAGTGACCCAGAGAGCAGGGGAGAGAAGCCTGCCCGTATAAAAAACAAAGCAGCAGGTTTTTTCTGTTCATTCAGTTAAGGAGCTGTGAAAAAAGCTAAATTATGGGTTTTACCTCTGATTCCATTTTTGTCAGCATATTCTGAGATTTTGTCCGTGTTTCCCGCATTGCAGAAATAGAGCCCTAAACCTAGCAACTGCTCTTGAGGGGGCATACAATTGGTTACTAATGGACAGGTGATCATGCTTGTTCTTTCCAGTCTTTCAGCTAAGCTAAGATATAGCTAAATGGCTGTAGTATGTGTAGCGGACATCCACCGAGAGATTATAAAACTGGTGGTTAGACTCACAATTTACCATTTGCCTTTGGTTTTTACGATCCTGAGGACATAGAGAGCATCCAATAGTAATGAGTCACTTAAATATCTTCAAAATCTTAGTAACTCCCTGTGTGTGTGTGTGTGTGTGTGTGTGTGTGTGTGTGTGTGTGTGTGTGTGTGTGTGTGTGTGTGTGTGTGTCCTTTGTGTCTCACCCAGGACACTGATTTTGTACTGGAATGTAGAATCCTGTCCATTCATTTATTATGCATATAGGCACACATGTCTTTGTCATGATAACAATGTCTATCTATTTTGTGTAATTGTTAAATTCATAAATAAATACATCTTTAATTGATGAAGTTTTTTATCAGGTGAACTATTTGGTATCATTTTGCAGCTGAGATAGCAACGAGAATTAAAACGACTCTGTAAGTAACCAGTGTTAATTCTGTAGAGTAAGGTTCAATAAAATAATCAAGATAGTTGTTAAGATGGGAGTGGTTTTGCTGTTCCCACCATAAAACTGCACCCCCTTTCTCAAGAAAACAAACAACAAGAAGCCACAGCTCTCTTCTCTTCTACACTGTACTCCGACTCAGGTCTTTGAAGGGTTCCCCTACTCTCTGGTAATGTGTTCCTGAACTGGCGACCATGGCAATCCTATGCCCTCTAATGTGCCATGCAGCTCCGACATGCGATAAACCGTACGTAACATTTAAAAAATAAGACACATCCTGTCTCAAAGTGATGCAGAAAAATTAGTTCACGCATTTGTTACTTCTAGACTAGACTACTGCAACTCCTTATTATCAGGCTGCTCTAATAAGTCTCTTAAATCTCTCCAGTTGATCCAGAATGCTGCAGCTCATGTACAAACAAAAACTAAGAAAAGAGATCATAATACTCCTGTATTAGCTTCTCTGCACTGGCTCCCTGTAAAATTAAGAATGACATTTAAAATTCTTCTCCTCACCTAGAATGCCTTAATTGGTGAGGCACCATCATATCTTAAGGAGTTTATAGTACCATATTACCCCACAAGAGAGCTCATAGTACCCTATTACCCCACTATAGAGCTCATAGCACCATATTACCCCACTAGAGGGCTCATAGTACCATATTACCCCACTAGAGAGCTTATAGTACCATATTACCCCACTAGAGAGCTTATAGTACCATATTACGCCCCTAAAGATCTTAGAGTCAGTGGAAGTGAGACCTCCAGCGTTACTGTCACATTGAGTTATATAGAGAGTGAACACATAGTTGGGGGAGACGTATATTGGGACGTGTATTGAAAACATCCTGTCTGTCTGTGTAAAATTCTCCTTTTGATTGTTATTCAACAACAGGAAAGAGGATATGCTGCATGAACCATGAGTCACACATTGCAAGCTTTGCTAGTTTGCACTATTTACTTATATGAGAATATAAAATAATCCAAAAATATAAAATGTCCCATTACACCTGATCATTTATTTTATGTGTATATGAATTAATTGAACTCAGTAGGAACCCTGAGATTAAGATTTGATCGATTAATTTTAAAAAATTGTGTTTTCCAAAATTGGGTGGCGTCCAAAATGTTATCTTATGTTAAATTATATTAGTCCAAACTGATGGTGGCTCATGGCATAAGCTGAGTACCATCATTCTTTTAAACTACAAAATGCCTTTATAAATCATAATTGAATTATTAATAATTGTTACATATCTTGATATTAATTAATTCTTATTTTTTAAATCTCCTATCAGCAAGAACGCTACATTTGCATCATGCAGTAGCGCACAGACAAGAAAGTTTTAGCAATCTTCTCACCTAACTAAAGAAAAGGGAAAAAACTATTCTTATATTAACTATTCCTTTAAAGATTTAGTTGTCAAGTATTACGGCTTTGGGGTGTTATGTTAGTGTTAAGCTGGTTTCTTTTACAGTAATGGGAAAGTTGTTAAATCTGGATTTGATCATCTGAGAGAGATTTACAGTGATTGAGTCTACACATCGCCAGCCAAGATGATGATGCATGATGATGCAGCGGAAGCATAGCAAGACCACAATTTCACAATGCTTTGAAAGAATGGACAATTAATGCAAGTATCACTCTTGCTTAACCTTTACAGCATGCTCACATCCGGCAGCTGCAGAGGGAACGGTCCAGTATGCAGACAGAGGAATGGTTCTAGAGTGTGCTAATAAAAAGAGTTCACCCCTCCCCTAACTCTTCCTCTTTTGCCCTCCTACATCACCACCAATGACACATACTCAAAGCCTGTCTCCCTCTGTCTCCCTGCCTCTTTCTCTGTCTTTGGAAAGCAGAGAGTAGAAAATGACATATAGATAAAGTTGATTTAAGTGGTTAAATGGGGTGCAGGTGGTGGTGAATTAAGAGCATCGTTAAAATGGCAATGGAGTTCTGGTAGCCTGTAACGTGAGCGGCTCGGATAATGAATTGGTGTTGGGCTGAGATTAAGGTGAGACTGCGGATGAACTTTATGATGTTCAGTGATTGCGAGTGATCTTTGTTTGTGAACTTTTTTGGTCCACTCATGCCTCCAAAGAAGGGTGATGATGACTATGGGGTAAAGTTTGTAAAGGGCAGAGGAAGGAGAGAGCAAGGATATTTCCTGGAGGCCAAGTTGAGGCAAGCCATCTAGCAACATCCAAAACCGGTAAAGAGTGCTGCGTCGTTGCACAGTTGGATGTCTTCGGGCTGAGTTATGTGGATGTCACAGAAAAATGAAATGCCATTCCAAGAGGTAAGGAAGTCTTGCCATACTCTCAGCTCCATTTTACAGGCGTCATCCAAGATGATGAAATCGTGGCAGGATAGGGTAGCGGCAGAAAGGGACAGTAAGTGGGAGAGAAAGGATCAACCTTGAGGGATGATGCTGATGGCAAATGTCAAATGTCAAATCCCTGTTTGAACAGGGAAAGAAGCTGGCGCGGGGACAAGGAGGTAGTTAGAAATGTACAAGGAGATATGGTGGAGTTTCTTGACTGGGGGAGGCTTGGAAGGAGACTGAATCTAGGGTGATGATGAGGAACTCAAGGGATGTGCTAGGTCCTACTGTTTTCTTGGGGGAGAGGGTAATGCCAAGCTGAAGGAAAGCAGACTTGAGGATGTAAAGACCATACAATGGAGGAGAGAAAGATGGTGACAGTGAGGAAGTCGTCCAGAAGGTGAATGACGTATGGAAATGTGTGGATATTGAGTAAAATCTAGCAGAGTGCTTCAGAAAGGGAATTAAATATTTTGGGGCTGCTCTTACACCAGTACACCCAAAAGTGAGATGGAAGGTGAAGTATAATGAACCTCTCCAGGAAATACTAAAGAAAAATCCGGACTGGCGATGAGGCTGTTGATGCTTGGTGTAGCAGGGCCGTTGGGAGAAGAAACAACTATAATGAGTGTCTTCTTACCAGAGTACTCCTGGTGGCGATGCCGATGGGGCTGATGTGGTGGATGGGGAAGGGAGGGACTGATGAATCACAAGGTTGTCTTTTACTTCTTAACAAGAAGTCCGTCCACTGTACCTGGCTCAGCAAGGGCGGACTGGAGATTATGGCAAGTGAATGATAAAGTGGGGATGACCTCGATGCCTTGGTGGAAACCGAAAGTGAAACCTTGAATAAGGAAGTGGATGACTGGTAGGGGTTTGGGGGCTTTGGGAATGATGGTAAGAGGAGGTGCTGTAGAAGCCCTGAAAACACAGGAATGCATGCGGGTGGGACGAAATGAAAGGGTAATGGGGCGGTGATGATGCCATAGGTGACTGGGTGGGATGGAGCCTTGCACAGGTTGCAAAGCAGGGAAGAGCTTGTCACAAACCTTGCAGCAGAAGAGCTCATTGGTCAGGTTTGCTCAACCATGCTCTTTTCATAAACGTAAGGGTTTTCATGCCTGAACCACGCTTGTCCAGCGAAGTCAGAAGATTATTTTGAAGACACAATGTAAGGAGCGTATATTGACACACTTGTCACTGAGACGTCCAAAACTGACACGAGAGGGGTACGTCGACTATCATAGTTTGAAGCTTAGTGTATCGGAATTTGACAGTTTGAGGGTTAGAAGGTGTTGACCCACCACTGAGTGTTTATTTACACTCTATAGCATGTTTACAAGTTTACAAGGTTCCTGCCTCCTGGTTCCTGCCTCCTGCCTCCTGCCTCCTAACATGACACTGACGCACATCCTTGCATGAATCCATGCACCATTAATGAACATTACTAACTCTGCTCCATCGCCGGAGTCTTTGTGCCTTCTCGCCCCGCAGGTTTCTATGGATCGTGGTTGCGTCTGGACCTTGATCCTGCATCCTGCTGTGGTCCTGCCCGACACCTACTGCTATTATCATTAATTCTAGTTGCATTGAAATTAGTATGTCCAATACCATTAATGCTTCTACTATCATTATTATTCTACTATATCCACTGTTGCTGTTATTATTGGTAGATGTAACTTTTTCATCATCCTACTACTCTCATTACATGAATAATTTCTGTCATATGCATTGAATGTGTTATAACTCTGTAATGCTGTTCATTCTGTACACATGACATCTATTGTACTTCTGTCCATCCTGATAGAGGATCCTCCTCTGTGTCTTTCCTGAAGGTTTCTTCCCTTTTTCTCCCCGTTAAAAGTGTTTTTTTTTTTTTTTTTTTCTGAACCGATGAGAGGTCCTGGGACAGAGGATGTCGTATGTGTACAGATTGTAAAGCCCTCTGAGGAGAATTTGTAATTTGTGATTTTGGGCTATACAAAATAAATTGAATTGAATTGAATTGAATAAAGTAGTGATAGAGAATATGCTTTGAATTCCTAACACATAGCTTTGCAGCGTTCTAAGCAGACCAGCTGGCATGCAGCAGATAAAAGAACATTCAACCAGAAGAGACTTTAAACTTGACCTAGAAGAGCGTCTCTAAGATAAGATAAGCAGGCACACTGACCACAACCATGACCAAGATGGCAACAACAAAAAGCATATTGAAGCATATTGCAACATTTCTGATTTATTTCTCAAACAAGGTGTAAAGAAGTACAAACCATGCAATCAAGAAGAACCCTTCTTTTTATTGTCATGGGATCTTTGTTGATGCAAAATAAATAAATAAATAAAAGGATACTTCAAA
>JACSYO010001172.1:37500-39072 GCA_016806645.1 Ophiodon elongatus | reverse complement strand
ATATATATATATATATATATATATATATATGATTATATAAGGTGATTGTATTTCTATCTGTGCTGAACATCTAATAACTTGAGCACACAAAATATAAAACATATTTTTTCGGGGACTTTGGGAGTCATGTGAGCGTAGATTATGTTTAAGGTTTCCTCTTCCTCTTCCTCTCCTCTTCCTCTCATTTTCCTCTTCCTCTTCCTCTCCTCTTCCTCTCATTTTCCTCTTCCTCTTCCTCTTCCTCTCCTCTTCCTCTTCCTCTTCCTCTTCCTCTCCTCTTCCTCTTCCTTTTCCTCTCCTTTTCCTCTTCCTCTTCCTCTCCTCTTCCTCTTCCTCTTCCTCTCCTTTTCCTCTTCCTCTTCCTCTTCCCCTCCTCTTCCTCTCCTCTTTTTCTTCCTCTCCTCTTTTTCTTCCTCTTCCTCTCCTCTACGTCTTGCTCTCCTCTTCCTCTTCCTCTCCTTTTCCTCTCCTTTTCCTCTTCCTCTTCCGCTTCCTCTCCTCTTCCGCTTCCTCTCCTCTTCCTCTACTCTTCCTCTTCCTCTCCTTTTCCTCTCCTCTTCCTCTTCCTCTCCTCTTCCTCTCCTCTTCCTCTTCCTCTCCTCTTCCTCTCCTCTTCCTCTTCCTCTCCTCTCCTCTTCCTCCTCTCAGTTTCTCCTCTTCCTCTCCTCTTCCTCTCCTCTTCCTCTCCTCTTCCTCTTCCTCTCCTCTTCCTCTCCTCTCCTCTTCCTCTCCTCTTCCTCTTCCTCTTCCTCTCCTCTCCTCTTCCTCTTCTCTCCTCTTCCTCCTCTCAGTCTCTCCTGACCTGCATCTCAATGACACACTCTCTTTCATTAACCTGCATCTTCCTCTTTTCCTTCCTCTTCCTCTCTTCTTCCTCTTCCTCTTCCTCTCCTCTTCCTCTCCTCCTGTGCACACCGCCCCTCCCCCTCTCCCCTCGGTTGGCCCGATGCTAATCTCAGATTATTTCCCACCAGATGATTAATCTATCATTACATAATCACGGCTTCCCCTCTGCTGCACCCTGACGTCAGACCGATGCTCTCGACCCCGAAGCTATTTCAGTATCCAGCTTCCTCACGGCGCTCTGCTTCACAACGTATACACTCGTTTCCTGGGAGTATGTTCTCCTCCTCTCTCTAAGAAGGTGCGATAGCTCCTGTAGAATCAGCTGTTATGTAACGAGAGAGGAGTGACAGGTTTATCTGAGGACCGGTGGCTCCAGAAATAAACCTTTTCTTGAGCTTTTACACACAAATGAACGCAGTACAATATTATTTTATATTTCCTTTATTCGTGTCCTGATGCTGAGGAACAAAACTCAATATGTGCGCTGAACTAAACAGGAAGTACTGATTCAGTGAGTTCCAGGTTAACAGACATCTAGGTTACACATATCTGTTTTTTCTTAATGAATTAACGATATTTCAAAGTGAAGAAAATTCAAATCACACTTTTGACCTGAAACTCCAAACCAGTGCTTCTACTGGTGCTGTGTTCATCTGTTTCCCAGTTAACGTACTGAAGCACCCCATGCAGCTTTATAGCCACTAAAGCTGCATTCTCTCTCCTGAC
>JACSYO010001172.1:0-32500 GCA_016806645.1 Ophiodon elongatus | reverse complement strand
AATAATTAAATCTTAAGTAAAGAGGTAAAAATTAAACATTAATATACACATTCACAGGTTTCCCACGACGACCCTTTATGGGACTTTTTAATGCATTAAATCTGCTGTTGTACATTTTAATAAGTTGTTAATTAGTTTGTTTTCACTGTAAATTGGAGGTTAATTCCTAATTAATTAAAGAGCCGCTTGAAAAGACAAATTAATTCATGTTGAGGGTAAATGTACAACATCTGACTTACTGACTCTTTACTTCTGGAACAGTGTAGAAATACTCTGTTACAAGTAAAAGTACTGCATTCAAAAACATATTAAGTACAGTATAAAAGTATCAGCATCAAAATATACTTAAAGTACCAAAAGTAAAAGTACTCATGCTTTAAATTATTATTGTATTATTTATGCGTTATTGTGTTTAATGTTGTATCTGGTAAAGATGGAGCTCATTTTGACTAAATATACAAATATACAAAAAATATACCGACAAATAGCTTGTGAATTTCACCATGGGATCAATAAAGTTGTATTTAAATATATAATAATATGTCATAATTAATTTGTTGATTATATCTCATATTAATAATCTAAATTTAATCTATGTTTCAGATATATGGTAAATTTAGATTTATTCAGATGAACAGTATGAGGAAAATAATGTTTTTTGAACATTAAAGCATGTAAACATGTTCTACTAGAAACCAAAAATGTAAGTATGTACCTGAAAATTTTAATTATATGTCCCCTTTAATTACAATTTTTTTTTTTATTTAAGTGAACTGGCCCTTTAATTAAAATATTGAGACAGACGGTGAATTTAGGTTTATTCAGACGAGGCGAGTATGAGAAAAATAATGTTTGTTTTTTTTACATTAAAGTATGTAAACATGTTCTAGTAGAAACCAAAAATATAAGTATGTTCCTGAAAAGGACCCCCTTCAGTATTTCTTTTTTTTTTGTGATTTGGGTGAACTGGCCCTTTAAGTAATATACTGAGACATACAGTGAATTTAGGTTTATTCAGACAGGCACTATGAGAAAAATAACATGTTTTTGAACATTAAAACATGTACACATGTTCTTGTAGAAACCCAAAATATAAGTATGTTCCTGAATAATATGTCCCCTTTAAGTTGTTTTTTTTTTGTAGTTGGTTGAACTGGCCCTTTAAGGAAAATACTGAAAGAGACAGTGAATACTTATTCAGACAGGCAGTATGAGAAAAATAATGATTTTTTTTAAATAAAGCATGTAATCTTGTTCTACTAGGAACCAAAATATAAATTAGCATATGTCCCCTTTAAGTTTT
The DNA here is from genome assembly GCA_016806645.1 of Ophiodon elongatus. NCBI lineage: Eukaryota > Metazoa > Chordata > Actinopteri > Perciformes > Hexagrammidae > Ophiodon > Ophiodon elongatus. The sequence goes on along the minus strand of JACSYO010001172.1, from coordinate 31,197 downwards.
TTTTTTTTGTAGTTGGGTGAACTGGCCCTTTAAGGAAAACATTGAGACAGACGGTGAATTTAGGTTTATTCAGACAGACCGTATGAGAAAAATAATGTGTTTTTGAACATTAAAGTATGTACACATATTCTAGTAGAAACCCAAAATATAAGTATGTTCCTGAATAATATGTCCCCTTTAAGTTTTTTTTTTTTTTTTGTAGTTGGGTGAACTGGCCCTTTAAGGAAAATACTGAGAGAGACGGTGAATACTTATTCAGACAGGCAGTATGAGAAAAATAATGCTTTTTTTTAAATAAAGCATGTAATCATGTTCTAGTAGGAACCAAAATATAAATTAGCATATGTCCCCTTTAAGTTTTTTTTTTGTGTAGTTGGGTGAACTGGCCCTTTAAGGAAAACATTGAAGGACTTTAATACTTTCATGTTGCTACTTTTAGCGGTTATTTGGCTTATTTTGTTGCAATGAGGGAGAAGCTTTGTTAGATAGGGGCACAAAAAAGAGAGGGAGAGAGAGAGGGGGAGAGGGAGGGAGGGGGAGAGAGAGAGAGAGATAGAGAGGGAGAGAGAGAGAGTGAGGGGGAGGGGGAGAGATAGAGAGGGAGAGAGAGAGAGAGAGAGAGAGAGAGTCAGAGCGAGCTAAGCCTTCCTCTCAGTGAGGGAGGCAGAGGGGAGAAGGACACAGTAAATCTGGGACCAGAATAGCGTGGTGAGCTCCAGCAGCCTCACAGTGAACCAGAACCAGAACCAGAACCAGAACCAGAGCCAGAACCAGAGCCAGAGCCAAATCCAGAACCAGATCCAGAACCAGAGGAGAGGTGATGGACGGAGGCGCAGAGCGATGGGGAAAGAGGAGGAGGACGAGTAGACGAGGTCATGGAGAGGGAGACTAATGAGTGCAGCTCAGAATGAGTAACAATAAGCTCCTCGGTGAGTTCAGGGTGTTCGTGGATAGTTCAGGAGAGAAGTGTCACTCAGTCACATTGTTTCTTCTTCTTCTTCTTCTTCTTCTTCTTCTTCTTCTTCTTCTTCTTCTTCTTCTTCTTCTTCTCTGCAGCTCGCAAGCAGGAGATCATAAAGATCACAGAGCAGCTGATCGAGGCCGTTAACAACGGAGACTTTGAGGCGTACGCGTGAGTCCACCTCTTCTTCCTTCCTCCTTCCTCCTTTTTCCTTTCTCCTGTCTCCTTCCTCCTTCCTCCTTTCTCCTGTCTCCTGTCTCCTGTCTCCTGTCTCCTGTCTCCTTTCTCCTGTTTCCTTCCTCCTTTCTCCTTCCTCCTTTCTCCTTTCTCCTTTCTCCTGTCTCCTTTCTCCTGTCTCCTTTCTCCTTTCTCCTGTCTCCTTTCTCCTTTCTCCTGTCTCCTTCCTCCTTTCTCCTTCCTCCTTCCTCCTTTCTCCTTTCTCCTTTCTCCTGTCTCCTTTCTCCTTTCTCCTGTCTCCTTTCTCCTGTCTCCTTCCTCCTTTCTCCTTTCTCCTTTCTCCTGTCTCCTTCCTCCTTTCTCCTTCCTCCTTCCTCCTTTCTCCTTCCTCCTTTCTCCTTTCTCCTGTCTCCTTTCTCCTTTCTCCTTTCTCCTGTCTCCTTTCTCCTGTCTCCTTTCTCCTTTCTCCTTTCTCCTTTCTCCTGTCTCCTGTCTCCTTTCTCCTTCCTCCTTTCTCCTTCCTCCGTCCTCCTTCCTCCTTCCTCCTTCCTCCTGTCTCCTGTCTCCTGTCTCCTCCTTTCCCCCGTTGGCTCGTAGGAAAGGTCTGATGTCCTGCAGAGTGAGCACCAGAGCTCCCTCTTAGTGTGTTTTATCTTTGCATTAAAAGATTAAAGAGTAATTACAGTCATTTTTGTAGCCTCTGTCTCGAGTGATGCTCGAGCGAGGGGGGAGGGGCCTGTTTAGTAATACTGAGCGTGATATTGAGAAATGATGATGTCATCGCATTGGGGGCGGGGCCAAAGTACCTCTTCTGTCCTGCTTTTCAGCTGTGTGACACTGAAATAACGTGTGATATTGTGACGATGCTGTCCTGCATGTTTTTACAGGAAGATCTGCGACCCTGGTCTGACCTCGTTTGAGCCCGAGGGGCTCGGGAACCTGGTGGAGGGGATGGACTTCCACAGGTTCTACTTTGACAATCGTAAGACAACAGTTAAAAGATTCTCTGTGACTCCAACGTACCGAGTGAGTGGTGCTGACCTCCATCTCTCTCTCTCTCTCTCTCTCTCTCTCTCTCTCTCTCTCTCTCTCTCTCTCTCGTCAGTGCTGTCCAAGAACAGCAAACCCATCCACACCACCATCCTCAACCCCCACGTGCACATGATCGGGGACGAGGCCGCCTGCATCGCCTACATCCGCCTGACGCAGTTCGTGGACGGGCAGGGCCACCCCCGCTCCAGCCAATCAGAGGAGACCCGGGTGTGGCACCGCCGGGAGAGCCGGTGGCAAAACGTCCACTTCCACTGCTCAGGAGCTCCTGCTGCCCCGCTGCAGGGATGAGGTACAGGACTTAGCTTAGCTTAGCTTAGCTTAGCTTAGCTTAGCTTAGCTTAGCTTAGCATAAATACTGGAAGCAGGGGGAAACAGCTAGCCTGGCTCTGTCTAAATGTAACTAAATCTAAGTCAACGTAGATTTCTTGGTCACGTAACTTGCATACTTTACTGAAGGCACTTCCGTAGTTATATAAGTAGTTGTGTTGCCTAAACCTAGCTTAGTAGTTTCCCATACAGACGGAAGTTTAATTTAAAAAGACTGTATTCACGTAACGAGCAGAAATGGACTCTTATTGAGTATATTTATGAGGATTAGTTGGTTAGTGTTGTGTTTAAAGCTTGTTTCTGATGCATCTAAGTGGCCAAAAAAACTGGTTTTACTCTTTGCAGATGACTTGTTCTCTTTTCTCTCAAACCACAGAGGATTACGTAATCCTGAAAGCAGCCATAATCAAATGAAATGTATCAAATGACAATGAATCGCTCGTAGTGATGGACATCCAGAGTCAGCTGAATCTGCTCGGCTTTACGGAGCTTTTTAGTTTCAGCTCGTTGTTTATCCGTCAGACCACAAAACCACCCACCCCCACCAAAAAAACAAAAACCACACCCCACACAACACAGACAGACTCCGTTAGAGACTAGATGGTCAACCCAGTGGAGCATTTAGCAGCTAAAGAGACATATTTCCCTCATTTTTTGGTGGTGGAGACCAAAAACGGAGCAAAAAAAGAGAATATTAGACTTAAATTCATCAGGTGACAGAAACAAAGACTCCTAATGAATCATCATGTTGCTCTGTGACTGCTGGATGTGGAAATACAAAACTCGTTGACAGCAAGTTCAACAAATCAACTTAACAGCTTATTTCTGGTGCCTCGGAAGTTGCCCGAAAACTCAGTTATTGCATGTTTAAACTCGCTGTTTGCAGATAAACTTAACTGTGTGTCTAATGTCTTTCCAGGTATATGAGGAGCAGAGGAGGAGTGGGAGGAGAATCTGAGGAAGAGGTGCAGCTGCATGGAGTCGGATTGTGGCTTAAAGGAGTCTGAAGAGTCCGGTCTTTGGGATCTTTCATCATCATCAAACCTACTCGACAGCCGCCCAAAGAAGAAGAGAAAGGAAACTCTTTCGCCTGCGTCTTTGTCTTCAGACACACCTGGACAACACCTGGACAACACCTGGACAACACCTGGACAACACCTGGACAACACCTGGACAACACCTGTCCTCCTCTTCTTCATTTCTGTGCTGCGAAGCCTCCTGCCGAAGATTTACCCTTTTCCGTCTCCTCACTCTAAAATGATCGTTACTTAACTTCTCGTGTGTTATTATGGCTGCAGTCTATCGTTGTGCTCTTTCGACTGTACCGTATATTTATTAGTCATTTTAAACCTTTCATTCTTGTACCTTCTGTTTCTTTCTTCTTGTTTTTTTAATGCCGAGCATGACTCCCTCCTGTGTTCTTGATGCCAGTGGCTGTTTCTTCTGCACGACTATAAGGCTGCCTGTGTGAACACGAACTCCCGGTCCCACACGGGTCTCGCAGAGAGAACCAGTGGGCGTGTTTTTAATTATCCGTTTTGTTTTTGTTATTTCAATGGAGCTTTTCTTTCTTTCTCTGGAGTGTATCGTTGACCCTTGACCCGACGCCTCCGTGTGTTGACCTCTGAGCCGCAGTGCAAACCGAGCAGCATGCCAACATATTACCGTATCGTTCTGAATTGATTCTCTGTGTGCTGAACATTGCAAGCTGACTACTGAAATTATGACAATGGTTGAAATTATAGTATCACGCTGTTTATGTAAATTTCATCGTGGTGACTTGACAATTATGCTGTAGGTGGTATTTAATTGCATGATATTGCAAGTTAATAACATTGGTAAGTTGGGTGTTATCGTGCATTTTTGTTGATTTTCTTCTCGTTTTGGACTGAACTGGTGAGCTATAATCTGTTGCCTCTATTTTCTGGGCTTTGTAAGTGCATAAACAATTTTTTTGTGTTGAAATGATGAGTGTAGTATATGAGGATACTGGTGAGAATCAAGTGCTGGATTCAGATCAGTTTTAAAATAGCTCTTTGCTGTTTGAAAGACAAAAAGAAAGGAAAAATGTCACATCAGGGTCTTAGTTTAAATTATTCTCTACTTTTTTAAATGCAGATTTTTGCTTTGCACTTCAAAAGGAGACAAAAGAATTGACCAAACACCCAAAATAAAGTTTCAAAAACATTTTATTTGTTCACATTAAGAGGTCACTGTCTTTGTGACAGAGCACCAACTCGTCCTCTAGAGGGCGCCACCGTCAAATAACAGAGAATCACCATAAATCTGAGTCAAATACAGGGTTCAACATGTAGTTCTGATCAAAATCAAGCAAATAAGAATAGAGAGAATAAAATATCCAACAATAAAACATAAGGATGAAGATAATAAGAGTTAGGTAAAGTAATACAATATTTGGGCTATTATTAATAAAGCTTTTTAAAAATCACAGGTTCTGAGAAGTTTATTTCTGGAGCACATTTCAGCAATAATGCAATTTAAAGTGCAAAAGAAACACGTTATAAAGGGACATTTAAATGCAATGTGATTAAAACTCCAAGAGTATAGAAAATATAAACAAGCTAAAATAGAATATGACAGAGTAAAAGCTGCTGTGTAACAAATTATTTAATTAAAAAGTCTTCAACCGTGAGATAAAAGAAGTTTGTTCCATAAAAAAAGAATAAAAGAAGTTGTAATTATTGAATCTCTTGCTGATATGAGCCGTCTGTGTGTGATTTAATTTTCTGTATGGACAGAATATTGTGGTTAAAAATAAGAATTTAGCGAGTTTATCTTTTTCACATTGAAACCAAACCTAAAAACACGTAAATCAAATTCACAATTTAACTTTAGTCTCATTAACAAACTGCAGGATGGTTTATTATGGATTTTAGTACCATCAGTACCATTAGTACCATTAGTACCATGAGTATATACCATTATTACTTATTATTAACAAACTATTCATAACCCTCCGATAAAGCAGAATATAAAGTCTTAAAGTAAGAAATGCTGCTTTAGAAAGTTTATTTATTTTGTATTTATGTCTCAAATATATGTCTCCAGATTATTACTCGTGCATTTGTCTCTCTGGAGTTTTATGATCTGGAAACAGATATTTGCTCGGTTCCATTACTGTACGAGCTAAACATTGACTCGTGTGTGTGTGTGTGTGTGTGTGTGTGTGTGTGTGTGTGTGTGTGTGTGTGTCTTTGAAAAAGAAGAAATACTAAAGTGTAAAAATACTTTAACTGCATCCAAAATTTAAAAAAAAGTAAAAAATTAATTTCATCAACATATCGATCGAAGTACCAAATATAAAAGTATCGTTACGCAGAATGAATTTCAGAGTGATGTATTTTATTTTATCAGATTATACCATAATTATTTATTCATTAATGTATCAAATCTTTGTTTCCTTCTTCTTCTTCTTCTTCTCCTTCTCCTCCTCCTCCTTCTCCTCCTCCTCATTTTTATTTTTAATTCTTCTCCTTCTCCTCCTTCTTCTCCTTCTCCTTCTTCTTCTTCTTCTTCTCCTTCTCCTCCTTCTCCTCCTTCTCATCCTTCTCCTCCTCCTCATTTTTATTTTTAATTCTCCTCCTTCTCTTCCTTCTCCTCCTCCTCATTTTTATTTTTAATTATTCTTCTTCTCCTCCTTCTTCTCCTCCTCATTTTTATTTTTCTTCTTCTTCTCTCCCATTGATGGTCTCCGACCCCTCAGATGTATCAGGTGACCCTTTAAAGGCCCCGACCCCTATGTTGGGAACCCCTGGACTAAACTACCTGACTGTATATAAAGTATAAAGTATAAAGTAACACGCTTCTCTAACATACTGCAGAACGAGTACTTTCACTGCAGTACATTTTGCTCGTAGTACTTTTGTACTTTTACTGAAGTAAAACTTGAATCCCTGAGAAAGACGTTCATTCTTTAGATAATCAGCGACTCGGGTCAAAGGTCGGTGTTTATCGCTCGCTGCGACGCATTGAAGGAAGTACTTCTGGCCCTGAACCAGGACGGGTAAATGTACATGATGTAAAAGTACAACGGGTAACCGTGTTGTACCTCAACAGAGTCCAGGACACAGTACTGTATTGGTCATAAAATAATATCTGCTATGAACTTTATATGAAACCATTCATAAATCTGAGTGATGTACTTATAGTGAAGTATTGAACACCAGTAGTGCAAAGGGATGAAGTACTTTTTACTCATACTTTAATTAAGTACAATTCTGAGGTACTTGTACTTCACATATGCAGCTGTGATTACTTATAGAAAACATAAGTAAAAGCTCTTAAATACAACGATTTGTCATAAACTAAAGTGCATACATGTCTATAAAGTACTTTAAATATTAGTGTATACTTTTACTTGTTAATGCAGGACTATTATTAACAACAGAGTAAATGTACATGGCTGTATTGTTCAGTGATCTTCTAAGTATAACATTAAAATACTGCTTATATGTACATTAACAATAATAATCCAATCAGAATTTCATAATAAAACACTCTGAAAGCATAATGAATACTTTTACATTTGATACTTTGAAGAAGAAGAAGAAGAAGAAGAAGAAGAAGAAGAAGAAGAAGAAGAAGAAGAAGAAGAAGAAGAAGGTGAGAAGGAAAGGAGATAAGGAAAGGAGAAGATAAGGAAGAAAAAGAAGGAAAAGATTTCACTTTTCTCCTTTTTGTTTATTATTTTTTTATTTTATAAAACACATATTGTGTATGAAAGGTGCTATATAAACAAAGTTTATATTATTATTATCATTATTGTTATTATTATTATTGTATTAAATATATTCAATAAATACTAAATCATGTTTGAACTTGATATACAATATAAATACAATTAAGGATATTAAATCATATATTTTATACAATTTATTTTGCCAATCAACAAACGTATCCAACTAATTTTAATGCGCTATAATCCGTCAATTAATTGTTTATACTATATTTATATTCGAACATTTAAATACAATAAATACAACATTTTAAAATGTTATTTAAAAAAAAAAAAAAAAGATTGTGTTTTTTCTGACGCAACCGCACTGGGTTTCTGCTGACGTCACCGTGACGTAACACGCAGAGTCCGACTCACCTCTCCGTCCTGCTGCACACGCGCTGCTGCTCGCGCTCAGGTCGGGACGCACCGGGAGAGACCGGAGGGGAAAAAGGTAACGAACGAAACTCTGAGAAAATGTTTTGTTTCGATAAATAAAAGTTAAACGGTGCAGAAGAAACTCTCGTTCGGTTGTTTTTAAACATATTTAATGAGCAACGCACGAGGCGGCCTGAGATCTAAGACTACCGATGACAATAACAACTTGAAATAACTTGAAAACCATTCAATCAATGAAAAGATAAAGATGGCGATATTATATATTTGTTATTTTAGACTAAAACTATCAATTAAGAAGTCCTCGTGGAGCCTATGGTGGATTCCTCTGTGCCATTGACCTCCATTTCTGTCCAAAAATATGTGTTATTATATTTATATATGTTGTATTTCATCCCTATATTTTAACTATCACACTATTTTATGTCTTAGACTCTCATTCGTTTCTTTTTAAACATTAAGACTCTCCATCTCCTACAACTGCTTCTTCATAATTGCTGTGCACATGACAATAGATGATGACAGTAGATGATGACAATAGATGATGACAATAGATGATGACAATAGACAACTTGAAATAACTTGAAAACCATTCAATAATCGGGCGGCACGTTCCTTCTTTACAGTAAACACTAGTTTATTTAGACACCAGTCCTGCTGCCCCACATGCTCACTAGAACCCCAAATGTGGATTAATTCACTTCTGAAAATAGTTTATGAAGAAGACTGACTAAAAACTACATCGCTCAGGTGTTTTAGGGAAATGTAAATTGTTGTTTTTGATCAGGCGGCAACCTCCAGTTCTGAAGAGTGTTAAAGCTGCATTCTCTCTCCTGACCACCAGGGGGCGACTCCTCTGGTTGTATAGAAGTCAAAGCTTCATGTGTTAAAGCTGCATTCTCTCTCCTGACCACCAGGGGGCACTCCTCTGGTTGTAAGAAGTCAACAAACCAACCACCCCACCACCACACCAAACAAACCAACCCCCACCACCACACCCCAAAACAAACCAGTGTTAAAGCTGCATTCTCTCTCCTGACCACCAGGGGGCGACTCCTCTGGTTGTATAGAAGTCAAAGCTTCATGTGTTAAAGCTGCATTCTCTCTCCTGACCACCAGGGGGCGACTCCTCTGGTTGTATAGAAGTCTATAGAAAATGACTCTACTTCTCTCTTGATTTATTCCCTCAGTAAACATTGTAAACATGAGTTTATGTCTCAATCTCTAGTTTCAGTCTTCTTCAATACAGCATGATGTTCATTTAGTAAATTATGGTCCATTTAGAGTCAAACAGACCATAAAGCAGGGGATGCTTTAGGGGCGGGGCTACAAGGTGATTGACAGGTCTCTACGTCTCCTCCTCAGTCCTAACATGGTCACTTCCTGTTTACTGGTTGCAAAAAAAAACCAAGATGGCGACGGCCAAAACGCTGAACTCAAGGCTTCAAAACATCAGTCCACGAAACCAATGGGTGACGTCACCATGACGACGTCCACTTCTTATGGTCTTGGTCTGGTTTTGATCCCATCATGGGATTTGTTGACAGTAAAAAATATGTATAATCTTATCGTTTAAGATCAGAAGTGTCTCTGATGGACAATATTTACATTTAACCCAGGATCCAGGGGACGACCGGAGGAGACGTTACCCCCCCGAGCAGGAGGGGGGGCTGACCTGCAGCCATGCACCGCTTCAGGACCACGGTGGCCAGGCTCCGCCCTCTAGCGGCTGCACAGGCCGCCCCGAGCCAATCACAGCCCGGCTTCAGGCCCGCGAGGCTCCTGAACTCACCGGCGGCCGCCGAGCCTTCTCTCAGCGGCACCAGCTCCAACTACCTGGAGCAGATGTTCCACGCCTGGGTGGAGAACCCCAGCAACGTGCACCAGGTACTCTCCAACGCGAAGTAGGGTAAAGGTACTAATACACACTGCTGGTACTGTGTGTGTTTACAGAGCAGAGCAAACAGAGCGACAGATAGCGAAGCAGAGGAACAAACACTGTGCATCTACTCACTAATACAGTTAACCTCTCGTGATCTGTTATTAACGTCTCACGAGAGTTCTCTGCATAATGTTCAGCTGTCAGTCAAAGTAAAAACAAAGTTAACTTAACCCTTCGTAGTAATTACTGCTTTCCTGCACGCTGTTTTATTTCTATATTCTAAAAGCATCGTGACTGACTCACTTGCTCCTGTAATAATAAGACTTCATTCCACACGATTAATGTTAATGATAATAATACATTTTATTTGTGTAGCGCTTTAAAAGGTACTTGAGGTTCTTTAAAGGGGACCAGGGTGAATTAATGACCTCGACCTCATTTATATTACCGGCATTTAATAACAAATCTTTCTAATTTACTAGAAAGCTGATAAAAAGCTGCCAAATGTTTTCTAGAAGTTGAAACTCATACGCTGATACAACGTTCAGTAGATTAACCTGGAACCCTTCGGTAATAATAATAATGATGGTTTTGATTTATTTATAATAACAGACACCGTAAAGTTATTGTTTGTTGGTAACGAGGCTCAACGTCTGTCTGAGCTTCAGAATAAAAGAAGCTTTAAGCTTTTTGCAGTTAAAGTTAAGTGAATAAAAATATATTTAGAATATCTAAACATAAAAATATATATATTTAAAGGTCAAGTCTCCTCTATTCAGACAACAGCTCCCTTTAACATCTTATCTTTAATATTATAATCCAAATCATATCCATAGCAAATAATGTTTGAAGCATTGAAGCTTCTTTCATAATGTTGACATTAAAATTATTATCATTATTATTGATATTATTATTGACATTATTATTATTATTATCATCATTATTATTATCATTATTATTATCATCATCATTATCATTATTATTATCATAATCATCATAATTATTATTATTATTATCATCATCATTATTATCTTTGTTATTATTATTATTATTATCATTATTATTATTATTATTGTCATTATTATTATTATCATTATCATCATTAATATTATTATTATTATTATTATTGTCATTATTATTATTATCATTATTATTGTCATCATTATTATTATTATTGTCATTATTATTATTATTATTATTATCATTATTATTATCATCATTATTATTATTATTGTCATTATTATTATTATTATTATCATTATTATTATTATTGTCATTATTATTATTATAATCATTATTATCATTATCATCATTATTATTATTATCATTATTATTATCATCATTATTATTATTATTATCATTATTATTATTATTATCATCATTATTAGTATTATTATCATTATTATTATTAACTCACAGAAACATTGCGTGCAATAGTTCACCTTCTCTTCCCATCTTCTCTCACAGCTACAAAGATAAACGTAATGATTTTAAAAATTCACAAAATGTTTTAAAGCAACGAAATACTCAGTTTTCATCCATATTTGTTGGTGTTTAGCTTTTCATGAGCACCTTTCACAAAGCGAAGGTCAATCTCACACCATCAATTACATTTATACGACCACGATAACAATATGTGCAAACAATAATACACTCGTTGAAAACGCTCTCTCCTGTTTCCCCCTGCAGTCCTGGGATGTATTCTTCCGTAACGCTAATGCCGGGGCCCCGCCCCCCCTCAGCGGGGCCCCGCCCCCCCTCAGCGGGGCCCCGCCCCCCCTCAGCGGGGCCTCCCAGGGTCTGGTGGGGTCCCAGCCCGACGTGGAGAAGCTGGTGGAGGATCATCTCGCGGTGCAGTCACTCATACGAGCGTACCAGGTGAACTACAACACACCTTCTATACAACCAGAGGAGTCGCCCCCTGGTGGTCAGGAGAGAGAATGCAGCTTTAACACATGAAGCTTTGACTTCTATACAACCAGAGGAGTCGCCCCCTGGTGGTCAGGAGAGAATGCAGCTTTAACACATGAAGCTTTGACTTCTATACAACCAGAGGAGTCGCCCCCTGGTGGTCAGGAGAGAATGCAGCTTTAACACATGAAGCTTTGACTTCTATACAACCAGAGGAGTCGCCCCCTGGTGGTCAGGAGAGAGAATGCAGCTTTAACACATGAAGCTTTGACTTCTATACAACCAGAGGAGTCGCCCCCTGGTGGTCAGGGGAGAGAATGCAGCTTTAACACATGAAGCTTTGACTTCTAAACAACCAGAGGAGTAGTTTTCCTCTTGTTTTCCTCTTCATGCTTTTGTTTACAGCCTTATTGGATTGTTTACCGATGAGGGTCAGACATATTGAGCTGTGTGAAGTACAAACCGGTCCACACTGTACTTTTGAGGCTGACATCAATGTCTAGTTTTCTAAAATACGATAACAATAAATCCTTTGAAAGTCATTTTTAACAAACATAAACACACACACACCTGAGCTGTGTTCCTCTGGTCTGAAGGTGCGAGGTCATCACGTAGCCGAGCTGGACCCGCTGGAGATCAGCTGCGTGGACTTCGATGACGCCCCGTGTGCCGTCGGCTTCCAGAACGTCGGTGAGGAACACGAAGCCCACTTCCTGTTTCCATTTCACACTAACAGTCAAAACGCTTCCATCCCAACCTAAAGAAACCTTCGGCACTCTCATCTACCAACGTCGCCTCAAGGCCTTCTGAAAGCTCTCGGAGTCTTTGAAGAGAACGTAGATAACAGAAAGGTCTGACCCGAGATGAAGAGGTGAACATGTTGTAAATATAGTGTTCACTTCAACTGATATTCATTATTTTAGGAGTCTAAAATACGTCGACATCAGTACTTTACTTCGCTCCATCTACTGTAGTAATACTCTGACTATGTAGAAGTACCTCAAACAACCACACGTCTAAACTATCCCTTTTAGGGTAAATATATATATCTGATATAACGTCTGAGTGAAGCCTGAAAGGTTTTATCTTCTTAAAACATCTGCTGTCACAAACATTATTATTATTATAGTATATATATATATATATATATATATAAATATAAATAATATATATATATCTTTATCTTCTTAAAACATCTGCTATCAGAAACATCATTATTATTATTATAGTATATATATATATATATATATTATATATAATATATATATAATATTAGAATGTGTATAATGTCTAAATATATATATATCTATATATATACATATATATATCTATATATAGATATATATAGATATATATATATCTATATATATACTATAATAATAATAATGTTTGACAGCAGGTTTTCAGAAGATAAATATATATATATAGATATTTATATTTATATATATATATATAGATATATATATATCTATATATATATATATGTCTATATATATTTATATATATATATATATATATAGATAGATATATAGATATATCTATCTATATATACATATATATAGATCTATCTATATATATATATATATATCTATATATATGTATATATATAGAGATATATATATACTATAATAATAATAATAATAATGTTTGTGACAGCAGATGTTTTAAGAAGAAAAAGATATATATATATATGTATGTATGTATGTATGTATGTATGTATATATATATATATATATATATATACTATAATAATAATGATGTTTGTGATAGCAGATGTTTTAAGAAGAAAAATATATATATATATATATATATATATATATGTATGTATGTATGTATGTATATATATATATATATATATATATATCTATATATAGATATATATATATATATATATATATATATATAGATATATATATATATATATATAGATATATATATATATATATATAGATATATATATATCTATATATATATACTATAATAATAATAATGATGCTTGTGATAGCAGATGTTTTAAGAAGATAAATATATATATATATATTATTTATATATATATATACTATAATAATAATAATGTTTGTGACAGCAGATGTTTTAAGAAGATAAAACCTTTCAGGCTTCACTCAGGCGTTTGGCTCAGCGTCTCACAGGAAGCAGCTGGACGCCTCGTCATGAACACGTTGAACATGTTGAACATGTTTCTGAGGTTTTATGGACTAAATGAGTCGTCAGTTACTGGAGAAAATAGCCTTTAGATGAACGTACAGTAGAATAAATAGTCGTTATGGTCGGCCTCCAGGACGTTGTGGAGGGAAAAGTTTTACCTGTTTACAACCAACGTTTTCAGTTTTAGAAGTTATTACACTGCAGATGTTAATCGTTTACTAACATTAACAACAGCGGAGTTCACTGCTTTTTAGAAAGAGTAAGTTAATTATTAAATGTTTCTATTTATAATAGCAAGTTATGAAACACCCGGTAACAACCTAAGAGTTGTTTTATTATTACTTATTGTTAACAAACTATTCATAACCCTCCGATAAAGCAGAATGTAAAGTCTTAAAGTAAGAAATGCTGCTTTAGAAAGTTTATTTATTTTGTATTTATGTCTCAAATATATGTCTCCAGATTATTACTCGTGCATTTGTCTCTCTGGAGTTTTATGATCTGGAAACAGATATTTGCTCGGTTCCATTACTGTACGAGCTAAACATTGACTCGTGTGTGTGTGTGTGTGTGTGTGTGTGTGTGTGTGTGTGTGTGTGTGTGTGTGTGTGTGTGTGTGTGTGTGTGTGTGTGTGTCCTGCATGCCTGCAGCAGAGGGTCATTGTGCCTCGTGTAAAGCTCGGCCCTCTGAGTTCACACACAGGTTGGTCGCTGTGAGCCGTGATGGGACGTTTCCACGGTTACAGGTTGTTTTGTTGGGCTTTGTCCCGGCGGCCCGAGGGTCACAGAGGTCGCACAAAAGGTCGGCGTCGGCGTTCCGAATTCAGCCCTGTGAGAGTAAATGAGAAGTTCTGTGCGACACTAGAAAGAAATGGGGAACGTATGTCGAGCTCCAGGGTGCGTGACCTTTGCTCAGTGGGGTCAAACGGGACATATCCAGGTGGAGGAAAGTCTAAAGATCCCTTATGTAACATAGATACAAGCCCCGCCCCCTCCTCTGTTCCATAGCGTCTTATCTCTGATAGGACTTCATGCTTTAGATAAACTCCTCAGAATACACACCGTCCTGTCAGCTGCTTCTCATGTGTCTTATCTCACAAACTGTGGTTTTTAAAGGGGCGGGGTTTAAGAATCCAATCCAAGACCACAGTTTCAGGTCTTAAAGGAGGACACCAGCCTGATCTTGTTTTTCGGGCTCGTCCGGAGCCTCGGGGTCCTGATGAAGAAGAAGAAGCCTTTTAAAGATTCTCTTCAGTCCCGTTTTGATTCAGTAGAAACCCCGAGAGACCTTTGACCTCTTCGGGGATTAAAGGATATAATTACTTGACCGATTTTATCCACAGAGCTCATTCTGCTAAAAAAAAACTAAAACTCGCTGATAATGAGTCCAAAATGTGGATCCATGTAGCTCAGGGACTTTTGAGCTGCAGCCATTAATCGATTGGTCCATTGAAATAAAATTAATAATATAAAATATAAAAGAATGTGAGGATTTGTGGCCTTTCTTTGTCATTTATCATCGTAAATTGAACGTTTTTTTTTTTGTCGGGCAAATTTCAAGACATTCCTTTGGTTAGACAGCATATTAGGGCCCTTTCAGGTAAAAATAAATAATAATAAATAAATAAATAAATTACGGAGCAGTGGAAGGAGTGTAATATTTAGATGAAAAACTCAGAATTCCATATGTTAAAATGACGTTAATTAACAAGAAAGAACTCAAATGAGCGAAAGAGACCCTAGAAATTCTCTGAGATTAAAGTCAGAAATTTAAGATAAAAAAAGTTGCAGCTTCAAGCTCAGAGAATTTCGGAGTTTCTTCTGGCAAATTTCAAGAATTAAAATTTCGAGAATCCAAATTTCGAGATTTCGTGAATCCAAATTTCTAGTATATAAATTTTGAGAATCCAAATTTCGAGAATCCAAATTTTGAGAATCCAAATTTCACAGAGCTTCTCATTTACTCTCACAGGGCTGAATTCGGAACGCCGACCTTTTTGTCCGACCTCTGTGACCCTCGGGCCGCCGGGACAATCTTTAAATTTTGATTTAGAAAATCTCTATATTTAAATTTAGATTTAGAGAATCTAAATTTAGAGATTTGGAGAATATAAATTTAGATTTAGATTAGAAATTCATATATATTTTTTCTCTGAATATTACACCCTCCCTAAAAGTTTGTCTTACTTTGGGCTCTGAGAGACTACAAAGAGCAGTTTAAAATAATTTTATTTTTCTTTAGATTAAAAAGTTTAATAAAAAAACGTTGAAAAAAATAAGCTTATAAAGAACAATGGGTAGTTGCAGCCCTCCAGTTCCTTTATTAGAGTTCATCAATGAAACGTAATTTCATGTTTCTGTTCCGGAGTCCGACTGAGTTAAAATAGAGACGAGGAAAATAAAGCAGCACGGATCACAAATTCCAGGAAATCTTGACTTCCGTGGTTTCCTGTGCCCCTTTTATCGTCTGCTCCTCGTTTATATGTGTCAGGCATCTCCACCGTGACCTGGTTTGCGTGCCTGTGCTCGTTTGGTGGGGTTTCTCCTCACGTCCATGTCTCTGCAGGTTTATACGGACTGGCTGAGTCCGACCTGGACCAGGTGTTCCGGCTGCCCACCACCACCTTCATCGGGGGCAGCGAGGGCTCGTTGCCCCTCAGGGAGATCATACGACGCCTGGAGGTAAAACACCGTGAGCCGGGGCAACGCTGATCATAGCTTTAGTTGTTAGGCGCTTTTCATACAGAGATAGAGTCCAAATGGCGTCACTAAATAGGATTAAAAACAATGTTCAGCTTCAATAAATAAATAAAAAAACAACAAGTGAAATGTTTGATTCATAAAAATGTGTTTAAATTACATTAGATTCAATTTTATTGAGTTCAACAAACAAAATCTAACCAGAAGTAGACGCTGTGAAGGGCAGAGTAATGCTCATATGTATAGCAGTATAAATATACGTTATACGGTACTAATATATATACGTTATGAACAGTACTGATACATATACGTTATGAACAGTACTAATATATATACGTTATGAACAGTACTAATATATATACGTTATGAACAGTACTGATATATATATACGTTATGAACAGTACTAATATATATATGAACAGTACTAATATATATACGTTATGAACAGTACTAATATATATATGAACAGTACTAATATATATACGTTATGAACAGTACTGATATATATATACGTTATGAACAGTACTAATATATATATGAACAGTACTAATATATATACGTTATGAACAGTACTGATATATATATATACGTTATGAACAGTACTAATATATATATGAACAGAACTAATATATATACGTTATGAACAGTACTAATATATATACGATATGAACAGTACTAATATATATATACGTTATGAACAGTACTAATACATATACGTTATGAACAGTACTAATATATATATGAACAGTACTAATATATATACGTTATGAACAGTACTAATATATATACGTTATGAACAGTACTAATACATATACGTTATGAACAGTACTAATATATATACGTTATGAACAGTACTAATACATATACGTTATGAACAGTACTAATATATATACGTTATGAACAGTACTAATATATATATATACGTTATGAACAGTACTAATATATATATATATATATATATATACGTTATGAACAGTACTAATATATATATATATACGTTATGAACAGTACTAATATATATATATATAGATATGTTATGAACAGTACTAATATATATATATATATATATACGTTATGAACAGTACTAATATATATATATATATATACGTTATGAACAGTACTAATACATATACGTTATGAACAGTACTAATATATATACGTTATGAACAGTACTAATATATATACGTTATGAACAGTACTAATATAGATATACGTTATGAACAGTACTAATATATATACGTTATGAACAGTACTAATATAGATATACGTTATGAACAGTACTAATATATATATATATACGTTATGAACAGTACTAATATATATACGTTATGAACAGTACTAATATATATACGTTATGAACAGTACTAATATATATACGTTATGAACAGTACTAATACATATACGTTATGAACAGTACTAATATATATACGTTATGAACAGTACTAATATATATATATATACGTTATGAACAGTACTAATATATATATATACGTTATGAACAGTACTAATACATATATACGGTATGAACGTTAATGTGTGTACATTTTAGCAGAACACAATACAAATACAACTATTTACAATTAGTTTTAGAAGCTTCATAAACAGGAAGTCTTAAAAATCTTAATTTGAGTAAATATTTTGTGTAGTTTCCAGGATATTACACCTTTTGTTTCTTCATAACACGTTTAATACTTTACTTCCTTCTCCACCGGGTTTATAGAAAGGTACTAAAGTAGTTTATGAACATGAGATGTGAGTTTACAGATGATTACAACCCCTCCTCTCTCTAGTGGAGGTTGGTTTATGGCCTTTAGTGTTCAGACCTTCAGCCTGTGATCACATCTCTGATTCCTCACGGTTCATTCTGCTCGTGCGCCCCCTGGTGGTGAGGAGAATAACGCAGCTCAGAGAGCATAAACGCTCATTAAAGCCTCGTTAACCCTCGTTAACCCTTGTTAACCCTCGTTAACGCTCATTAAAGCCTTGTTAACCCTCGTTAACGCTTGTTAACCCTCATTAAAGCCTCGTTAACCTTTGTTAACCCTCGTTAACGCTTGTTAACCCTCATTAAAGCCTCGTTAACCCTCGTTAACCCTTGTTAACCCTCGTTAACGCTCATTAAAGCCTCGTTAACCCTCGTTCACGCTTGTTAACGCTTGTTAACCCTCATTAAAGCCTCGTTAACCCTCGTTAACCTTCGTTAACCCTGGTTAACCCTCATGAACGCTCATTAAAGCCTCGTTAACCCTCGTTAACCCTTGTTAACCCTCGTTAACGCTCATTAAAGCCTCGTTAACACTCATTAAAGTCTCGTTAACCCTCGTTAACCCTTGTTAACCCTCGTTAACTCTCATTACAGCCTCGTTAACGCTCATTAAAGCCTCGTTAACGCTCATTAAAGCCTTGTTAACCCTTGTTAACGCTCATTAAAGCCTCGTTAACCCTCGTTAACCGTCTCTCCTCCAGACGGCCTACTGTCGGCACATCGGAGTGGAGTTCATGTTCATCAACGACGTGGAGCAGTGCCAGTGGATCAGACGCAAGTTCGAGACACCGGGAGTCATGAGGTTCAGTCCGGAGGAGAAGAGGACTCTCCTGGCCCGGATGATCCGGTCCACAAGGTCCGTCTGAGTTTCTGGGAGTGAGGGAGGGAGAGATGGAGGGGGGAGGGAGTGATGGAGAGATGGGGGGATGGATGGAGAGATGGAGGGATGGAGGGAGGGATGGATGTATGTATGTATGTATGTATGGAGGGATGAGGGGATGGATGTATGGAGGGATGGGGGATGGAGGGATAGGGGGAGGGATGGGGGGATGGGGGGTGGAGGGAGGTGGGAGGGATGGATGTATGTATGGAGGGATGAGGGGATGGATGTATGGAGGGATGGGGGGATGGAGAGAGGGGGTATGGGGGAGAGAGGGGGTATGGGGGAGGGAGGGGGGGAGGGGGCACGTTCTGAGACACCATGTGAAGCAGCTCCACCTGTCCACAGGTTCGAGGAGTTCCTCCAGAGGAAATGGTCCTCGGAGAAGCGGTTCGGTCTGGAGGGCTGTGAATCGCTCATCCCGGCCCTGAAGACCATCATCGACGAGTCCAGCCTGAGCGGAGTGGAGAGCGTGATCATGGGGATGTCTCACAGGTAACCAGTGGGAACACCTGAGGCCCAACCGGAGGACTATTCATTGATTTTAAGGGCAAAATATTTCACTCTATCTCGGTCTCTTGCGTAATATTCTCATGGCGTCATTATAAGCTACTTGAAGTCTCCGGAGGCTACATTTTGCATCCACACACATGTCAGTGAATGAGGCCCGATGCCTCTCAGGACCTCCGTCAGATCCCATCGGGTGAAGCAGCTTGTAGCTAACGTGTGCTCCTCCGTCTGCAGAGGGAGGCTCAACGTTCTGGCTAACGTGATCCGGAAGGAGCTGGAACAAATCTTCTGCCAGTTCGACTCCAAACTGGAAGCCGCGGACGAGGTTTGAACAGGAAGTGCTGACCTTTGAACTTTGACCTTTGTCGCGAGGCTGCAAGCACTGTTTATTCTCACTGTGCTGATTTAGATATTTATTTTGATTCATCGATTATTTGTTTTGAATATAAAATTTTCGAAAGTCATAGTTTCTCTGAGCCAAAAGGGGATTTTTTTAAATACATTTACTTGCTGTCTTGAGAGACATCCCTTTGGTTAGACAGCATATTAGGGCCATTTCAGGTAAAAACATTATAATACATAAATTACGGAGCAGTGGAAGGGTTGTAATGTTTAGAGGAAAAACTCAGAATTACATATATTAAAATGACTTTAATTAACGAGAAAGAACTCAAATGAGCAAAAAAGAAACCAGAAATTCTCTGAGATTAAAGTCAGGAATTTTAGATTAAAAAAATTGCGACTTCAATCTCAGAGAATTTCTGAGTTTCTTCTGGCAAATTTCCAGAATCTAAATTTCGAGATTTCGAGAATCTAAATTTCGAGATTTCGAGAATCAAACTTTTTAGATTTTGAGAATCTAAATTTAGAGATTTCGAGATACAAAATTTTGACATTTCGAAAATCAAAATTTTGAGATTTCGAAAATCTAAATTTAGAGATTTCGAGAATCTAAATTTCAAGATTTCGAGATACTAAATTTTGACATTTCGAAAATCTAAATTTTGAGATTTCGAAAATCTAAATTTCGAGATTTCGAGAATCTAAATTTCGAGATTTCGAGATACTAAATTTTGACATTTCGAAAATCTAAATTTGGAGAGGATTGGTCTCTCAGGGTTCTGGCGATGTGAAGTACCACTTGGGGACGTACCACAAGAGGATGAACCGGGTCAGCGACCGGGAGGTCACCATGTCCCTCGTGGCCAACCCGTCCCACCTGGAGGCCGTGGACCCGGTGGTGCAGGGCAAGACCAAGGCCGAGCAGTTCTACCGCGGAGACACCGAGGGCAAGAGGGTACACTGCGGTTCATATGTATGAACATATGGAGGGGGGGGGGGGGTTTCTATCCTCATGTTTGTTACCTGATGGTCGACTTCACAGGTGATGTCCATCCTGCTTCACGGCGACGCGGCGTTCGCGGGTCAGGGCATCGTGTACGAGACCTTCCACCTGTCCGACCTGCCGTCCTACACCACGCACGGCACCGTGCACGTGGTGGTCAACAACCAGGTACGCACCCACGAAGAGTCTACCTGCATTAAATATGTTAGAAATAAAACCTTCGGCCTTCAAAACTAAACAAAAACGACCCGAACATTTGTCTGTCTGCTGCAAATACAGAAAAATAAGTCTCTGTCCCTCTCTTCTCTCCACGCCCGTATGAATGCATAATCTATAAAGTTAAAGAAAACACACACAGTCCTCAGTAAAAAAAAAATGTAATGTATTAAAAAGAAATCTAGATGTAATCATGTCGCAATTCTCCGGATATACCCATTTCTTAGTCTTCTTATTTATTTATTTATATATACAGTACAGCCTGTGTGTGTCCTCAGTAAAAAAAAACTGTGTATTTATTAAATATAGATGTAATCATGTCCAACATTCTATGTCTGTGTCTTAATAATATAATATAATATAATTTAAAACTCAAAATGTATTTATTAAATATAGACGTAATGTCTTAATATAATTTAAAACTCAAAATGTATTTATTAAATATAGACGTAATGTCTTAATATAATTTAAAACTCAAAATGTATTTATTAAATATAGACGTAATGTCCTAATATAATTTAAAACTCAAAATGTATTTATTAAATATAGACGTAATGTCCTAATATAATTTAAAACTCAAAATGTATTTATTAAATATAGACGTAATGTCTTAATATAATTTAAAACTCAAAATGTATTTATTAAATATAGACGTAATGTCCTAATATAATTTAAAACTCAAAATGTATTTATTAAATATAGACGTAATGTCCTAATATAATTTAAAACTCAAAATGTATTTATTAAATATAGACTTAATGTCTTAATATAATTTAAAACTCAAAATGACGAGTAATAATTCTCCAAATCTACGATTCAATTTTCGATTCATATTTTTAAAACCACCGTATTTTTTTTAAAAGGCCACACGGTCAAATTAACGTAATAATAATAAACTTATTTCAGCAGTCAGTTGGGAACAAACTGAACAGAAAGCTACTCTTTAGTATTTCCTTGAGCAGGTGCATGTGGTGGGAGTCGGCTCGATGTGGTGTTTGTTCCTCTCGTCCTCAGATCGGCTTCACCACGGACCCCCGGGTGGCGCGCTCGTCTCCGTATCCCACGGACGTGGCGCGCGTCGTCAACGCTCCCATCTTCCACGTCAACGCAGACGACCCGGAGGCCGTGATGTACGTGTGCAAGGTGGCAGCCGAGTGGAGGAACACCTTCCATAAAGATGTAGTCGTAGACCTGGTGAGTGCACGGGGGGAGGGGTCACTTATGATGGTACACAAGCTTTTCTTCTTTTCCTGTAACTTGATCTCCGCTCTTAAGCTTCGTTTGTGCTCCAAAGCACGAACGGAGGCGTTTATGCTCTCTGAGCTGCGTTATTCTCCTCACCACCAGGGGGCGCACCGGCAGAATGACCCGTGAGGAATCAAGAACACAACGAGTGTAACTCAGAGATGTGATCACAGGCTGAAGGTCTGAACACTAAAGGCCATAAACCAACCTCCACTAGAGAGAGGAGGGGTTGTAATCATCTGTAAACTCACATCTCATGTTCATAAACTACTTTATTATTATTAAGTATTAAAAGTATTATGAAGAAACAAAAGGTTGAATATCCTGTGAACTATTTGATATTTACTCAAATGTAGACTTTCAAGACTTCCTGTTTATAAAGCATCTTAAAACAAACTGTCCGTCTCTACATAATATACAAAGATAATAAACTTGATGTGGGAAAACATCGGGAACCTCGACCTTTTACAAAGCTTCGATGAACACTGAGGCTCACGTCTGTTTGCCCCGATGAATGACCTCTGACCTCTGACCTCCAGGTGTCCTACAGACGCAACGGCCACAACGAGATGGACGAGCCCATGTTCACGCAGCCGCTGATGTACAAGCAGATCAGGAAGCAGAAAGGAGTCCTGCAGAAGTTCGCCGAGAAAGTCATCGCCGAGGGCGTCGTCACGACGCGGGCGTACGAGGTAAAGACGCCGGACGCGTCTTCTGCTTTTTATTCTGCAGGACGGGGGACGCTGCAGAAGCTCCGTGAGACGTAACGAGGCGTCTGTACTCTCCAGAATAATCCTTTTGAGAGAGACGCTCATCAAAAACTCATCGAGACAATAATCGATGAGTTTCTGCTCATAGATGATATGTTTCTGCAAATCTATCTGCTGTTTGTGACGAATAACACACTATAATAATAATAATAATAATACATTTTATTTATATAGCGCTTTTCAAAATTCTCAAAGACACTTTACAAACATTAAAATCATCATAAAAGAGCTAAACACTAAAAACATGGAACATACATTAGTCATATATAAATATACATGTTTTCTTTCCTTCTCTTTAGTGAATGCAGAAGGGATTAAAATAATTTATATATATATATATAATATTATATTTTAGATAATCTGCTGCCTGAAGTTTGAGTTTTTCTCTACTTATAAATAAGACATTTCTACCCCTATACATATATATATATATGTATGTGTATATATGTATGTGTATATATATACATATATATATATGTGTGTATACAGTGTGTATATATATATATATATACACATATATGTGTGTATACAGTATATATACACATATATATATATATATATATATATATATATATATATACGTGTGTGTGTGTGTGTATATATATATATATATATATATATATATATATATATATATACTTGTGTGTATATATATATATATATATATATATATATATATATATATATATATCTAGATCATCTGCTGCCTGAATTTTGAGCTTTTTGTGTCACTAAAAAGAGAATTTAATTAAAGGTTGTTTCATTGAGTCGTGTTCACAGACGTCTGTAGTTTAAGGTGCGTTTCATTCGGTCGCCTGTTGGTGGCGTCGTAGCCTCTCTGCAGCGTCAGTGGTTTTTATCCAGTTTTAAGTCACATTTACACCTTTCAGCTCCTGGTGGTTTGTAACTCCTCGTCTGGGTCTCAAGTCACCAGAGAAAGCAGCTAAGCTAACGTTAGCTCGTCCTGCGTTTGTTCAGTGCTTTAGAGGAGGAGACCTCTGTGGTTAAAACCTCCTGAAACATGAACACGAAGACATTTCAGAGACGTGAAGGAGGTGCTGTGTTGGAAACAAACACCTCCTCCTGGTCCTGAAACCCTTCTGTAAGCTGCATCTTTCTCTTTCAGGAGGAAGTAGCCAGGTACGACAAAATATGCGAGGAGGCTTACGCTCGCTCCAAAGACGAGAAGATCCTTCACATCAAACACTGGCTGGACTCCCCGTGGCCCGGTGAGTCTTCTTCCTCTTCACCGCCGGGTGTTTGAATCTCAGAGCAGAGTCTGAACTGGGACGTCTTTGTGCGTCTGTAGATTTCTTCACGTTGGACGGACAGCCGAAAAGCATGAACTGCCCGTCCACCGGCATCAGCGAAGAAGAGCTCGGCCACATCGGAAACGTCGCCGCCTCCGTCCCCGTGGAGGACTTCACGATCCACGGAGGTACCGACCGCTCTCCTGAAGCTAACGTCCTGCACGCGTCTCTTCTTCTACTCCGTGTTTTAATGCTGTGGCTTGGTGTTTCAGGTCTGAGTCGAGTCCTGAAAGGCCGCGCAAATATGGTGAATCAGCGAGTGTGCGACTGGGCTCTCGGGGAATACATGGCCTTCGGCTCCCTGCTCAAAGAGGGGATCCACGTTCGCCTCAGCGGACAGGACGTGGAGAGGGGCACGTTCAGGTAACACGAACGGGAATGAGGAAATGCATCGTTTCTCTCTGTGTGTTTGTGAGAGAAAAGATTTTGAAACTACGGACGCCGTCGAACTGGCTACTGGTGGCCATTGGGGCCATTGGGGGCCATCGGTGGCCATAGGTGGCAATTGGGGCCATAGGTGGCAATTGGGGCCATCGATGGCCATCGGTGGCCATCGGGGACATCGGTGGCCATCGGAGCCATCGGGAGCCATCGGTGGCCATCGGAGGCCATCGGTGGCCATTGGGGACATCGGTGGCCATTGGAGCCATCGGTGGCCATCGGTGGCCATCGGTGGCCATCGGGGCCATTGGTGGCCATAGGTGGCAATTGGGGCCATCGGTGGCCATCGGTGGCCATCGGGGACATCGGTGGCCATTGGAGCCATCGGGAGCCATCGGGGGCCATCGGTGGCCATTGGGGACATTTATTCTTCACGTTTCATTTAAAATCTTTTCCCAAATAAACCATTTGCTTGAATCAGATTCTGTAAAAAACATTAAATTCCATATACATATCTAGATATGTACATATACATATCTAGATATCTAGATATGTATATGTACATATCTAGATATGTATATATCTATCCTCGCTGAATTCAAAACGTTTCCTTGGTGATTCTCACAGTTTTCTGCTTCACAGCCATCGACATCACGTCCTCCACGACCAGAACGTTGATAAGAGGATCTGCATCCCGATGAACTTCATCTCCCCCGATCAAGCTCCGTACACCGTCTGCAACAGCTCCCTGTCGGAGTACGGGGTTCTGGGTGAGGAGCACACGCCTCTTTTAAACATCTAGGGACTGTGGCTGGGGGTCACTTTAATGTATTTTTAACCCTTCTACCTTCAGGGATTTATTTTTTTACCATTTTGTCTGCGTTAATGCATGTGGCATACATTTTGGCAAAGGCGTACGTTTTTATTTATTTTTTTGGAAGTTAAACTTCAGCTCCTATAATGAGTATAGAATAAGTAGCTAAAATACTGAAACTCAGACCCTTCAGAACAAAAATGTCAATATTGAAATCTATTAATAATTATATCAGATCTAGAACACTGGCTTCAAAATTGTATATATATTTTTTTTTTTACTATTTTCCACCACATTGATCCATTTTCTCACGTTTGTCCTATGAAGCAAATACATGCTATTCTACTGGTGTCCACTGGGGGCATCACAAAGCAGGGGATTCTTTAGGGCGGGGCTACAAGGTGATTGACAGGTCGACACCAGAGACGTAGACGGCGTCCCTACGTCACTCCTCCTCAGTCCATATATGGTCATTTCCTGTTCACTGGTTGATTTAAAAAAAAGCCAAGATGGCGACGACCAATACGCCGAACTCGAGGCTTCAAAACGTCCACAAACCAACGTGTGACGTCACCATGACGACTACGTCCACTTCTTATATACGGTCTTTGATTTTATTCCCAACAAAACAAACAAAAGTCAGTAACATTATGTAAACAAACTGGCCTTAAAAGGGTTAAAATTGTGAAAATGAACGATGATCACGACTGTTGAAGTTGGGTAAAAGATTGAACTCAGTAAAAGTGGAAAATAATGTTCATGTATAATTTTATAAGCATATTTTTAAAGGGATGCACGAGGGTGAAGGTTTTACCTGAACTCTGTGAATGTGTTTCCCCGGCTGGACTCTGAACCGGCTCCGTGTCCCGTGTGCAGGTTTTGAGCTGGGCTTCGCGATGGCCAGCCCCAACGCGCTGGTTCTGTGGGAGGCCCAGTTCGGAGACTTCCACAACACGGCTCAGTGCATCATCGACCAGTTCATCAGCTCCGGTCAGGCCAAGTGGGTCCGGCAGAACGGCATCGTGCTGCTGCTGCCTCACGGCATGGAGGGCATGGTGCGGTCACGAGCAGCACAGCAGACACACGCCGAGGAGGTTCTGAATAGTTTGTTCTCAACGTTAACCCTTTCCCCCTCAGGGCCCGGAGCACTCGTCGGCCCGCCCCGAAAGGTTCCTGCAGATGTGCAACGACGACCCGGATGTTTTCCCTGTGAGTTTGTGTCAGAAACAGCTTCTAGCTCAGTTCACTCGTCTCCAGTCAGACTTCTTTTAGCTCCAGGTGACTGTTTGTCCGAACCACCGTGAGTTTCTACCACACAGATCATCCAAAAAACAAGATGTAAACAAGATGTAAACAAGATGTAAACAAGATGTAAACAAGAAGGTCTCAAGACATCGAGTTTTCTTCAGTGTCAAACAGGAGCTCCTAATAACATGTAAAGAACATAAAGAAACTCACTGAACCCACTGAATCCACAGCAACATTCTACTTCCTGTTTACGTCCTACAAAGCATGACAGAAACTGTACATCTCAGAATAAACTCTCTAG
This sequence comes from Ophiodon elongatus, assembly GCA_016806645.1. NCBI lineage: Eukaryota > Metazoa > Chordata > Actinopteri > Perciformes > Hexagrammidae > Ophiodon > Ophiodon elongatus. Next base: position 4,104 of record JACSYO010001172.1, on the reverse strand, counting down.
GATCGAGTCAAAAGCAGGAAAAATAGTCGGCAAACCACAAAATGCGCTCGTGACTCAAGTAATCGAGGAATAAGCGCAGCGGGAGGCGGGACTAACGATAAGCCAATCAGAACCAGGGGCGGGACTAACGATGAGCCAATCAGAACCAGGGGCGGGATTAACTGTTAGCCAATCATAACCAGGGGCGGGGCTAACGGTTAGCCAATCATAACCAGGGGCGGGGCTAACGGTTAGCCAATCAGAACCAGGGGCGGGGCTAACGGTTAGCCAATCAGAACCAGGGGCGGGGCTAGAGAAGCAATAAGAAGTAATAATGAGGATGACGACGTTGACGCTCTTTTCCCGGCTGTTCTCCGTCTATTTGTTTCGATGTCTGGAGACATTTATTGTGTTCCTCCTCGAGCTGCCGGCTCTTTGATGAATGTATTCTGTCACATGATATTAGTGATAAACACCAAAACAAACAAACAAATAAAAACAAAAATGTACGAGCTTCATCTGCTCTCAGTGCATCTGAGCCGTCGTAACGTGAAACTCGTCTTTTACTAACCGCCTGTCTGCGGGAGGCTGTTTTGTGTTGTTTACTTCCTGAAAGTACTCTTTGTGTTGTTTACTTCCTGAAAGTACTCTCTGTGTTGTTTACTTCCTGAAAGTACTCTCTGTGTTGTTTACTTCCTGAAAGTACTCTTTGTGTTGTTTACTTCCTGAAAGTACTCTCTGTGTTGTTTACTTCCTGAAAGTACTCTCTGTGTTGTTTACTTCCTGAAAGTACTCTTTGTGTAGTTTACTTCCTGAAAGTACTCTTTGTGTTGTTTACTTCCTGAAAGTACTCTTTGTGTTGTTTACTCCCTGAAAGTACTCTCTGTGTTGTTTACTTCCTGAAAGTACTCTTTGTGTTGTTTACTCCCTGAAAGTACTCTCTGTGTTGTTTACTTCCTGAAAGTACTCTCTGTGTTGTTTACTTCCTGAAAGTACTCTCTGTGTTGTTTACTTCCTGAAAGTACTCTCTGTGTTGTTTACTTCCTGAAAGTACTCTCTGTGTTGTTTACTTCCTGAAAGTACTCTCTGTGTTGTTTACTTCCTGAAAGTACTCTCTGTGTTGTTTACTTCCTGAAAGTACTCTCTGTGTTGTTTACTTCCTGAAAGTACTCTCTGTGTTGTTTACTTCCTGAAAGTACTCTCTGTGTTGTTTACTTCCTGAAAGTACTCTCTGTGTTGTTTACTTCCTGAAAGTACTCTCTGTGTTGTTTACTTCCTGAAAGTACTCTCTGTGTTGTTTACTTCCTGAAAGTACTCTCTGTGTTGTTTACTTCCTGAAAGTACTCTTTGTGTTGTTTACTTCCTGAAAGTACTCTCTGTGTTGTTTACTTCCTGAAAGTACTCTCTGTGTTGTTTACTTCCTGAAAGTACTCTTTGTGTTGTTTACTTCCTGAAAGTACTCTCTGTGTTGTTTACTTCCTGAAAGTACTCTCTGTGTTGTTTACTTCCTGAAAGTACTCTCTGTGTTGTTTACTTCCTGAAAGTACTCTCTGTGTTGTTTACTTCCTGAAAGTACTCTCTGTGTTGTTTACTTCCTGAAAGTACTCTCTGTGTTGTTTACTTCCTGAAAGTACTCTCTGTGTTGTTTACTTCCTGAAAGTACTCTCTGTGTTGTTTACTTCCTGAAAGTACTCTTTGTGTTGTTTACTTCCTGAAAGTACTCTCTGTGTTGTTTACTCCTGAATGTTTACTTCCTGAAAGTACTCTCTGTGTTGTTTACTTCCTGAAAGTACTCTCTGTTGTTTACTTCCTGAAAGTACTCTCTGTGTTGTTTACTTCCTGAAAGTACTCTCTGTGTTGTTTACTTCCTGAAAGTACTCTCTGTGTTGTTTACTTCCTGAAAGTACTCTCTGTGTTGTTTACTTCCTGAAAGTACTCTCTGTGTTGTTTACTTCCTGAAAGTACTCTCTGTGTTGTTTACTTCCTGAAAGTACTCTCTGTGTTGTTTACTTCCTGAAAGTACTCTCTGTGTTGTTTACTTCCTGAAAGTACTCTCTGTGTTGTTTACTTCCTGAAAGTACTCTTTGTGTTGTTTACTTCCTGAAAGTACTCTCTGTGTTGTTTACTTCCTGAAAGTACTCTGTGTTGTTTACTTCCTGAAAGTACTCTCTGTGTTGTTTACTTCCTGAAAGTACTCTTTGTGTTGTTTACTTCCTGAAAGTACTCTCTGTGTTGTTTACTTCCTGAAAGTACTCTTTGTGTTGTTTACTTCCTGAAAGTACTCTCTGTGTTGTTTACTTCCTGAAAGTACTCTCTGTGTTGTTTACTTCCTGAAAGTACTCTTTGTGTTGTTTACTTCCTGAAAGTACTCTCTGTGTTGTTTACTCCCAAACCCTTGTTTACTTCCTGAAAGTATCTCTGTGTTGTTTACTTCCTGAAAGTACTCTGTGTTGTTTACTTCTGAAAGTACTCTCTGTGTTGTTTACTTCCTGAAAGTACTCTCTGTGTTGTTTACTTCCTGAAAGTACTCTCTGTGTTGTTTACTTCCTGAAAGTACTCTCTGTGTTGTTTACTTCCTGAAAGTACTCTCTGTGTTGTTTACTTCCTGAAAGTACTCTCTGTGTTGTTTACTTCCTGAAAGTACTCTCTGTGTTGTTTACTTCCTGAAAGTACTCTCTGTGTTGTTTACTTCCTGAAAGTACTCTCTGTGTTGTTTACTTCCTGAAAGTACTCTCTGTGTTGTTTACTTCCTGAAAGTACTCTCTGTGTTGTTTACTTCCTGAAAGTACTCTCTGTGTTGTTTACTTCCTGAAAGTACTCTCTGTGTTGTTTACTTCCTGAAAGTACTCTTTGTGTTGTTTACTTCCTGAAAGTACTCTCTGTGTTGTTTACTTCCTGAAAGTACTCTCTGTGTTGTTTACTTCCTGAAAGTACTCTCTGTGTTGTTTACTTCCTGAAAGTACTCTCTGTGTTGTTTACTTCCTGAAAGTACTCTCTGTGTTGTTTACTTCCTGAAAGTACTCTTTGTGTTGTTTACTTCCTGAAAGTACTCTCTGTGTTGTTTACTTCCTGAAAGTACTCTCTGTGTTGTTTACTTCCTGAAAGTACTCTTTGTGTTGTTTACTTCCTGAAAGTACTCTCTGTGTTGTTTACTTCCTGAAAGTACTCTCTGTGTTGTTTACTTCCTGAAAGTACTCTCTGTGTTGTTTACTTCCTGAAAGTACTCTCTGTGTTGTTTACTTCCTGAAAGTACTCTCTGTGTTGTTTACTTCCTGAAAGTACTCTTTGTGTTGTTTACTTCCTGAAAGTACTCTTTGTGTTGTTTACTTCCTGAAAGTACTCTCTGTGTTGTTTACTTCCTGAAAGTACTCTCTGTGTTGTTTACTTCCTGAAAGTACTCTCTGTGTTGTTTACTTCCTGAAAGTACTCTTTGTGTTGTTTACTTCCTGAAAGTACTCTCTGTGTTGTTTACTTCCTGAAAGTACTCTCTGTGTTGTTTACTTCCTGAAAGTACTCTTTGTGTTGTTTACTTCCTGAAAGTACTCTCTGTGTTGTTTACTTCCTGAAAGTACTCTCTGTGTTGTTTACTTCCTGAAAGTACTCTCTGTGTTGTTTACTTCCTGAAAGTACTCTTTGTGTTGTTTACTTCCTGAAAGTACTCTCTGTGTTGTTTACTTCCTGAAAGTACTCTCTGTGTTGTTTACTTCCTGAAAGTACTCTTTGTGTTGTTTACTTCCTGAAAGTACTCTCTGTGTTGTTTACTTCCTGAAAGTACTCTCTGTGTTGTTTACTTCCTGAAAGTACTCTCTGTGTTGTTTACTTCCTGAAAGTACTCTCTGTGTTGTTTACTTCCTGAAAGTACTCTTTGTGTTGTTTACTTCCTGAAAGTACTCTCTGTGTTGTTTACTTCCTGAAAGTACTCTCTGTGTTGTTTACTTCCTGAAAGTACTCTTTGTGTTGTTTACTTCCTGAAAGTACTCTCTGTGTTGTTTACTTCCTGAAAGTACTCTCTGTGTTGTTTACTTCCTGAAAGTACTCTCTGTGTTGTTTACTTCCTGAAAGTACTCTCTGTGTTGTTTACTTCCTGAAAGTACTCTCTGTGTTGTTTACTTCCTGAAAGTACTC